>OZ025254.1:29106078-29296982 GCA_964019135.1 Arenicola marina | reverse complement strand
GACATGGCTGGTGCGTGTTGTCTTGTCACAACCTCGTTCTCGTTTTCCGACAAGCCGCTTCCTCTCAGTGGTAACCTAGCGATGGTCAAGCGAACTAACATGACGTGACGTTATGGTGACGTCATGAGGCAGCGCAAGCGTGGCTCTGTACGACGATACATTGTGCCTATGATGGCTGTAATTCTAGGGATGCCATGGCAGAAGGGACCAGGGTTTTAATGGGTTTCTTTACGAAGGGATCTGCGATACCGTTGTTTTAAGCATATTTGTTTTGCATGATCAGAACACAGACAGTGCCTACACAATGTCCCTGTCATGGGAGAAGCAAAGTAACGACACCGGAAGTCATAAAGACCAAGACTCGCAATTATTTGTGCATCATCCGAAGACGTTATTCTGACGATATGGTTCGATATCGTGGTAGTTAGGAGTTGTGGTACTGTTAGCAGCCCCCTTATAAGTCTCCATAGTGTTTAGAGTTGATGGTAATATGTCTTTTTACTTAGTGGTGTGGTGAATAAAGTTAACTTTGGATAGATTATTAACATATTAATTTTTATTCCATCACAGGATCCACGCGGCGCTCCAGTGACGTCATCCGGCTCCATACTGTGACGTCACAAACGCTCCGTGGCAACGTCCTTGTTAAGTCATCATGGTGACTTCATCGTGCTCAGCGACATCTACGTGACGTCACAATGATTTCATTAACAAAGTGACCTTATACCTCATCGTGACGTCACCATAGTTGCAACACCAACGTGACGTCTTATCATGACGTCATCAGGCTTGCAGCACCAACGTGACATCTCATCGTGACGTCATCGTGCTTACAACAGCAACGTGACATCTCGTCGTGACGTCATCGTGCTTACAACATCAACGTGACATCTCATCGTGACGTCATCGTGACGTGATCGTGCTGCATGGTATCACCGCTCTGTTGTACACCGACCGTGACGTCACTATGCGTGGTTCCTGACGCTCGAGGAACTCGCGAGAACCGTTCCAACGATGTGTGTGACCCCCACCGTCATCCGAGGAGGGGGTGCAGCCGGCGGCCCTACCCCCAGGGCCATGCGCCTGGACCCCGGGGGAGGACCCGCTGTTCAGGACCCCCACCACCGCGCCCCCTATCCCCCCCAACGGGGTGGTCCCCCTATCGCCGCCCACCACACCCACGCCCACCCTCACCCGGACCCGGGCCTCGGGGGTGCAGGACCCGTCACTCAACACCCCTACCCGGCCACCCTCCCATGGGACCGGCCCGTCAGTCACCACCACCCCCTCCGGCCACCCCCGGGGGACTGGCCTGTTAGCTCGAGGGGCCGCGAGTGTCCGCCCCGCCCGCTAGAGGCAGCAGCAGCAGCAGCCTGCAGCCACTGTATGCACATGGGCTCTGTGATTAAGGGTGGTGGAGGGGTACCGACAACTACTGCTCCCAACGCCCCACCCACCCCCTCACCCTCACCCCCACCCCCACCCCCACCCCCACCCTCACCCCCGTCCGCTCCCCTACCGGCACATCGTTCGAGGCCGCACCTTCTCAGGCACCCTTCAGTCCAAGCCACCCTACTGTGTCTGCTGATGACCTTGCGAACGGCCGCGACCTTCACCTTTTCAGAGCTACAGGTCAGTAACAACACCCCCCTGATACCACGTGCCATGTGCAAATAAGCGGCGGTGACAAACAAGGTTCTATGGGCAACATATCAATCAGGGAGAGACCCAGGGGATGGGGGCACGTGGGGGTAAAATACCCAATCCTCACACACCCCCAACCTCACACACCCCCAACCTCACACACACCCACCCTCACAACCTCCCCACCCACCCCTACCCCTTCAGAAAACGGAGGGCAACAAAAAAGGCACTTGCCCACAGTGGCAGGTGCCAATGCGGGTCACAAGCCCTTTCTACAGCTGCCCGAACCTCTTGCGCAAAATGTAGCATAGGCCACTGTAAATGGCAAATATATAATTGATATATCTTTTATCTCAATGTGGAAGATAATACAATCAAATACCCAGTTAATTATTTAGTATACTCAAAATTGATTACAACATTTGATTAATTATTATACGCATTATATTCATTAGTGTCAGTATACTCATTGTATTCATTGATATAATTATTCTCGTTACTATCATTAGCATCATTATGATCAATAGTACCATTATGATCATTAGTATCATTATGATCATTACGAACATTATGGTCATTCATATCATCATACTCATTAGTAGCATAATAATAATTAGTATCATTATGGTCATTAGTAGCATAATAATAAGTAGTATCATTATGGTCATTAGTAGCATAATAATAAGTAGTATCATTATGGTCATTAGTAGCATAATAATAAGTAGTATCATTATGGTCATTAGTAGCATAATAATAAGTAGTATCATTATGGTCATTAGTATGATTATACGCATCATTATCGTTATTATCATTATTATCATTTTTTTTCATTTTTTTTTTTTATTTTTTATTTCCATAATCGTACAGCAAGTTGTGACATCAGGCAGACAGAATATATGTTATATTGTTAAGAATATACAACTGTGCAAGAGAGGGATCATGCTAGAAGAGGGATGACCGGTTTCCATTTTCTTAGAAATATTGTCTCGCTACGGTATCGTTCTGTTATTCCAAATTTTTCTATATCGTTATAATATTTAATACAATTTATCAAGCCACAGAGAACAGGAGTAACCTGAGCCCATTTACACTGATAGATATATTTTTTCCCAATGATAATTATATGGTTCAGCAGGCGAGAAAACGGCGCGGTTGTCACTCCTAACATCACAGTCTGAGCCGAAATGAATGTGCCAATGTCTGCTTCAGTGAGATTTCTAAACAAAGCTATAAAATCTGACCATAATGACTTCACTGGTTGACAATAATAAAAGAGATGTTCTATCGTCTCACACTCGTTACCGCAAAAGCCACACATATCAGAGTTAACTATTTTACTCATGTATAAGAACTTATTCGTTACGGTTGTTCTGTGTAAAATCATAAACTGAAAACTTCTCGTTCTCTCATCCGTAGTGGCGTTCACCGGTAATTGATATAATGTTTTCCATGTATCCCTTTCTATTTGTACACCTAAAATATCTGACCATTTACGCTCATTATACCGCCCGTATGTCAGTGATTTAACTAATGTTTTATAAGTTTCGTTGCACACACGCTTCATCTGCTTTATATGATTCGTAAATTTACAAACAACTGATTTTAGCTTTATACCTCCTCTTAACATTTCATATTTCCATTCTCTGGGAATAGAATGGATCAGCCCGTAGAAATCCGCAAAATTTATGCGGATATCAAACTTTATGCAAAAATCATTCCAGCCCATGAACTCCCCTTGTTCGTTAATAACATCATTAGCAAAAACTATACCTTTCTTGATAAATTCGGTCTTTCTACATATAACATTTTCATTAGTCATAAAATGAGTATTCCACAAAGGATACTCCAACACATCACGGGTAATCTCAATATCCTTGTTCACTTGCCGGTAGCAGTACCAGGAATTAAAAACATCAGCCCAAAATGGGTTTTCTACCTTAATAAAATTTCTTAATGAATGCAAATCTAATTCCCAACAATGTACTTTTTCACCACAAATAGTATCACAGAACAAATCTTGCCATGCTCCATCTTGCCGGATAAGTTTTTGAATCCAAGTCAATTTCAAAGCTTGCAACATGGATTTTGTATGCGTAAGGTTAACGCCCCCCTCTTCTATTGACTGGGCCATTCTATTTAACGAGAGCTTAGGTTTTTTCTTGTTCCAAACAAAATTTCGAATGGCACCGTCAATTTTGTCTAGATAACGCTTTTCCGGCATAGGTAGAGCAGACATCACATGTATCAATTTCGGCAAGGCAAGAGTTTTTACTACTGTGACCCGACCACGGAGCGAAAGCCTTCGATTACTGTATGCATTCAATATCTTTTCAAATTCGGCAATTTTGGACTCATAATTTATCATTACCATCTTCTTTAAGTCAACATGAAAACTTATTCCTAACAACCGAAACTCCTTTACCCAAGTCAATGGCAAATCTGGACATATGTTCTGTTTTTCTTGTTCAAACTTCCCAAGCCCTATAGCATTAGTTTTGTCAACATTAATTTTCAGTCCAGAGCAGTAATGGAAGGCCTTTAGCTTCCGTAAAGCATTTCTAACGGATGACTCACTACCATCTAATAAAAGAAACGTATCATCCGCGTACTGTCCAATCTTATATTCTTTCTTTCCAACAATTATGCCCTTAATATTATTATCTTGCTTAATAGCCATTGCCAAAGGCTCAATGGACAAAATGAATAAATATGGCGATAATGGGTCGCCCTGTCTACAGCCTCTTCCGAGAGCAAAAAACTGTGAAAAATTCCCATTATTAATGACACAACTCTCAGGACATCCATATAAAATATTGAACCACCTCATAAAAGATTCTCCGAAGCCATATGACCGTAATACTTGACGTATATAACTCCAACTTAACGTATCGAACGCTTTTTCAAAATCTATAAGCAGAAGCATACCAGATTTTCTATTCTGAATTAAATAGTGCATGATATCATAGATCAATCTAGTGTTTTCTCCTATAAATCTATTTTGAATAAAACCTTTCTGATCCGAACTGATTATTTCCGGGAGCACATTTTTTAATCTGTGAGCGAAAATACCTGATAATATTTTATAATCAGCGTTAAGAAGAGGGATATCGCCCTTGGGCAAACAAGTTATAATCCCTTGTCGTTGAGTAATCGACAGAGAACCTGTTACATATGCATATCGAAGACTTCTAACCAAATAGACACCTATATCGGTCCAGAAAAATTTATAAAAATCAATAGGGAACCCATCACTTCCTGGCGACTTGTTATTTTTCATGTTTTTAACTACTTGAAGTATTTCTCTGCTTTCGATATCGACATCACATAACTCCTTTAATGTATCATCGAGACATTTAATATTTTTATCGTTAAAAAAGCCGGCATTTGTTCCGATGCCTGGGCATAGTCACAGTTCGCATATAACTTCTCGTAATAACCCTTTTGTTCTTGAATTATTCTCTCCTGATCCAATATCAATTCTTTGCCAACAACTAGTTTATTTATAAGCTTGTTAACATAGTTACGCTTTTCAAGATTACAAAAATATTTGCTCGGCTTTTCTCCTTCTTCATAAAACTGTGACCTTGCCCTCAAAATGATTCCCTTGATTTTTGGCAGTCTCAATTTCTCTAGCTTCGCTTTTAGAATTTCCAACTCACTATAGTCACCGGTACTAGATTCTTCAAGCTGCTGAATTCTCAGCTCCAGCGACTTTTCTTCTTTTAATTCAATCTTCTTCTTATAACTGGAATAGCTGATTGTACTACCTCGTATCTCCATTTTTAACATTTCGAAAAACATTTGGTCATTAATAATAAGGTTAACAATTTCCCGTTTTGAACAGTCACCGGAGCTACTATACATATCAACAGTTTTCGCGATACATGCCTTCACCGGCTTTACATAGTCAACGTCTCGCAATAAAGATGTATTAAATTTCCAGAAGCCTTTACCCCTCTCCGCTAAATAAAAATCTATATCAATTGTAACCAAAGAGTGATCTGTTCTATTTCCTGGCTTTATGTCTGCGCCTTTCATCATTGCATGAATATCCGCAGTTACTAAATAAAAATATAATCTAGCGCGTTGTGATTTGCGCTGCGAGTTAGTCCAAGTGAAGCGTCTCATGTTCGGGTGATTCACACGCCAGCAATCTAACAATTCTAACCTTTCTATTAAATTCAATACAGTTCTCTTCGCTTTAACGTTATTTTCTCTGACATAACCCCGCGTATCACATTTATAGTCCAGCACCAAGTTCCAATCTCCACATATGATAATGCTCGTATTCTCAAGCTTGTCTATTTTCTCTAACAGTTCCTCATAAAACGCAGGACAATCTTTATTCGGACCATAAATAGTAACCAATGTCAATCTTTTACTGCAGAGCGTGACGTCTAATAATAACAGATTTCCAGCTTCATCAGTATCCGTGCCATGCACAGTGTATTCAAACGTATTCCTTAACAGGATAGCAACCCCCCTAGCATGTGACGAATTGGAGTTAAAATAGCACTTTCCGTCGAATTCTTCTTTTAAAGCACTTTGTTTCAATTCATCCAAATGGATATCTTGCAGACAATACACGCAGGCATTTTTCCCTACAAGCCAGTTAAGAACATCAACTTTTTTTTGCGGCATTGCAAGTCCCCTAACGTTCATGCTAAAAATAGACAGGTGACTCATGTTCACGTTATTCTAATGTAAAAGCCAATTATTACTGTAACTCTCATCATAGATGTCTTTGTCACATTGCTTTGTACGATTATGGATTTCATTGTTCGAGTATAAATTACGGGATTTAGATTATATAAATTTAAACCAAGTACCACCAAATAGCGATAACAAAAAAATAGAGGGGAAAAAAAGAAGAAAAAAAGAAAAAATCACCCAAGGGCCCAGCGGTAGAACGAGGGTCCCAGCGATGCACATGGGTTGCCTATCTTCTATTTACAATATGCCCAGTTGTTCTCTGTTATTGACTCGCGTTTCATTGTCACGTGCATAAACATTGCACCAATGCTCTCTGTGAGCAGTAATAACATGAGCAACTAACGGGCCTCGGCCCGTGGCTGCACAACAACAACTCTCTCTCGAGTAACATTACATCGCACTTGACCAACAGCAAATTGAAAAACACTATGTATATATGATATCAGCCTATATTACTAAGATTTGTATCAATGAGCGCGAAACAGCGGCACTCAACAAAAAAACACAATATAACGGCCCCAACATTGCATAAAGCTAGGTAAACACAAACAGTCGCTCATAGAAAAATACAGATGGATTCCTTGCCGCTCAGGCACTGCCCCACAAATACACCAATACACGCTGAGTGCGACACGAAATAAATCGAAAATTAGCCCATACATTCTACCCCGTAAAAGTTCATCTCAGTTCCCACAGCTATGACGGTTATAAAAGTATAAATGTGATATATGTTTTCAGCACCTTTTACCAGAATTACGCGAGAGAGCAACACACCAACCGAAATCGGCCTCACCAATACCCAAATCAGGCCAAACACACACGGCCGCCCATAGAACAACAACAATGAACTTCTAAATTGACTCATGGCCGCTTGGCACTACTGACCCACACCTGTACCCAGCTCGGTGTCATGGTCGCTTGGTTTAGGGGTCGTATCAAAAACATGTTTGCAAAAAGATTATTATAACCAACATACCTGGGTTAGCATATGGACCTGGTTATCTGTCACACTGCAGCCGACTCTCGGGGAGAGACCCCAACTTATCCACCGTGTATGCTTTGCCATCTACCAAAAGTCTGTCCCCTTGCACTATGGCGCGCTTGCCGTCTCGTCGTGCCGCTCTCATGACCGGGATTAGCGTCCTGCGTCGCTCCTGCAGTTCCCTCGGGAAATCCTCCTCGACAAAGATGTTGGTCCCACGAAGGCGTTGCTTGTTCCTCCATACCTTTTCCCTGTCAGGATAGAATGCGAAGCGCGCGATGATAGGTCGGCCCCGGGTCCGTTTGTCTCCAGACGACGGCTTGGCGCCCAATCTGTGACAGCGCTGTAGTTTCATCTCGCCGTCCAGATCCAGCTTGTTCTTGATGACTTCTTGAACCAGTCTGCTGCAGTCTTCCTCTGCTGAACTGGATTCGCCGAGACCGTAGAAAACAAGGTTTTCCCTTCTGCTGTATGTTTCCAATGCGACCAATTCCTTCTTAAATCTGCCTGCTTCTTCTGTCAGAGTCTTTATCTTTGGATGCGGATCTCTCTTCTCTAGAGTCTTTATTCTTTCCTTCAGCTCTCTGTCTTCTCTCTCTAACTCTAGAAGCTTGTTGTTGTTGAATTCTGCCGATTCTTTTAGCAGCTCCACTTCCTTTGCCATTTCCCGCATAGCAGTTTGCATGTCGGGTAAAGCGGCCACCTTGTCAAGTATTGTTTTCAGCGTAGATTTGATATCGTTCATATCTGACAAGACTCCTGTCCCCACTGAATCCGCCATCGCCATATCCAGAGATTTAGGAGGTATCTCTTCAATATCGTAACAGTCTCTGATTGTCTTTTGCTTCTTATCTTCGACTTTCGAAGGTGGCGTAGCTCCGCTGCTATGTCGTCTTCGTTTGTCGCCTTTCTTTCCTCCCATACTTTGAGATGGCCCCCGAGTTGGACCGACTGCTTACATGGCCGCTTGTTGACGGCGCCTGCCTGGCTCCAAAACACAACCAGATTTTTACTTCTGATATGTTCGCGGTGTGGGTCTCCAGGTTATATAACTCTGTCTTCTTCTGTTGCTAGGTATCTTCAACAACTTCTTCTGCATATTTCTATGCCTGTACCGTCACATTAAGCACTGATAGATAGGCTCCCAGTGGCACCGCTCGAGGCCTACGTCTAATCGGTACCAGACATAGCGAAAGGGGATGGGAGTTGGGTCATTATTATCATTATTATCATGATTAACATTATTAACATTATCGCCATTCTCCCCCACAGTACGGAGTCCGGGTGGACGAGGGCTCCCCGCGAGTGATCTTCCTCCGCCGTCACACCCTCAACTTCCACGTGGGTAAGACGGGGCAGGTACGCCTGGTGTACCAGCGAGACCCCGCCCTCCTGCCGCTGCTCAATGCCCGCTGGTTCCGCACGGCCCCCGCCCACAACCTCCAGTACGCCGAGATACCAAACATGCTCACTATCAGAGGTACGTGCCGGGGATAGAGGATTTCGCCAATAGCCGACCATCTATGAAAAAAAAATGGCCCCCGAAAAGCACTGATTTCTGGGACATATTTTGGTGATAGCTTCAGTTTTGTTTACATAGATAGATACCGGTTTTCCAGCCGAGTGGTTCAAGATGTTGGCATAGTGTTTTTGTCGGAATGACAGCACTAAAATAGATGTTTTACCTCCCCTATGGATGGGGATAAAGCGAGCTTCATTCAATGTGCCTAAATTATTTATTATTTTTATGGTCATGTTATGACGCCAGCTTGACGTTACGTAAAGATCAGCCTAGCACCCATAACGCAAAGCGCCTGCAGTGGCGCCTCACAGGGGAATAATAAGATGACTTGCGATGTCGACATCCATTATAACAACTCGTTGTTCGGCAAGACATTAGCTAAGGCCGCGGCCCGTCTTCACTCTAGTGGAGCCACGTGGCAAATTATGCTAACGTCTTTCATACGATGTGGTTGGGCTATCAAATAACGTGGTCGTTCTTGCATTGGTTCAGTATAGCTGACGTATAACTCACGCCCAACATTTGATACTATAATCGAATTGATTTTATAGAGGTTAACATGGAATATAGACCTCTAAATATGTGTGTATTTTGAAATAGAGTGTTCACATTTTGGTTAGAAGACTCATAGAAGATGTGTTTTGTCTTCCATGCAGGAATTAGACAGTTTATATTATCAAAGAACTCTTCGGGAAGTCGATCTGCAATTTCGTATATATCTTTAATGTATAGATTGATCTCTCATTGAAGACTCCATGTTGGTCTGGATATACATTCTTACATGCTGTCGTTTTCTAACATTAACCTCTCCTTATAGGAACTTAATCATACATTACCCAATGTTATTGTCACAGCTATTCCATAACGAACAAATAAAAATCCCTTTGTTAATATAGATATATTTTTATATTGCGGTTAAACAATAATATTATGCTCGTTATTATCCCAGGAGATCCTCGCTACACAGTGACGTCAGTTTCAAGTTATGACGTCACAGCCGTGACCTTGGAGGTGAAGGACATCTCGAAGAATGATTTCCCAATGCGCTTCGTCTACGTCGTGACTCTCGTGTCGCCCGAGAATAACGTCTGGAGTAAGATGAACCAGCTTCCGTCGATGCAATTCCAGATCTACGTGAATATCGAACGCGTGAACAGCAAGGATCAGTTGGATACCTTTGATGAGATTCGTTGGATAACCATCCCCCAGGCCACAGTTTCCTTCGACTACCACAAAAATCTGACCGTGACCTGCGCCGCCATCTTGGATAGCGAGAGTCCCGCCGTGGATGAGCTGCGCATGTATCGCGTCATCTTCAAGCACGAGCGAGTGCGCACGCGCAAAGAGCAAATATTGACCTCACAGAAGCGGACAGAGAAAATCGGCCATATCGAATATGGACCGTACGGTTCTATCCACGAGAACACGGATCAGGATACGACGGAGGAGTCGGGGAACAAACTGTTCACCCGGCTGAGGAAGAAGCTTTCATTCGGCCACTACCTGTACAAAGTCTCGCACGTGGTGAAGGAGAACGCGACGCGGCGAGAGGACGACGGTGCCTACGTGTGCGCCATGGAGCGCCAGTCAGATCGCGCCTACGTGGGCACGTGGATACGCGAGGGCAGTCTCCGGATGTCGCCGTCTCTGGAGCTCGTCGCCTGCGAATCCGGGGTAAAGTCGTCGCTGCGAAGGAACGGCGACTTCCACTACGATATCACCATCCAGAGAGGTCAAGAGACCTGCTTCAGTTGCCGGGCCTACGGCTACCCCCGGCCGACCATTCTCGTCACCAGGGGGCGCGGGGTGGCGCTCAACGAGTCCCACACCGTCAGTATAGACCACCACGTGAACGTGGTGGACGGAGGGCTGGCCGAGGTGACTGTGACCTTGTGGCGACCTCAACGCGCGGACGCCGGTCTGTATACGTGCAGCGCTGATCAAGAGGAGTTTATTCACTTCAACGTCAGCGTCATTGACGTCAAGGACTGACGAGGTGCTACCATGCCGCCATGCTGACGTTTTTGTATTAGTAGTGACGTCATATGTGACATAATTTGCGACGTTATTTGTGACGTCATGCATGATGGAATATGTGTAGTCATTTGTGACGTCATATTTGACGTCATTTGTGACGTTCATTGTAACGTCATATGTGATGTCATGCGTCATATCAACGCATGATAATATGACGCCTTAAAAAGCGCAAATATTTTATACTAAACGACATCGCTGACGCATGTTTCGATGTATTATAGCGTGTTGAGGTTCTCTACGGCTCTCGGTATGAACCGGTGACGTCACCATTAATCTCTCCATAGCATAGAGATCGAGACGGCATACACGAAATGCTTCACCCCGCTTTAATAAACAGATGCTCTGGGGAAACCGCCACAAAATTCTACCCTGCCAACCGCATCTAGCACGTCATAGGTCTACTGTCTCGAAGTGAATCAAGTGCATGAACACCGAATTGTACGAAATTGCCGCGCGGACACGAAATACCCACTCAGTTTCTGACACCGCAGAAGGTCAGGTCGGAAGGTTAACGACCTTGCTCGCCTTCCGTGACCTTTAATGAAGCCATGGCGTGGGACCCATTTCCGTTTCCGGTGATGCTCGTTTTTTCCGCGGACTTGCCCGGATGTGCCTGCCAGATATGCAACAACATCCTCAGCGTAAAGTGTCGTTAGTTGCCAGGGTGGTGTACGGTGCACTGGCTTGCGACTGAGGCGGACTTCGTGTCTGCATTATTGATTACAAGCCGAATCCTTCTGCAGTTGATTGTTTATCGTGAAACGCAGCTTTTATTTTCCATTGACTGCAGCGTTTGTTTTAGTTTGTGTTCAGGTGCAGGGCTTATCCGGTTCTGTCCGTGCATGTGTTGGTCGTTGAAGGAACTAGCGCTATAATTAGAGCTGCGATGTAGAACTGCCGAGCCGCCAGGCTCGTTGGAAGCCAAACAAATCATAAAAAAATACGGGAGGTGGGGATCCGGGTGGGGGAGGGGAGGGGGCGGGGTTGGCAGAGGTGAGGGAAGAGGCGGAGAAGAGGCGACGCGTTATTTCCCACTTACTGATTCAGGACTTTGTATCCCTGCGGTTGACCTTTCAAGAAACAAAACCATGCACGACGCGCAAATATACGCCATCTTGGAAAAAGCATAACTGGCGCAAAGAATTCTGGGAAATATTTGTGTGCTGTCTTGAATTTGCCTACGGAGATAACACCATATTACCAGGTTCTTGGCAAGGCATGTAAACCGTTAATGAGCTTGTCTAAATTACATCCAGATTGATTACATAACTTTAAATAGATGACAATATAGTATGTTTAATTGTCTGCAGATTATACGATAACGCCATCTTGACATTCGCAAAGGCGTTTTTATAATTCATACCCGGTTGGCGCTCCCGGTTCCTATATATTTGCGTATGGTTGCTCATGAATATTCAGTACGTCCCCGCAGGCAGGGCAGTTTACTTATCTCCACCGGAAACTGACGGTGACAGTGTGGTAAAGACCACTTCGACGGAATATTGACCATGTCTGGAATTATCTGATCATCCAGAGGAAAGCCGAAAAGAAAAGAGATACAGACAAATGACGCTGAGTGTGTCAATAAGGTAACTATGCATATGGACACCATGGCAGGGTTGAAGCAGCCACAGCGAGACAGCCACGAGACAGAGCCGAGCCTGCCTCCATTTGGGGTTCGTCGCTGTCTTGTGGTCTGTGCTTAGCAGTTACTACCCAACTCAACTGACTTTGACTTTGGCCTAGCTGGCCTCAGTCATAGAAGCCTCAATCGCTTCGTGGGCGTTTTGACACACGTATGGGGACATAGTTACACATACTGAAATTAACACTTAACATTGGTTCTTAGTAACTCACTTGACACTTGTATGACACTTGTAGATGTAGGGCTGGCAACAAATCTTCTCCTTTTACCAGTTGAATCAGCAAAGATCTGTGGCGGAGTTCCCGAACGCAGTTCAGCCGACTGCGGGGTTTAGTCGGCTAAAGTTACTATATAAACGATGGGCGATTTTATCTCACTAAGCCCCGTAGCCGCTAAACTATGTACGTGAAATAGGCCGTTTGTGCTGCCTATTCCCGAAAACAACACTCGCCGAAAAGTTTACGTTTACTGCTTACGTCCGCATGCAGATATGTGAATATTCATAACAATCACGAAACCGGAATCGCCAACCGAGTGTAAATTATAGAAACGCCTCGCTCGCAAAGAGTAAAATATTACCCAGAATGCGTTGCACATGCAGTTGCGCATGACCGTCGAATAACATGAACTACAATTTCGTCTATAATTGGTTAGGTTGGTTGTATACTCAGGACGCTTTAACCACTTTAGTCCTATCGCGTCAAAGGGAGATGGAAGGGAGAGTGGAGCCATGTCTCCGGGGTAACCTCTTTGCGAAGAAGGACATGGAATCTTTATTCTGCGACTACACAGATATGGCCCCAGCGGGGCGCGAACCAACGTTCCACGTGCCGTGAGGCTCTCAGGTGGCCAGGGCGCTGAATGCAAGCGCTCTAACCTACTGAGCTATCGAGGTGGCCGCGTCGTCGTCTACGATGGGTGGGGTGTTGTGTGTGTGTGTGTGTGGGGGGGGGGGGGGGGGGTGGGGGCATCGATAACGGACGAACGGGAAGAATATTGGGCGTGGGGAACACGTAGAGTGAGGGGTGGTGGGGGGGGGGGGGTAATAGTTCTCCTACGGGTAAATGTGAAAAAAGTTCTCCACTTCTCTACTAAATAAGTATAACAGGGACAGGTGACGCCATGTGAGGGTTGGGGGGGGGGGGTAATAGTTCTTCTATGGGTAAATGTGAAAATAGTTCTCTACTTCTCTACTAAATAAGTATAACAGGGGGAAGTGACACCATGTGAGGGACTTTTGTAGATACAATACGATGTACAATGGAACCCGAAGTGGTCTAGATACCAGAACACATTATATGTAAGGCTGATTTGTGACGGTATTTGCTTTAATGCCGTCGGAGACGTGTAATTGGCAATAATTGGCGACATTTCCTACTCGGAGTGGTACCTCTCACTGTGTTGTGCATATGTTTTAGTGATCGAATGGAACGAAGCGTTTACGTATCTTTCTACACAGCAGACATGGTTGTTGATGAGTGGGAGATGACGTCATGACGGGTCGATGGTGACGTCATGACCAGCTAATGGTGACGTCATGACCAGCGGATGGTGACATCATGATCGGCTGATAATGGCGTCATTAGGTTTATTATGATGACGTCATGACCGGTTGATGATGACGTCATGATCTGCTGACAATGGCGTCATGATCGATGATAATGATGATGACGTCAAGTTTGATGAACAATTCACCTATCTGTGCAGTGTGGTCGGAGAGCATGCACCACAAACGTTTGTCGCTGATTAATGACACTGTTGCATTCAGAATATTAGGCCTACAATCTGCATTACACCTTTCGTGACATTGAGAAACTCGTTTCTACGACATCAGACGAAATGTGCTTCCTTCGCCATTGCATACCCCCCCCCCCCCGCCTCTACTCCCGCCACGTGCACCGTTTTCAATTTTTTTCAAATATCACCGCAAGTTTTGGTACGGTGACGAGTGACTAGTATCATGATCTTCATGTTGAAGCTCATGAATGTAGCATGAATGTAGTGTAGGTGTACAATATAGCTTTCTACAAATCGGAGTCATCTTACTAACTCAACGTTACGTGTCAGTCGTTCCCATGGTTACCGCTCGTTCTGTGAAGACCTGTCATGTCATATCGTCTTAGTCTTTTCAAATAAAAGTTGATCCCAAAACAGATATATGTATATTTTTGCTTCACGCGGTTTGTATTTGATTAAATTTAAATGTAATGCCATTAACTTTGGCGGCACATCACATAAAATCGTATTCTTTATATATTATTATATTATATACATTATATTTATTATTCACTAACTTTTCTTCTCTTCGCTGGAATCAGTCGTCAATAATGTACAGAAGTTAACCAGTTAATTATTTTTCAAGTACACATTCAAACACAGCGGAATTTATTACTATACGAAACTAAAGCCTGGAGCCCCAGTGGGTAGCTCCGTTTATGTTACTAACATGAAGTTTTGTTTGTCAATGTTTTGATTATTTTCTAATTGTCTCTGCCTTGTTGAGGCTTATTGGAAGGGATTTTGAAATATTTTTTATAAATTTAATCTTAAACTCGTCAAAGAGCGCCATAAACCACAGACAAAAACAAGTAGATCAAAATACAGGAAATAATAATTGCACGGTCGCAAAACATTTAAAACCTATAAACATGTATGATCCAGAACCGAGAAGCATCATAACGTACTCTACCACTCTGCCGGCAGAGGAAACTCGTTCCTCACATCACCTCTGCCCCACGTCACCGCCCACCTCACGGTTGACCTCAATGGTCCTGGGGTCACGAACGGTTTTACTGGGTTTTTTAGATTGAATATTGAATTTTCGATGCAGAATTTGAAAAATATAGACATTCCGTTGTCGAATGATCACAATGGAAGAGTTAAGCCAAAACATATTTCAAAATCACACGGGTTCAAAGTTCAAAACGCTTCACGCCTTTGATTTCCACCGCACTCGAAAATATAGTTCAAAAGTAACATGCCTTCAAATTAATCAAACTCAAATGCATTCGTCAGCTATGTTACTAGTGGCACAGTAAATGCTAAACAGTGGTGTATTTGAAGCCAAACTGCAAATTTATCTTCGATTTGATTCCTTTCAATTTTCGCGTATGAAGGATAATTCTGATGGTTAATTTGACGTGGGGCAGAGGGACTATGGCGCAAGCGTAACGCCCTCTGCCGGGAGATCGGTACTCTACAAGTCAAAATGCTGACGTCGTAACGCACACTCGTTGAATTGGTCACCAGGTGGTAGACGGAAGGCGTGCCGCGGGTTTTCCTCTATTTTGGGTCTAGCTTGACTAGGTGGTGATTTTGGAGGTTTGCAATGGTGCATATGGCTTTCCAGCGCGCCTTTTCACGGCGGAGCGATGCTATAAAGCCTCAAGGAATCCCGGGATGAATGTCGAATTATGTGTCGACGGGACCGTTTACAGCGGGGTTTGAAGCGGTGAGGCTAGCTTTCATGCTTTGGAGTATCGGCCGAGATATGTTTCGTTGGGGTTCGAGTCGATATAAAGATTGGGGCGGAACCGTGGAGTGCTTCGGTCGAGTCCATGGAAAACCTAGCGCTGCATTTTGTGCGAAAGAAGAAAATGAAAATGAGCGACCGCGCCAATGGAGTTAGAGACTTCTGAAACATTAGCATTGACATACGACAAAAGCATGTTAAGATGTCTGTGTGGCGCAATGGGTACAGCGCTCGACTTTGAATGCGAAGGTCGAGCGTTTAAAACCAGCTGGAGGCGATTTTTTTTCTCTCGTTTTTTCATGGAAACAACCCTAAGTTGATATAAATGGAATAATTGGACCCCCGGGAGTCCGTTTTGTACTGTAACATTGATATTTTATAGACATTTCCCCGTATAACGATAATATATATATATATACATGTAGTTAGTAATTACATGCATCCACGACGGTGTTGGCGGCATTTTCCTCGTTGTCCGTAACTGGCAAGTGAAATCGACCGGCAATGATTGTTTGAATATTTGACAAACGATAGCATGTGATACATTGATATAATGCCTTGCTTGGTAGAAAGATTCCAAATGGTTGGCTACAACATGGGGGAATTTATGAATATTATTTGATCACGCCCACCTGCTGGCTGTAGGCGGATATAGCCAGCATGGCCAACTATACACAACCGCCTTGCATGTTAAAGTTTGATCTTTTTTGTGTGATCAAAGTTCTTACTCGATTTCGAGGCAAATTGACACAGTGGCCCAACCGTCAGATCCCGATTTGACCCTTTGGATTGAACTTCGAACCCTTAAATCCAGATTTTTTCTTGGTCACGCCCTATCATTTTCAAGTTTGTTCGGTCAATATTGAGGGCACCGTGAATTTCGTGAATTTTAAATTGAAATGACCCGTTACTTCATAACCGCTAGACCGGGCGCTCTGATTTTTTACATACGGTACCTCAGCGGTACCCTTAATGTCACTGCACATTTTTGTAACGATCGGAACAACGTGCCTGTAGCTGAATTTTGTGACGTCAATGTTGTCATTTTGACATGACGTAGCTCGCAAACTATTGGTCCAACGTCAAATTTGACGTCGGTAACGAGAAAGACATTCAGGAGCTGAGTATGATGGCACTAACTCCGCGTATCTAGCTATAATATTCGGCGATTTATGTATAAAAATGTGTTTTGGACGCATGACGTTGCTGTGACGTAGACGTCCGACCGATTTCACCTGGCAACGAACTTGACCTGAGATTAGACTTCTGCCATCTGTTGGCGAAGTTCGACAACGATAGCTGCAAGTGTTCGACAGTTATCGCGCGCACAGACAGACAGTGTCCTATACCATTTTCAAGTTTGTGCGGTCAATATTGAGGGTACCGTGAATTTCGTTAAGTTTAAATTGAAATGACCCGTTACGGTATAACCACTAGTCCGATTTTAGTAAAATTTGAAATATAAGGTCCTAATTTATGTATCAGTTTGTGGTAAATATTGGAGGGCGATAGCTAAAAAATTGAAAAAGTCATGTTCGAACCCCCAATTTCCAGGCGCTTTGGCACCGTTACGTTGCGCGCTCCGGGTTCAAGTTGAGATCGGATTTGGCATACATCACCAAGCTACATCCCCTCTATCCAACAGGACAAGTTTGGTGCTCAGGTGTCTCTTATTTTTCGAGCTACAACCGAGCACTCGACATTTACAATAGTCAAGGTCACGACCTTGACCCTTGACCCAGGTTGCTGGAATATAATCAATTTTAAGATACGACCAGTAGTAATCTTTGTGTCAAAGAAAGATCACGTGGCTTATAGGTGTGTTATAGGTGTATATGTTTTGAGCTCCTAGTAAATTTCAAAAATGTCCTATCTTTCACCATTGGGCCATTTTTGACCGATTTTAGCCGGCAACGAACTTGACCTGAGATTAGACTTATGGCATCTGCTGGCGAAGTTTGACAACGATAGCTGCAATTGTTCCACAGTTATCGTGCTCACAGACAGACACACACACACACACACACACACACACACACAAACAGAGCAGAGTCACATGATGGCGATTTTCGCCATAACAAACAGAACTGACCGACATGATGGCGATTTTCGCCATAACAAACGAGCGAAGTGATAGATTTTACGTCATACCGTTGTGGGGGGCGGAGCGGGGGAGGGGTGGTTGAAGCTGGGGTGGTGGGGTGATTTAGTTGGTTGCTATGACAATGTGCATGGAAGAGATGTAGAAACCAGAAATGTAGACCGAAACTAAATAAACGGGCAGTTTGGTTTTAGCTGTCCACCGATCGAGATCGTTCAGCCCGGGGGCGAAACTAAAGAGGGACTTTTACTTTGGGGATGGGGCCAACAATTGAGAGGATGCTCACTATAGCGACAGTTTTAGAGCTGCCGGATCTGAAGGGTCAATACGGATATGAGGTATCAAATATAGATCTGAGGGGTCAATCTGGATCTAAGGTGTCAAATCTGGATCTGAGGTGCCAAATATGTCACAAATAAAGTCACAATCAAGTCAACTGTTAAGGCCAAGGTCATTGTAGTGGGCCCAAGACATAATCCAGATTTTACATTTTACGTCATTCTCACCCTACGGGTGACGCCATCTCGTTTATTAGTAGGCGGTGCGGACCCCCCCCCCCCCTCTGTGTCAGTCGATTTACTGTGCCTGTGGTCCAGTGGTACAGTCTGGTATCTGACATTTTTTACACAATGTGGGCGGCCCGCTGCATGGTGCGGCAGTGGGTGGAAGTGGGTTACACAACAAGCACTGGGCGATACGCACGACCGGTGGCAGACAGCTCCAGCCAGCGGTGGCTTACTTAGTCAGCTTTACCCGAGACGGATCGGTTCCAGTATATGTTTCTGCGCCGCGGCTCGACCAGCGCACGCGCGTTCAAGCCCCATCGGCATCCGTCGAGATCGATGCGACGAGTCAGGAACACAAGACAAAGCAACGTTGATATCTACAGACCAGAGACTCGAACGATCAAGCAGCGGCTTCAGCATCTATGCAAACTATATGGGGAAGCTAACAATCTGCCTTGCATCTATATAGCGCATCTCATCATTATTGCGCCTAGCTTCCATCACCCGGTAAGTCACTGTGTTGTTATTACTGAACCTCGTTGGCTGTCGGGCTCTTCTACATCGCTCTTCAGGCAGTCGGTTTCTAAAACAGTGACATAACCAACCGGCTCGGCTATGGCAAGCCAAAGTGCACTTTAATGAAGTATCTGTACATATGTCCAAATATTCGAAGATATCTTTAATTTATTTAGAGATATCTTTAAATGAATTACTGATATCTTTAATTAATTTAGATATATCTGTAATTAGATGTCATTATACATATTTGAAATTGATTTAAACATATCTAAAAACGATCTAGAGATATCTCTAAATGAATTACTGATATCTTCACGTATTTAGACATAATTATGTGCCAAATACTTCATTAAAGTCTACTTTGGCTTACCATACTCGGCGGGCCAGTCTCCTCGTGCAGCTGGAGAAGTGAGTGGAACGATGGTCGATATATTTAGAGCGGCTTCTTGAGTAAACGATGTGTGCTGGCGGGTTCATATATTGATGTATAGGACAAGCCTAAGTATAATATATACTTTATTACTTCACATGAGTGTATAATATAAGTTAACAGCCATTATACCCGGAAGAGTACGCCATAAGGAAACAATGAGATGGTTTTCCAGCTTGCGGAGCCTGCATGGGTACATCGATATAGGCCAAAGTGCTTGGTTTAAACATATTTTTATTAAGCAATTGGAAATCAGGCAAAGCCTATACAAATTCCTCTTGCTGAGGTACGTAGTCACACAACTGTTGAGAATATAGAAATGTCAAAACTCGTGTAGTATAAATTGTAGAACGATAAACTAGGTTATCTAAACCAGGGTATCAGTAGTTGTGAACAAAAGGTAAAGTAACTAAATGATTACACACAGGGTCAGTCCGATATACAGCCATGTTATTAATTTTATATAATATGATTAGATATCAAAACGTTTACTCTTGGCTATAAACTCGTGGACCGCGACGCCAAAGTGCTTACGATGCTGTACCCGGCTACATGCCTCTCTGACCACGCCCGTAAACGGAGCAAGGGTGAGAGCCATGGCGTTCACCAGGCCTAAAATTGGAAATCGCGGACCGGTGGCTCCAGTGGAAGGTCCTACCAGAACAAATATGCAGTGCCTACCCATCAAGTTGCTCCATTAGGTCCCTGAAGCTTTTATGACTTTCATCGGACAGTCATTTCTGTGGTCGGCAGTGAATTCTCTTGTAATCCGGGCGATTTGCGTCATCTCTCGCTTGATTTTCGGAGCTTCGCCATTCGCCGGACGTAAACAAACTTAGCGTGAGCGCTCGCTGCCAGGCGGCGTTTGTGGGCTATACTAGGTCCGCCCATGGGGGCCATGATAGGGCCATGATAGGGCCATGCTAACATGATAACGAGTGAAATGATACCTCAATACATGGACTTGTCCAGTTGTGTAGCAAGGTTCGATTGCCTTGGTTATGCTTTTACTTCGTGCTGTCTAAGCACAAATCCAGTGAGTAACTTGCGACCGGGGGCGGGCAGGTGGGTGGAGGTGCTGGTAGTCCGGGCAGCCTGTGCTGAATCAGGGGTCAACCCGAAACAAAATGCCTCCTTCATCTCCGTAGCGACAGCGTAGCACACGTGATCTGCCATCTCCGTGTGTCTCCCTCCCTCAACCACCGTCCTGGCAACCAGCCGACCTTCCCTCTCTCCAGTTTTTCGAACATGTTACCGGAAATGTTATAGTTACGGTCTAACACGCTTTTGTTTTGATCTTTTATCTAGATTCCCGAGAGGTTAAACCTTGAAGTAAGGGATTCGCATCTGCGTGACACCTGAAGATACACAAGATGGGTCTCCGGGAGACAGGGTGCTTCGTCCTTCTCCTCGCCCTGTCCACGTGGTCAATGGAAGGGAGGGCGGACGTCCCCAGCACAGTGACAACCCTGGCCACAGCCAACAATGGCTTCGCGATGGACTTGTACCAAGAGCTGTCGGCGGCTGCTGATGGAGGCAACGTCTTCTTCTCCCCTTTCAGCATCTCCAGCGCCCTTGCAATGACCTTGGCCGGCGCGGCGGGAAATACACTGGATCAAATGAGGGAGGTGCTAGGATTCGACCAGATTGGCTCCGACGCGGAATCACTGGATGTGCACATAGCATTTCGGGATCTGTTTGCAGCCATCGAGGCTCCGGATAACAATTACACTCTGGCGGTCGCTAACCGATTGTTTGGTCGCCAAGGTTACCAATTACTGGAGACATTTTTGGCCACGACGCGGGACTGTTACTCCGCCATGTTGGAAGAGTTGGGCTTTGTCGGGGCTACGGAAGCCTCGAGGCAACACATAAACCAGTGGGTGGAAAACAAGACAAATGAGAAGATCAAAGACCTTCTGCCCGAAGGAAGCATCGACAACGACACTGCCATGGTTCTGGTCAATGCAATTTACTTCAAGGGTGCGTGGAAATGGCCCTTCGAGCCCAGTAACACCATGAAGAGGCCCTTCTACACCGCACCGACCGAGACGGTCGATATGGATATGATGACGATAGAGCGGGAATACTTCAAGTACATGGAACACTCTGACTGGAACTGTCAGATCCTGGAGCTGCCGTACGATGGTGACCGGGCGTCCATGGTGATCCTGTTGCCCCGGGAGAAAGACGGCCTTGCCGCTCTGGAATCCTCTCTGAGTTTTCCCGCCCTGACCACCACCTTAGACGGCCTCGAATGGCGTAAAATCCAGACCACGACGTTGCCCAAGTTCCGCTTGACTCAGGCCGTGGGTCTGAAGGACTTTCTCTCTAAAATGGGGATGTCGGACCTCTTCGCCGCGGGATTGGCGGATCTGTCGCGTATGACGGGGACGCGGGAGTTGTTCGTGTCGGCGGTACTGCACAAGGCCTTCATCGACGTCAATGAGGAGGGGACGGAGGCCGCCGGGGCCACTGGGGTCTTCGTCGGGTTTACGTCTCGCCGCAACCCCATCACTTTCGTGGCGGACCACCCCTTCCTCTTCTTTATCCACGACACACAGACGGGGTCTATCCTCTTCATGGGTCGCCTCACGCAGCCTCCCGGGGATAACGAGAGGCTGGGATCCTTCCGAGCCGATGGATCCGACACCAACGGCGGCAGCAGCGCCACGGCGCGGGGAATCAGTACACTGGTGTGGCTGTGGCTCGCCGTGGCACTGACGCTTATTAAGTAGTGTGGGAAAGTAAGAGGAAACATTGCCCGCCTTTATCTGGTTGTGTAGGCATACTGCTGTATTATCGTCAAAGTAGACAGGATAAAACACATCGTGAGTGTTGTATGCAATATATGATGTCGGCTTAGAGGGATGCGGGAAGGGAAGGGAGGGGAGGGGCGGGGTGGGGGGAGGGGCGAGCCGGGAGACCTCACACCCCCGTTTTTTTTTTCATTGATGAAAATAATCCGCTGTACGCGTTTCGGAAATTACGCGTTACTCATTTTGGGTCTGTGCGCTTGTTTTCTAAATTAGTAACTGTTACTTTTGCTTACTACTTTGCTCACGAACGCGGTACGAAGCGGTGCCAACGTTGGGTATATTAACCAACATCGTATAAATATTTAATCTTTTCTATGATAATAATATGATTGTTTCTTCATTTTGTTTAATCATTTTGTGAGGCGTAATCGACAGTGCAACATGCGCAGTGCAACGAGCTGTCCAACCCTGAGGTCACACCATAAAATAAACACGTTTATTCACTGGACCATGGACGTATTGGCAAAAACAAAGTCGGTTATTCACTTAGTTTGGGAATTGTTGCTATATTAGTTATTATCTAATGGAACCAAAGACGCGAAATGGGTGGATATATAACAATGGTAATTTTATCACATTACAACTGTTGTAAAAATGGCCGATTTTTCGAGAACATTTACAATGGCAAAGATATAGGTCGGTCTTGTGGTGGAAGGGGGAGGTTAATTATGATGACAACGAGGTCACAGATGGTTTAAGGGACGCTTGTACACCCCGAATTGCCTAGCACGAATATTATGGAGATAAACATTATTTTGTTTCAGTAAATTGACTTGTAACGATATGTTTGTCATACCTTGCACGAATAACGGACTGCACTTTTCTATAGATCTTGGTCGATTTACGCCGAGTAAGGTTATCTCATATGGTAACACAGATATTAGTACACTAATATCTTTGATGGTAATAAGAATGCAAGCTTTTAAAGTTTTAAACTACGCCCTATGTGTACGTCCCACGTGGTGTACACTGTGGTATTGACGCGCTCAACGCCAGTTAACGCCAACTCGGTCAACTGAAATCGGCATACCTCAAGCTGTTTTATTTACGCTCTTACTGTGGGTCAAGTATGTTACAGTATGCCCATGGCAAGCCATTCTCACCATAAATTAACAACATCTGATAAAACATGCATGTCCATCTCCGGTTTTACTATTAGTACATTTGATCATGATGCGCTCAAATTCGCTGGATGCGCTATGAATTACAATATTTGACTATCAATTTCGGTTTGTGAACTGGTAGAAATATGGGGCACTATGCATACTAAATGACGACCATTTTATATAAATGGAAGTAAAATACTGGTAACCATTAAGTTGTTATGAGTTAATCAGGTGTTTAGCTTAGTTATATGAACGTTAAGGCCACATGTGAATAAGAATGGCTTTGTATTTACGAAGACGTCAGTTTCAGAGTTGGTTGTTTGCCCAGAGATCCGTTCCGGTGTCACATGCAGAAATGCCTCGCCATGAGGAGATGCCCCCCTTATATAAAATACATGATATTGAGACTCTCTCCGCTCCATGTGTTCGTACGGTGCCATTATGATAGATACAGGGGCGGCATCTCCGCATGGAGGGCATCTCCGCATGGGGCACCGGTTGCACACTAAAATCACCATAATCAGTAATGGGGAAAAAATGGAAAATCGGTAACCATGCTTGAATACTTCTGCCATAGGAAATAACGGAGTGATTATCGATCTTTGATTTACAACAAAAATTAGGTTGACGTTCGTATTTAGGAGGTACAGCCACGACACACTCCTTAGAGCGACCAGCTGCAGCAGACTCAGCAAGGATGAAATAAGTAATACATTTACTGAACAAGTGTCAGTCTGAACTGTCAATGCTAAAAAAATGCGTTTGTACGCAGCTAATAAGTGTTTACCTGATATGAGACTATATTTTAAGCACTCTTTGACATACACTTTTCTACGCACTGCTTATTGGTGTGTAACCTTCAAGAAAGTTTTGCATCGGCATGTTATCATTAGTGTATGTAGGTTTAAGCGTTATTTACTAACAACAGATTAGTGATTTCGACATTTGCTTACACATAGGTTAAACCAGGCAAGCGAACCTGTGTCTAGCAACGAGATGAAAGGACGAAGCTACCCTTGAAAATGGCGACACGCGACACAGACATATTTGAAAAAATCAACATTCGACATACCTCTAACTTTCGAGACTGAGAATCTGGCATTTTAGATAAGCCAAAAAGCGACACAGAACGTCGTGAAAAAGGGATATTCGACGCAGACAAGTTTAAAAAACCGACACGGAACCCCCCCCCCCCCCCGGAATGCCAGACCCCTAACAAGCCATCTGCTGCCTGCGTTACTGCCATGAATGTGGGGGCTGCATTTTATGATACGTTGTCAGTCGACTACGGTATCATCCCTTGAACGACGTAATAAATGCTCCAAGTATGAACCCAAAACACTTTTATTGCGAATGAAACAATGTCTACAAGTATAAGTGCAAGAAGATATCAAACATCGGTGCACACCAGTGACAGCAATAATTCAGTGAATTCTGCAGGATAAGAAGCAATAATGAAATGAGAGAGAAACGTCAAACCAATGTCTTTATATAACTTATATATGCATATATATATATACATACACCTATGAAGGTGAAAAAACGAGCATAACATAACATTTATTGTTAAAAGTATCTGCGTAAGGCTGCCGCATTTACGCCACATCGATAGCTTTAAGTCTCATGGTACAAGATGATGACAAAGTGAACGTAATGAATGGTTTGTCGTGAGGTTTTGCGCGGCACGTATCTCGAATCACATCAAACAGGTGGTTGCCAGGCAACGTAAAATGGTGTCACAAAATGTGACACGTTTTGCTTGCGCGTTGCAAGGTTTCCTTTTCAGGTGTAAGTGCAACTGGTTCCACAGTCTTTGCTTTTGAAGGTTTTTGCAAAGAAGTGAAGAAAAGATTGCAAAGCAAGAGTCGTAAGATGCGAAATACATTAGTAGATCTATGCATTATTTCAGCTTTATACCAATTTTGAACATTAGTTTTTTTCTGTCTAAATGCACCATGATTTTTGCTTTAGCCGTGCATACCGCGACCAAGCAATATTTAAAAAACTAAATTCGATGTTTTTGTAAATAAAATCTAAAATGGGCCGTGAAACTTATATCTCAGTATAGAGACCTATTACTGCCAGCCTAAGCACTGATTCACAGAAGTTTGCGTCAGGCTTGCATTGAGTGGACGCACTACCTACGTCAGCTTGGCGCATATGTACCATACCGGGAAATTATATTATACTACAATCTGAAGTAGCTTTATCCCGGGCTATTTAGTATACTGACAATTTATTATGTTCTGATCAGATGCTCAGATGAAAATCGCTTATGGAACACAAAACATATAAGAGACAGAGATAGAGAGAGACCCCCCCCCCCCAACGCACTCTACCCTAAAAAGGTCAGATAAGGGCTGCGTCCCCGCCCCTAAGACGAGCCGCGTTTACTCCATCCACCATCGACTACAAATTATAGGATTGGCACCATACATGTGATCTTACTTCCCTATCTATACTGAGAAGGGTGCAATTGACATTCGCTTCTTATTCTCTAATAAGAGAAGGCCCATAAGTCACCGATCTGAAGAGGTCTGGGTCTTTACGCCCCATGCAGTACCTTAAACTGGCCCACCCCTCTCCCCAACAATTGAACGATAGTACAAATTTCCTGCACCCCCTCCCCCGGCACATTCCAACTTTGCGCCAAATACCCCATCCCCACCCCCCTCCCCGGCACCCTCCAAAGCTATCTCCTTGATCCACTCTGGGGTAGAGATACACAGACAGATGAAGAGAAAGATGGGGCAGAGGTAGAGATTGGGTGTGATCACGAGTTATAAGCGGCCTACATGATGTCCGTTGGCCGCCACCACCGGTTGGACTTTTGGCTGAGGAGGCGCCTCAGCAATCTTGGTCTCCTTGGTTGGTGGTGGCGGCTCCACGCTTTTTGGCTCTGAAATGCAAGCGGGAAGTAAATGCGATTACAGCGATCACTGCAAAGATTGCCGCGAACTTAATTACTCATAAGTATGCTATAGCAATTTACACAGCCGATCAAAGTCATGATATTATTATTATCAAAAATGACAATTTGAACTCTCAAATATATAACGCTTAAAAACAACGTTTACAATAACAATAACATCGTAACATTATTAGTAACAGTACTTAACAAAGACAACGGAATGCGAAGAAGGGTACATGGTTCAATAACTAGAAATGACTACGGCAATGTACAACGCAAGATAAACACTGTGATGAAATGCACTTGTGGTCCTTAAATAGATAGGGCTAAATCAGTTTTATGAACCACTGCATGCTCCTAATATTGGACCTCATTACATCGCAGATTCGTGGATAACAAAATGTAAATATTTTCACAAAAGAAGGCATTAGTCGAACGTTGATATCAACCTCAAACGTAATGTAAGGAGAGGCACGCACACTGTTCCTGAAGACAATTTACGAACAATCTCATGATAATCTTCCGCGTAATGAGGTCCAACGTAAGTTGTATCCGTAATAATATGATAGGTGCTACCTAAAAAATGCGAGCGTATATTTATTAATTCAGATATTCCGAGGGGATACATCTAGATTAATGTTCAAAATTAATCTCACTTCGGCTTGCCATAAAGAATATCTTTGGCGGGATGACGTAGACCATGCACGTGCTTGTGGCATATCATTCGGTTGCTTAAGAACTCCCATTGTGATTTTATAACATTGTGACGTCACAACTACTCACTATGACAGCAGCCGATGGGCGGTCACCAAGAGCCCTTTGCTTGGCAACAGATATTTAGCCCGTCGCCTATAAATTAACTTTAATTTGTATACATCCAGTGTTCACATTGAATAATTTATTCCTTAATTTTGTGGGGCAGCTGTATTAATTATTGAAGACATGACATAATAGGCTTCGACCTCTCTTTGCTTGAATATATTTATGTACAGCTGATATTTACTCCGAATCCGAAAACGTCTCATGGGGGTTGTTACGCGAAATGAAAGTCCTAAGCCTATGCTTGAAATGGACTTTGAATACGCATGCATGTTACTTTAAGAGCTCGCTATGATACTTATATGAATTTTAATGCAACAGAAACCGATACTGCAACGTATTACAAATATGAACGCGTGAAAATAGTTATTACGGGTGTACTTTTGATTATAATTATAAGTCTGTACTCGGCAGCTGTCCTTTCTAGAATTCTACTGGCCATTACCTACAACAACATATCAAGGGAACAACGAATATGACTCAAATTGCATCGTGTTAAATATGGACGTCACAGGAGAAACGAAAGAGGTATTTGTAAAACTAAATACAGTGAATACCGTAACTACTTATGTTGGTGCTTGATGGCTGAGCATTACTTCATAATTATTCATAATTATCAATCAATATGGGCCTCTATAGAGAGTAATAAATCCTGTGTGCAATTGTCTCTCGTTATTCAATGAAGCTATGCTAACATAGGACTTTCAGGTTTCTTAGTGCTGAAATTAGACGAGGGAAAGTGTGCAATGGTTGTTTCGATCCCATAGAGTCCAGTTCAGAAATAGTGCCAAAAGAACGGTTTGTGTCCTAATTTATCTTGATATGTGCTAGATAATCATTTGGACAGCAAGAGCTAAAGGATACTACCCAAGCGCGCGCATATACTATGCTAGATTTTCATTCAAGCAGCTCGCTAAAACTTCACGCAGAATAAAGAATAAAGTTTCTCGTGTGGTGGGTAAAAGCAGTGATATATTGCGGAAAGAGCCTGCTCCGTGCTGCTTGCTAAACTGCTGAACGCGTAAAGATCGTTTCACTTACCCATGAGATCCATGATGATTCCTCTGTTATGACAACTCTACTTGCATAGGTATATTTCAGTAACGTTTCTTGGAGTGTACAAGGTACCAACGACAAGTTCTCCACCCACACTTATTCATAAATTAGATAAATTGATGAAAATCCGGAAGAACCACAGCTTCCATAGTTGACATTTACATCACTTCCGATTGGCCATTTCCGAAGCGCCACCTGGCGAATCGCTTTGCAGTCATTACCGGCGACTTACCATATGTACGTACCATCAGCGCAGCGCGCTTGAACTGGTGATTATTTGGGATATTTTGCCCTGATGTATTCAGCAGAAAAATGCATGTCTTGTGTCCGCAGTGTATAATGTACAACGATGGCTTGACATATATGCCAAACAACACGTTTCTTTACATGAAACATTAGGGTTCAGATTATCGATCATTACTTAGTAAGATGTAATAATAAACAAGTTACTGCTTTGAATGTCCATGGTGCTCAGGGGAGAAAACAAAATACTGTCATGGACAGCTACGACCGTCATGATTATGACTTGAGAAAAAAAATCTGCATGAATTATTATGCATTGAAAGACTTATTAATTATGGTGCATATAATCAACTGATATCGTGTTTGAGTCCTTATGTAAAGTTGAGAAACTTAGCCTGCAAAGGTTTTAGCTGGGGGTTTACATTGTAACTACAATAATTTTCGAAGCAATGCGTCTCAGCTTAACGATTGAGAAGAGCTGGCCGATTTACATCTATCGCGTTGTAACAGTCACGGCTACACAGTGGCGCAGCATCTCTGGATAAACAAGCGCGGCTCACTAATCTGCTTTATGAGGGAAAGGACGGCCAGGCGGTGGACGGTTTTATCGGGCTTTCTAGCTTTACGAAACCGTTGCCGCAACGCAACGAAACGCAGCAGAGGATTAATTAAGAAAAGTGCTTCCATACATGCGGGTTCCGCATGGGTGCGCTGTCATCGCGTTTGCCTTAGCCATGGCCACTCTCTACCTTCGATGCACTCCGCTAGGGCTCCATTATATGGTCGCCTACGTACTCAATGCATTTTCACACTCGCTCGCCAGGGCAGCGCTGCGCAAATTGATAGGGAAAATGTGTCGCGCATTTCTACAAATTAGTGCTGGGACCCAGCCTAAGCCTAATAACGCATAAAATCAGGTGATGAAAAGAACAAGGTTCTGTCACAATTATAACTTTTTTGAAAGGGTACAAGACGTTTTTTGCTGTGTTAAAGACAGAAGCTCGTTATTTTCATATTTTATTCTTGAAAACTATCTTGGTGCAAGAAATGACAGCTGATTTTACCGTTTTTAAGAATCTTGCAATTTGCCCCCAGCCGACAGCGGCGATAAAAGCTAGCTTGAGTAGCTTGACTGCTTGAGCTCTGGCGAGCTCCCCAAGAAAACGTGACCTATTTAATTGCTGAGGCGGCGCCTGCTCTAAAACTCCTCCATTCTGTCTTTTTCCGGCATCACGAGTGTCGACACGTTGACCTGCAGAGAACCCGAACAGAGATCGCAAACAGAGATCCCAAAGCGATATCTCTAGCAGATATCCCAAACAGAGACCTCAAACAGAGATGCCGAACAGAAACCTCAAATAGAGATCCCAAAGCGATATCTCGAACAGAGAACCCGAACAGAGATCCCAAAGCGATATATCGAGCAGAGAACCCGAACAGAGATCCCGAACAGAGGTCTCGCACAGGTGTCCCCGATTGAAACATGAACATAGATCTAAACGAGAGATGCCGAACAGGAATCCCAAACAAAATATCCCAAACAGGAAAACCGAACAGAGATACCGTACAGAAATCCGGAACAGAGACCTCGCACCCGGGGGGGGGGGGGGGTCCCGCGGGGGCCCCCTTGATGCCTGAGGGAGCAGATGCAGATATTTGAAAACTTGCGACCGGGACGGGGGGGGGGGGGGCTCTGAAAATGTGCTTTCATAGAGCTTGTTGCCGCGAACAAAAATCCCTTCTGAGCGCATTTAAAAAAGATAAATCGCCCCGACTGAGCGGATTTAAAAGCGGGGGCTGTATGTATTAAGTACCCCCCCCCCCCCTCTCGCACAGAGATTCCTAGCAGAAATCCCGAATAAATATCCTAAACAGAAATCCCGAACAGAAATTCTTAACAGAGATCCTGGACATAAGACCCGAAGAGAATTCTCGAAGAGAGATCCAGGCGAGACATCCAGAACAGAGGCCCCGTGCTACCAGGATATGCGACACGGATAGACTCCGGTCACCGACACGTGCCTCCTATACTTACGTCAGGAGCGCGAGTGTCCTGACAGTGCGTGTCGCGTGGCGGGGGGAGGGGACTCCCACTGTGACAGAATCCGGGTGTTTGTTACATCACACATACACAACCACGGGTCTGCGGCGTGGGGAGCAGCGACCAACCGGGGTTACACGCCAGATATGGCCGGCCGAATATATCTCTAGATTTCCTTATTTCCAAAATATCACATGCGAACTCCCCTATAATAGTGTAAAACGATAGCTCAAACGCTTAAAACGATAGCTCAAACGCAGAGGATTGGCCAACAATTCGACAGGGAAGTTACCGCCGCCAACAGCGTGGTTAACATACAGGGCAACGACAAACAATACCCCAAGATCCCGGATGTGAAGTCAGCTAGCTCGCAGCCGTGACATCATGTGATTGACTTGAGGAGTGTTAGTGACATGGTCAGTTGGCTTATCTATCTAATCCGGGTCCTGGAGTCGCCGCACGTGTTGGGCACCAGCTTCACGCCGAGGTAGGTATACGCATGCTTTTAATATTTATCTGTATCATTTTGTCATAGTTAGTTTTGATTTAACTTACTCACACACCAATTTAAAGATAGACCTTTCTTTGTAATTTTGTTTAACGAATATGATATATTTTGGTCGCTATTGTATAAATACAGACAGGTACATACTAACGCCCAATAAATATAAAGGTATGTTGTAAGAGCCCTATGTGGCCAAAAGGTGTAAGAACGTGTGGCGTTCTTCAGTACTACGTCATTTGCCCCATATCTTGAGGATAAAGTTGATTCTGCATGTGTATATCTTCTGCCCCCCCCCCCCTTGTCCTTCCCCCCGGATCTTTTTAAAAGGAAGAACACCGTTTTTAATGCAACTTTAGGCCATCTGAGGCGTGGACTGGAAAAATCCCCTGGGCGTAGGAACAAATAGGTGAACCCCCCGGGCGCAATTTTGTCCAGAAGTTTTCAGTGTATCTCCCCTTTTTCAAATTCGTGGATCTGCCCTGGCGGTTACGGATAGAAAACTGATGCATCAGCAGAGTTAGTGCATTTTTGTGTCCAGTCAATGTTTAATGATTTCCAGTTTATGAAGCGAATGCATTTTTTGACTCCTCAACCCTATATTTTCGAAAATACCTTAAGCCCCCGCCCCCCCCACTCTCCCGCTTCCCCGGCCCACATCCTATCCTGACAAGGCTTACACCATGGTGGCAGGGGATCGTGGCTGAGTTCATGCCGCTTGCGACGTTTCCCGAAGGTACAACTACTGAGAGCGATATAACGTTACAACATATTTTCCATCAGATGGCAAGGCACAACGCATTTCTTTTTCAACCACTGCCGCTGACTGTCAAACATGTAAATGAAGACAAACACATCTGTTCTGTACCTCTACGGTCGTACAAGGAGGGTGGCTGGGTGTGGGGGTAGTTGTCTTGCATCCGTCACTCGTTGGTCTAGACGGACGTCAGCGTGGGGCGGGGGGGGGGGGGTTCTGAGGTGCCTGTGACCCACACCCACGCCCAACCTATTAATGACGGTTGAGTCACTTTGAAGTGCCACACCATCCTACACTGGGCGTCAAAACGTTTCGACGCACAATAGCTCGGTTGCCCTTAGCCCCAGTTTTGTGACTGTAGGACGGGTAAAAATTATGACAAGACGGCACAGGCCCTGTCAGTTTCTTGCCGGTCCTACAGCCACAGAACTGGGCCCCCCCCCGCCCGCCATCTCCCGGTCGGTTTAAGCCTCAGTGCTACCATCCGACCCATCTCTTGCAGTTTATTCCGCTCTCGCCCTGCACCCGCCCCCCCCCCCCCTAGACCCTGCAGTCCTGGTGTGAGCCGCCGAACAGCGGTTCACACTGCACGGCGCACTTCATGGTCATCACGGAGTACTGCATGATCCCTCCCATCCCACCAGGTGACTGACTGACCCAGGAAGCAGGAAGCAAACACAACGGAGAGTCCATGTAGTGGTTTCTCAAACGACAGCTAACGTTAAGTATTCCAAAACACCAAATCTGTATTGTCTGCGGGGAAAAAACGCAATGTACAGAGACCTGAGTTGCCCTTTCGGTACAGTAGCACCTAGATCCCGTGCCCCATGGTCACCATGCCCAACCCCCTCCCTCCCTCAACCCCCTTCCAAACACCCCACCCCCGGGGCGCATTGAGATCAAATTGATGTGGAAATGTTAGGGTTCTCTATGTTACCTAATTGTTGGCTTATAGGTGTTTGTTTTTGGCCGCTGAAGTAAAATAAGCTTGAATCGAAAGCAGAAAAACGGCATTGAACAGGGAGTTACCCAAACGTGTCCCTCCTCAGAACTTGGCGAGCGGCAAGAACCGAGCCAGCATCCCCGACTGTACGGTAGGGGGGGTGGGGGAGGGAGGGGGGGCGGTCGTGTTTCCAAGTGACGATGAATACATTTCGTTATTCCCAGGTCAAGATGAAATTAAATGAGAGTTCCCCGTATACAATGGAAGAGGCGGATACATGATATAAATTGGCCATTTCCCAATTCACGGGATATTAGATAAATATTAAAATTCCCAGTTCAAGATTAATGAAAATCCTCGATCACGGCGGTCGACTAATATCCCATTCCCAGTTCACGGTGAAATGAAAAGCCCATTACCGAGGAACGGAAATACCCCCACCCCCCCCTATGGTGTAAACCTGGACTGAAAACCACACATAGACAGACATGCTATGTCAAGAATATAAATTTGCTGGTAACAATAAAGTTAGACGTGAACGAAGGATTCAGGAGAAGTGATAAACACTATAACTTAGGTTTGCGGCGAGACGAATTTGATAATTTATTTAGCATATATAACGATTTAATGATTATAATTTTCACCATATAGGTTCTACAGGGAAAGAGTTTTTTTATTTGATACATAAACAATGTTTATCTACACGTTTCTGATTCATTGGTCCTCTTATTAAAACAGTATGTTTGCATTGCACTCTCGGCGACAAATAAAAACTGAGATTGTCAACAAACATGTCCCAATATAACAGCAATAATTACTCAACACAAACTTAATCATTCAATTTGGCTACAAATACCGTCACGTCGCTTCCACACCGATTTGCCGGCAGTAAGGGTAAACAATTTAAGTACTGGGCCGATGTTAGTAATCCATGTCGCACCGGACAGACGTACTAAATTTACATACTCAAGTGGGTTTGCTAAATTTCAATGTCGATTTGGCGCATAAGAACACACATCCAAGACCTTAAGGTTCATAACTTACTATAAACACCTGCTGTATCCCGCCATTGACCCAAACCCATTCAACTTCTTGAATTACCCTCCAAAAGAGTCAACACTTGTGTCTGTGGCGAAATGTCATGAACGTGTACACATAGTTTACCAATCCCACCGACAGGGGGCGCCCTAGCTCCAAACTATAGCTAATTACAGAAGCGCCACTTCCCCTTGCCGGCGGCCGTTGACACTGCGTATGAAATGTTTGATCCTCTAAGTGAGCAGGTGCTTAAAAGTAGGGGGTGAAATCAGGTTTATATGGCATAATATCTCGATGGTTTGACACATAGATCAACCTTTTACTTGCCAGAAACACCGATTTAGATACTCAAGTAGAAAAAAAGGTTTTTTGTCAACGATCAGATCGGAGTATCTTTAACATTGCATGGTAGACATATGGTTATATTTGTTGTGTTTCATATCATTGCAGATTACCATTGGCGAGTTCCTGGAGCTTCAGATGATTGTCGAACACCATACCAACCATGGAAGTGGTTCAATATAGTCTGATTCGGACCAACTTCGACTATACTGGCAGTCAGCGCACTTAAACTGTGAATCGCTGACGTTTTAGACAAGACCGGAAGTGACATCCGTCCAACATCATGGCTAACTATTCATATGGTGACTATGGTAACGATCCATACAATGACTATAACCAATAACCATGGTAACCATTCATACCGTGACTATGGTAACTATTCTGACACCGGTGGCAGCAATGATACTCGACACATTCGCCAGATGGCGCTGGAGACGGCCAACTTGATGTTTCGGTACTTGGGCGTCCCCATCATCATCTTCGGCACGCTGGCTAACATGGTGCTCCAGACGAAGACCTTCCGGAACACCTCATCCGGGTTCGTGCTGTGCGCTCTGGCGGTAGCGGTTAATGGAGCGCTGAACACGGGCTTCCTCCGGCGCTGCATCCTGGCCGCCAGTGACCACAACGTGGACGTCAGCGTGGTCTCCAACGCCGGCTGCAAGGTCCACAACTACGTCTCCTTCGTCTTCCCACTGCTGTCGTCCTGGACCTTGGTCCTGCTCACCCTGGAACGCCTCCTATCGGTGGTGATGCCGCTGCGGGCTAAGGACATCTGCACTAAGACTCGCGTGGCCATAGCCTGGAGCCTCGTCTTCGTGGCGGTGGCCATTATCGACGCGCCCATCATGGGGACGATGGAGCTGCACGACAATCCCTTGTGGAACACCAGCGATATAGAGCCCGGCGACAAGATCACTCCCATGGCCTGCGTGTACGCTCACAACGAACGCTTCTGGCTCGACATCTGGCCCGGCCTGTACGGGCTGCAGGCCGCCATCTTGCCCGGTATCATCATCGTGGTCACCAACATCGTCATCTTCAAGCGGCTGGCGTCGGCTCGACGACAGCGCAGCATGTTGGTGATGCTTAGGACACAGGGCACCGGCGACCGTCCGACCAAGTCGCTGACGCCCATGCTGATCAGCATCAGTGTCCTGTTCGTCGTGGCTACCACCACCCCCTTCCTCATCCACCTCTGTGGATACGCCAACTGGTCCTCTGGCTCGGCGCAGGACGCCTACAACCAGATAATTGGGTACACCGTGGGCCACATCATCCTCAATTGCAACTACGCCCTCAACTTCGTCATGTACTGTATCAGCGGCTCCAAGTTCCGCACAGCGCTGGTCGGAATGTGCGGCTGGCCCCGTAAGAAGCGGGCGACACCCTCCGGGAGGAAGCCTTTCTCATCGCAGCCTGTCACCATAGAAACCGAGGTGCCTTAACAATGTATATAATTACAGTAATCATGACACCCTAACAATGCATATAACCAACCACAGTAACCACGGGGCGGCAACAATGCATATAACCACAGTTACCATGGTAACCTAAACCTGATTATAACCAGAGTAACCGTGGTACTATAGCAGGGCATATAACCACGGTAACCATGGTACCCTGCTTGGACGCTGCAATCGGTACGTTAGCAGCATCACCAGCGCGCTCCTGTGCCCGACCTCATGGATGGTGGAGCGGGGTACGCGGCATGCTGACGTCACTGATATCTCACCGAGCAAATGACAGCGGGCGGGGTGTGGATCTCGGAATATCTTAACCGTCAGTGACCCGGCGGTCTAGGGGGTGGGCCTTGTATACAAATTTGGTGTCCGGGGTTCCGTGGGGTGCCTTGATACCTGAGAGAGTAGATATTTGTGATGAAAAAGATGCCCCTACAGAGCGGATGTTTAAAAACTGCTGACCGAAGGGGGGGTGGGGGCTCTGAAAATGTGTGTTCATAGATGGGTTTCCGTGAAAAATTCCCCTTCTGGGCGGACAAAACACCCCGCCCGAGTGACTTTCATGGGGTGGGGTCTTTACCACGGACCCCCTTCCCGAACTGAGCAATGAATTAAGTACCCCTCCCCCCCTCTGGCCCGTCACGGTGACAGTGGAGCATGCACAGGCCAGCAGTAGTGTGGGGGAGGAGAAGGAATTTTCCAATCCGCGAATATCATGCTGGAAATTCTCATATGGACATATTATGGATTGTTATCCTGTGGTGGGTTTCACAAAGATGGTATTAGGTAATACCAGTATTAACTTTAATACCGGCAAATTTTGTCTTAGGTAATACCGACTCGTAATACCGTTTCCCAAACGCAAATAAAGACGGTATTAGCTATGACCGGTATTAAGCGATTTAATACAGACTTTAATACCGATGAGTGACGTCACAACATATCGCGACAAAATGCTAAACGTAAACGTGGTAGATCTATAAGCTTAGTTTATACGTTTCGATTTCTAAATCGAACTGTTTTTACCCACGAGTGGGTCAGATTCGGGCAAACTTACCTCATTTAAATTAATATGTGTGGTCTAACGCTATATCCAACCAACGCTTTATTTTAAGGCGCCGGGTGAAGGATTACACACGGTTGACAAATATTTAACTTTTCAAATAGATCTACATGATGTATGGAAGTATAATCATGGCAAAAGTGACCTCGAGGTGGTTATATCCATCGTAAAACTCTTCTTTCAGCTATCGAATAAATGTTATCAATGTTTTGTTTCGAGATCAATAAACATCTACATCTATGTGGCATGATGTTTATCGCATCGGTCTGAAGGCTGAGGTGAACTACGAGTACAGCTGGACCTATATCTTGCTGTGAGACAATATAAGCGCAACAATGTAATACAAAGTTTCTAGCTCTATGACGACATGAACTCGCAAAGCGAACATATGACGCAGGCCACGGTCAATTATGCTCATAAAAGCGTAACTTGCTAGATCGTGGCTCGATCTGTTTGTAAATGTGGCATCGGTATGGAATGATTCCAAACTGCTTAGATTTACCGCCCCTTTTTTTAGTTTTATTCTAAATCATAAAGCATGGAACACGAAAAGTCTATGTCACAATAAATCTTGAAACGATGACACAGACAAAACAGGATTGCCTGCCCATATGAATGTGCCGTCGACTGCATTTATGGCCATCACATCAAAGGACTTGTGCCAAGTTGTGGCCCCTCGGTCGGTATTATCAGCGCTAAACCTGCTACGACTCGGTATTAAAGTTAATACCGAGTTTAATACCGACATTCCCTTAATACCGTCTTTGTGAAACACGTCATAAAGTTGGTCTTAAGTTAATACCTATTTAATACCGGTATTAGCGTTAATACCGGTATTAAAAAGCTTTGTGAGACCCACCACTGCAAGTTGTTTGTGCGATTCTTGGTTCAATGCGAGGAGGATTTTCAGCTTCCGCCACTGAAGTTATGCTTGTCGGTCTTGCCCCCCCCCCCCCCACCACCATTTCCCACCTCCCAACTTGGATACCAACAAAGTAGGGGATCCAGTACAAACAGGGGAGAGGGGGACCACATGTTTGCTTAGGGATGTTTAAGAAAAGGGGGCGGGGGAGGACGCCTACCGTTGTGTCAACACCTGATCTCATTACTTTGTGAGCATTAGCAACATCAGGTGTATTCTCAGAAAGGGAAGGGGAATTAACAGTTAAGATGAGCATCCACCTTTGGATGCTGACAGAAAAGTAGCAATTGATCCCGCTCTGATTGTCAGCTACCTTTATTCTAGCGGGAGGTGGATATTTTTCATCAACATACACCTTCAGAAATAAAATATTCCTAAAAACACACAAACAACCCTGAAATGGGGTTGTTCCAGACCAGAATTTTACTATGGAATGCGACCAGGCTGTGTTTTCAGCTCACACCTGCACACAGCCTAGGGTTCTGGGCTAGCTCTCCCCTCACTGTGTCCAGCCAATAGGCCCCAAGCAACACAATAACCATTTGATCGGTTCGCCCTTCAGCCTCCGCCTAATCCCTAATCCCCTCTGCCTAATACCATGCCTTCCCCACCCCGCCCCCTACCCTCCACCCCTCCCTAGCGGCCGAAATGACCAACGGCCGAAACATCCAGCGGCCCAAGCGGGCGTAAACAAGCGATAATAGGGGATGCGGTTAGAAAACAAATCATAAAGGTATTAAATTTTAACGATATGCCTAGTGCTCAAACATTGATGAGCCTGTAATAACCAATCAAGCCTACCAGATAAAGCAAGTAAACATACAAACAGACGACAACGACATGAAATAAAGAACTGTTTAATTTAGCTGCGCAAAAGAACTTGTTTACTTTCGCAAACTTGCACGCTCGATGTCCGGAAGTAGGCTTCTCGCAAGCTATTACTAAAAGACGAACTTAAGGTCGCACGCGGGAGTCGCTTTGCGGATTTTCTCGAAGATTTTTTTTTTGGCATTTTGAGGTTCCAATGACAATTTACCAATATCGAACCCTGTCACATTAAATATTGGTTCTTCCACCAAATTTACATGGATCCTATATATTACAAGCAAATGCACATACTATTCAATAATTGCATATACGCGCCGAAAGTTTATGTGAAAAAATTTATGTGATAAAATTAATTGCGAATTTTTGACCTGTTTTGTAGCCTATCGATGTTTTGGTTATAATCGAGCGAGTTGAAAGCTGCACAGACATCAGAATGGCGGATCCGGTGAGAAAAAACAAGGTGGGGGGGGGGGGGGCAGCGGTTTGGTTAGAACTATTTGACAGAGAGAAACGTCAAACCGGGTGCGATATATTACTGTTTGGGGGGGGGGGGGGCGGTGGCACGTACTACGGGCTAAAAGGTTATTATCGTCACATCAAAAAACGTGGGAAAAGGATATATGTTTCTCCAGGCGCGGTACCGCGGTTGTGGTGTTTTTCTTGCCTTTTTTTCCCTGCAGGTGTCTTTTTGTGGCTACAGCTGTATGTGTATATGGGGGAGGGGAGGGGGGGGGGGTGCTCCCTCTGAATCGCGAATCTCCAAAAATTAGGGAGTATAATATCATATGGGGGGAGCATAGGAGGCACGTATCCCCTTCCCTTTCAGACCCTGAGATATGCCTTACCCCTCCCCCCTCCCCCTTTCAAATTTTGTGCACCACAGTCACCTGTACCTCTGGAATTTACATGCTTGCTTTTGTGTCTCCACCCCCCTTTCAAGAATTTCTGCACAAGCCCCTTTCAAGGACTACTATTTCGTATCGCGGTTTACAAAATAGGTAAAGTTAGGGTCTTCGTGTTGAACCAGTAATAATTCGGATAGCGATACCCAGAAATTGCCAACAGCTAATCGCGATCGAATCTCCAAGAATTCCTATTCACGGAAAAGGTGTTACATGGCTTATCCTTCAAAACGCATTCGCTTTCCCCGATCTGTACTACATCAAGGGCGGATCCAGAGGGGTTGGGGGGGTCCAGAGTGTGCCGTTTTTCAATGCAAAATTCAGGCCATCTGATGCATGACACCCCCCCCCCCCTCGCTTTTTGAGCAAGAACGCTATCTGATGCGGCGTGGACCGCCCCCCCCCCCCCGGTCGGACGTTTTCAGTGCCCCCCACCCCTCTCGGTCGTAAAAAAATTGGTGGATTCCCTGTGACAATTTTGTTCAGGGACCCCCTCCCCCCCCCCATATGCAATTCCTGGATCCACCCCTGCTACATTACATACCAAGGAGGTCTCATTGATAATCTTGCATACATTGTGAAAGGCGTACGTTCTTGTATCTTTTCTTCCTGTTGCTCATTTGTATAATGTCGCGCAGTAGGTCAGTATTGTCATTCGACATGATTGCAGTAAACTGAGAAAAGTACGAAAGACTCAAATAGCTTTTACTTGCTGTCAATAACCATTGACACACTGAGACTTAAAACTGCACGTGTTTTTACATAAATATAATATATATGGCTCCCGAAGTTCAGTCGATGATCCAGTTAGATGCCTCATAATATAACATTTTGCTTCTTGTTCTGCACCGAAAAGTGAAAAGAAGCATCATCACACATGTTTTATTTCCTTTTAAGTAATTATTGGGGCTGGCCTTCTTGTTGTTATTTTTGTCGGATGCCGCCTTTCGTTGCTAAAAACCTTACCACCGTGTTATATCACCAGAAACATTGTTCATTTTAGAAATTAACAATCGACTGCTTTAGACTGCTTTGAGGCATATGCGATGGCCCGCATTCCATTGCCATCTAATACCATTTTGCCTTTTGGAATATTAAACAATGAAAGCCATATACGTTTTGACATATAGGGCCTATGTGCCCTTCTCTAACACCAGAGGTTTGGCGACAAAGTACATTTGCTGTTTACATAATAGCTTTTCAAATACTTTAGATGTACAGGGAAAGACAGGCACAACAATTCAACACTGCAATTAACTTTGTGTTTCGATAATTGGAGTCGAATACTATCACAACCATGTACTGTGTAACCATCACTGCAACCAGGGGGTGGGGGGCAGCGATGAAATGAGAGTGAAATAAATTAATAATGTAACTTATTTATAATAGTAATTCCTTGACTAAACTTTGACTTTGGAAGTAAAGACAAATACGGCCCCCCTCCACTTCCCCACCCTCTCCCCTAACCCCAGTTATGGGGCAGTAGTCCTACCCCCCACCCCCACACCCCCTCCCAGTTCCTCTTCCATATCTACCGAGTTTGCATTATAGTAACAGCCCGGGGCAAATCTCGCAATCGTTTCCCAAGAACTCGTGGAGCGGAGAGCTACGCCAAGCACAACACCAGAAACATATCTGATCAACTGTGATACTATTGTAATCGGATTCGACAGTGTGACAATACGAAGCTGGAGGTTTGTTTTACATGAATATCACAAAGTCTGTGTCAAATTTTTTCATTCTCCGAGAGTTTTAACAAAAATCGCTTGCGGTTTAGGCCTGTTAAACAGCTGGCCGAGGGCATGGCTTCCCAGGCCGTGACAGTCAGTGGCCCGACTGGTGGCACAAGAACAGAACGTCACTCTTTCACTTTAACCGATCGTTACACCACGAACCTATATTAGCTATAATATACAAATGGCCTCCTCTTACATAGATCTTCGATCGTATAGTTAAGATCTAAGTTTGCGCCCAAAATTTGCATGACAGAAGTTCGCTGATTAATTTAAAATTTTGAAAACTGGATTCGAATCCCGCCCATTAAACGGGTAAAACCTCTTGTCAGCTTGTCGGTCAACGGACCAACGGAAGTGTGTCTTGGACTTGGCGTCTTGTTGTTGAAAGTAACAAAAAGTCATGGAATGTAATCTTACAAGATAAGTTCTCTTGATCTTGCTATCTGCCTATCATTTATGCAGTTTACGCTCTAAGAAACTCACTGCATTGCGACCTGATATAAAGGTGGTGAATGTTTTTGAGTCATTCACTCATTGACTTTATTTACTACTATTGGTTTCATGCACTTGGGCTATCTGTAAATACTAAGAACATTAATAGATTAAGCTTAAATTGTTGCTGAATCAAGAATAATAATTTAAAAAAAGGCTCATAAACTTGACAGAACTAGATTTAGCATTTAATTTGTGAACTGATCCAATGATGTAAAAGGAATTTTTATTTAAGATTATATGACAATGTTACTAGTGCTAGCCTAAATTTTAGTGTGAGCCTGCAAGTGATGAAGTGGCCTGTTATAAATGGCACAAAAAGAGATCAAGAACCCACTTCAACATATTATATCTAACCTAGTCTATGTCTTTATGGATTTAAAAATGCTAATTTTATTTATTTTACCCTTTATTTTTATAGGTGATGGAGATGGAAACATCTCAAATGGACGAATGCTACAATCCAGTAGACAATAAAGGAAATGAAGGCACGGCTTGTCCTGTTGAAGATGGTCATGGCTTCAAACGCATAAAGAAACAGAATACGATGTTGGACTACATAGCAACCGACTTCAGTAGTCTCCCCTGTCGTAAAGGCAGCATAAGCACTCCATCAGTATTACGAACATGTAACTCCAAAACAGTGGTTACGTCAAACAATGATCTTGAAGATGATAGTGGCTTCCTTGAAAGCAGCATCCATGTCTTCAATAATTCTAGTCTTATGCCTTCCAGTGGCAATTTTCATGTGATGCAAGACTCCTCTGCAACGCAGTCTACCAGTTCTTGTTATGATCATAAAGTCATCTGCAGGTGTTCATCACAAATTGGTGGTGAAAAGCAGGACAGCATCCAATGGACCAAGACTTCAAATGTCATATAGCGCGACCACGGGGGGGGGGGTGCTAAGTGATGTTTCTAGACTCACACCTATTACTACTCTGGATCTCCCATGGCTTCGTGATGGCCGCAACGTCGCAAGCCGTCATCATCATCCCCCTGTCATTGTATGTTGTCCGTCGCAAGCCGTCATCATCATCCCCCTGTCATTGTATGTTGTCCGTCGCAAGCCGTCATCATCACCCCCCTGTCATTGTATGTTGTCCGTCGCAAGCCGTCATCATCATCCCCCTGTCATTGTATGTTGTCCGTCGCAAGCCGTCATCATCATCCCCCTGTCATTGTATGTTGTCCGTCGCAAGCCGTCATCATCATCCCCCTGTCATTGTATGTTGTCCGTCGCAAGCCGTCATCATCATCCCCCTGTCATTGTATGTTGTCCGTCGCAAGCCGTCATCATCATCCCCCTGTCATTGTATGTTGTCCGTCGCAGGCCGTCATCATCATCCCCCTGTCATTGTATGTTGTCCGTCGCAAGCCGTCATCATCATCCCCCTGTCATTGTATGTTGTCCGTCGCAAGCCGTCATCATCATCCCCCTGTCATTGTATGTTGTCCGTCGCAAGCCGTCATCATCATCCCCCTGTCATTGTATGTTGTCCGTTGCAAGCCGTCATCATCATCGCCTTGTCATTGTATGTTGTCCGTCGCAAGCCGTCATCATCATCCCCCTGTCATTGTATGTTGTCCGTCGCAAGCCGTCATCATCATCCCCCTGTCATTGTATGTTGTCCGTCGCAAGCCGTCATCATCATCCCCCTGTCATTGTATGTTGTCCGTCGCAAGCCGTCATCATCATCCCCCTGTCATTGTATGTTGTCCGTCGCAAGCCGTCATCATCATCCCCCTGTCATTGTATGTTGTCCGTCGCAAGCCGTCATCATCATCCCCCTGTCATTGTATGTTGTCCGTCGCAAGCCGTCATCATCATCTCCCTGTCATTGTATGTTGTCCGTCGCAAGCCGTCATCATCATCCCCCTGTCATTGTATGTTGTCCGTCGCAAGCCGTCATCATCATCCCCCTGTTATTGTATGTTGTCCGTCGCAAGCCGTCATCATCATCCCCCTGTCATTGTATGTTGTCCGTCGCAAGCCGTCATCATCATCCCCCTGTCATTGTATGTTGTCCGTCGCAAGCCGTCATCATCATCCCCCTGTCATTGTATGTTGTCCGTCGCAGGCCGTCATCATCATCCCCCTGTCATTGTATGTTGTCCGTCGCAAGCCGTCATCATCATCCCCCTGTCATTGTATGTTGTCCGTCGCAAGCCGTCATCATCATCCCCCTGTCATTGTATGTTGTCCGTCGCAAGCCGTCATCATCATCCCCTTGTCATTGTATGTTGTCCGTCGCAAGCCGTCATCATCATCCCCCTGTCATTGTATGTTGTCCGTCGCAAGCCGTCATCATCATCCCCCTGTCATTGTATGTTGTCCGTCGCAAGCCGTCATCATCATCCCCTTGTCATTGTATGTTGTTCGTCGCAAGCCGTCATCATCATCCCCTTGTCATTGTATGTTGTCCGTCGCAAGCCGTCATCATCCCCCTGTCATTGTATGTTGTCCGTCGCAAGCCGTCATCATCATCCCCTTGTCATTGTATGTTGTTCGTCGCAAGCCGTCATCATCATCCCCTTGTCATTGTATGTTGTCCGTCGCAAGCCGTCATCATCATCCCCCTGTCATTGTATGTTGTCCGTCGCAAGCCGTCATCATCATCCCTCTGTCATTGTATGTTGTCCGTCGCAAGCCGTCATCATCATCCCCCTGTCATTGTATGTTGTCCGTCGCAAGCCGTCATCATCATCCCCCTGTCATTGTATGTTGTTCGTCGCAAGCCGTCATCATCATCCCCCTGTCATTGTATGTTGTTCGTCGCAAGCCGTCATCATCATCCCCCTGTCATTGTATGTTGTCCGTCGCAAGCCGTCATCATCATCCCCCTGTCATTGTATGTTGTCCGTCGCAAGCCGTCATCATCATCCCCCTGTCATTGTATGTTGTCCGTCGCAAGCCGTCATCATCATCCCCCTGTCATTGTATGTTGTCCGTCGCAAGCCGTCATCATCATCCCCCTGTCATTGTATGTTGTCCGTCGCAAGCCGTCATCATCATCCCCCTGTCATTGTATGTTGTCCGTCGCAAGCCGTCATCATCATCCCCTTGTCATTGTATGTTGTCCGTCGCAAGCCGTCATCATCATCCCCCTGTCATTGTATGTTGTCCGTCGCAAGCCGTCATCATCATCCCCCTGTCATTGTATGTTGTCCGTCGCAAGCCGTCATCATCATCCCCCTGTCATTGTATGTTGTCCGTCGCAAGCCGTCATCATCATCTCCCTGTCATTGTATGTTGTCCGTCGCAAGCCGTCATCATCATCCCCCTGTCATTGTATGTTGTCCGTCGCAAGCCGTCATCATCATCCCCCTGTCATTGTATGTTGTCCGTCGCAAGCCGTCATCATCATCCCCCTGTCATTGTATGTTGTCCGCCGCAAGCCGTCATCATCATCCCCCTGTCATTGTATGTTGTCCGTCGCAAGCCGTCATCATCATCCCCCTGTCATTGTATGTTGTCCGTCGCAAGCCGTCATCATCATCCCCCTGTCATTGTATGTTGTCCGTCGCAAGCCGTCATCATCATCCCCCTGTCATTGTATGTTGTCCGTCGCAAGCCGTCATCATCATCCACCTGTCATTGTATGTTGTCCGTCGCAAGCCGTCATCATCATCCCCCTGTCATTGTATGTTGTCCGTCGCAAGCCGTCATCATCATCCCCCTGTCATTGTATGTTGTCCGTCGCAAGCCGTCATCATCATCCCCCTGTCATTGTATGTTGTCCGTCGCAAGCCGTCATCATCATCCCCCTGTCATTGTATGTTGTCCGTCGCAAGCCGTCATCATCATCCCCCTGTCATTGTATGTTGTCCGTCGCAAGCCGTCATCATCATCCCCCTGTCATTGTATGTTGTCCGTCGCAAGCCGTCATCATCATCCCCCTGTCATTGTATGTTGTCCGTCGCAAGCCGTCATCATCATCCCCCTGTCATTGTATGTTGTCCGTCGCAAGCCGTCATCATCATCCCCCTGTCATTGTATGTTGTCCGTCGCAAGCCGTCATCATCATCCCCCTGTCATTGTATGTTGTCCGTCGCAAGCCGTCATCATCATCCCCCTGTCATTGTATGTTGTCCGTCGCAAGCCGTCATCATCATCCCCCTGTCATTGTATGTTGTCCGTCGCAAGCCGTCATCATCATCCCCCTGTCATTGTATGTTGTCCGTCGCAAGCCGTCATCATCATCCCCCTGTCATTGTATGTTGTCCGTCGCAAGCCGTCATCATCATCCCCCTGTCATTGTATGTTGTCCGTCGCAAGCCGTCATCATCATCCCCCTGTCATTGGATGTTGTCGGTCATTTATTTGTAGCCCTTTTTGGTTGGTTGTATATTAAAGCAGCGTACTTAAATGCGCCATCTTAGATTTCTTACATTTTAGAATCAAGACTAAAAGTATCTCAAAATCATGATGGATATGTTTTATATCTCGTTGGGTCTTTAAAAACAATAATGTCAACACAAAACTGCGCGGACTAGTTTATCGCGCGCGATAAACTTCTTTCTATAATAACAAACCACATACTTTCAAACCATCTATAGATGTACCAATAATTTGTTCGTTCCAGTACGTCATTACAATTTTAAAAAGACGTAACAATAAATACCATTAAGATAAATATGTATGTGTTCAGTTGCGTGTAGCTCTATGTTCAGATGTGTGTAGCTCTATGTTCAGATGTGTGTAGCTCTATGTTCAGATGTTCAGATGTGTGTAGCTCTATGTTCAGATGTGTGTAGCTCTATGTTAGACTCTTGTTATTAGGATTAGATTGTGTCGCTCTATTATCACTTGTAATTCTGGTTCGATGTCTGAAGCTCTATGGTCACATGTGGGATAGACTGATAGCTACATCTGGGTGTAGATGCTCTATTTGCAGATGCGCGCAACTTTCTCTTCTTTGTGTAGATCTATATAGAGACTATTGTAACTGGTTAGATGCGTGTAGCTCTAGTATAGATTTATATTAAGACACTTGCAACACATGCGTGCAAATACATAGAGAACATTCTGAATCAATCTGAGGAAACGCAACTAATCTTACTTGAAATACAGGGCCAGATCAGTCGACAAAATGGCCGCCTCAACGGTGGTGATCACTTTTCTGTAGTCGTCCTCCGAGAAATGCTCGAATATGTTGTTACCCTATATAGAAAGAAAGAAGAAAGGCATTCAATTCGATGAGTGAATACACTAATAAACGGTCGACATGGCATAAATCAAGTTATTAATAACGGATTCATAAAGGATGCATTTTATGAAGCGATAAATAGATAGATTTGGGCGAAGAAGTAGAAAAACAATACTTAGGATACGCAAATCTACTTAGATCTGCTAAATATTTTTCTGCTCTAAAATAGAAAAATATTCTTCCAGAAGGTGGATTTTATGGATTAGGAAAGTATCAAAATTATAACAACATTTAATTATATCAAAGCAATTTCTGAATTATGAATTAAATAACTACGGGCAGAAGAGCCTAGGACGGGAAAAAAATCGTGCGTAAGCTATGTGTGGTTTATGAGCGCGGGCCCAGTGCATGGGTCTTGTGACGTCAACTGTGTCATGTCTAGCAGCTGGTTATGACGGCAGCACTGTTCAGTCTTGGGAGTCTCTTGTACCTCACTGTTGATGATCATGATGCACTGGTCGAAGTAGTGGTGTTCCATGGTGGACGTGCCGTACGGCGTGGCCAAAGGGGAAGATGAACTGAAGATGATAGAAACCGCATGACGATAACTATACACTGGCGGAAGCAACGGGGTGCACATGGGCTTGGTTGGTTGTTTATTAAGGACGCTTTAACCACTTTTGTTCAAATCGCGTCAATGAGAGAACGAAGGGAGAGTGGAACCATGTCCCCGGGGGTAATTCCCTACGCTCTGCAAAGAAGGACATGGGATCTTTATCCTGCGAGCACACAGACATTGCCACAGCGGGGCTCGAACCATCGATCCACGTGCCGTTAGGCTCTCAGGTCCCACTGAGCTACCGCGCCGGCCCCTTCACACAGGGGCTTGGGACTCCAGCCCCCATCCGTGGAGTGTGGAAGTGGACTACCTTCTCACACCCACTCCAACGGTCGTAACTTTTTCGGGTGTTTTCCCACTCCACCCCTACTCTTTCTGCTTTTGTTTATAATATGTTTAAATTCAGGGAAGTTAAATGATTTGTTTTGATGTTATATTTGTCATATAGCCTACGCACAATGAGCAAACAGAACAGAATTGCACCAAGTATGTACTTTGGCCGGCGGCCGTTTTCTGCAATACACTCATTCATTTATTCATATTTTTAAAATCCTTCGTCCTCAGAGAAGATGATGTTTTAATGAAAATAACACAACACGTTTCGTGTCTAGTCGTTCCTGCACGAGAGTTATTTTCACATGATTATCATCAGTATTTTTTGAATTGCATTGCACTGCTTATCAACTATTCCACAATGAAGTAGACTGAATGGCCACTTATTTGCTTTGAAAGGCATTGTTAGTGCCTTGATGGTCGAGATCATGGCAAAGACAGGCCACGATGTCGATGTCATCCGTGTGGTGAGACATGTTACCGGTCTGCAACCAGATCGTTAGAAATAACACAAAGAAGATTTGCATCTCTTGCTGTTATTAGGAGAAATGCTTCTGCCACTGATTTATATACATCAGGTAAATAACTCTGATTTTATTACTCCAACAAAACCTGTCGGTGACCGAGATTATATCTGGGCATGTCAGTTTGATGTAAACAATACCCATGGTAGCAGTAGACCCGTATAAACTATCGGATCACACAGAGTCAATATGATCAGCTGATTGATTGCCTTAAATAAACTTCAATAAACTACTTTTTTATTTCAATATTCAAATGAGCACGATCATTACTGATTGAGCCAAAGATGTGTGGATCAGCCAAATAATTCTAAGCATTTTGGTGGTTTATTACCCTACATGAACAAATAATTTTTGGTTTCTTGTAATAATATATTGGTAAAGCGCGGCGCAGTTTCTCACGGCCTCGCGGCGCTTCCTCATTGAGAGATATGCAGTTAAAATAGCGTAACTGTGCGGCGTCATCTTGGAGATTAGTCATGGTAAGACATGACACATACAAATTCCTTATCTACTATGGAACAGTCCATGGTTTGTGTCGCGCGCGGGACGTAAACTGCTATATGATAAAGTCGATACATAACGGTCTTAAGTAGTAAAGAATTCTGTCATGCATCAGTTAACTTTTAGCTGTAAAACTTGTTATTTGCCATGCAGAAAATACCATTTTAAAATAAAGAAAAAACTAAACTTGAAAGTGACTGTATGACCAACTGTCTAGCAAGGACGCGATAATTTTACTTATTTAACCAAACATACCTCCGATAGGCTATTAATATTCTGATGCCATTAAAGGTGACGCAAAACAGACTAACTCTTTAAACAAAAGATTTAGGAAGTTACAATGGTTAACCTATAGGCTCCATTGAACCAAGGCATGCGAGCTGCTAAACACTGTCTCAGTAAACATCAGGAATCTTTAATAATAATCTTAAAACCGTAAACCCAGTCAATATTTTTCTGTTTTAACTCTTGTTGGGTTGAGGTATTCAACAACCGAAGTATATAATCAAAACTGAATCAATGGTCTAAACAATGCAATCTGAAATAAAATCTAATTAATGAACATGTAAGTATGTAAATTATCAGATGCAAGTAACAATATAAATATATATAGGTGATGAAATATAACATGCTTCCAAGAGCGTAAGGCGTCATTTGTTAAAATTAAACGCTTCTTATATATTAATTACGCTCAGATCCTGGGGCGGTGTGGGAAACAAGAACCACCTGTAAACGAATATATTTTTAAGTAACAGTGTCGTCTTCAAGACACATCGACATGTTGAAGACTACAAACCTTTCACTTGTCAAACAAAATAGTGAGACATGAGGGCGGACTTCATAGTTGAGAGTATCACATAATAGGGAGTAAAGAAAGTTATGGAATAGCCATGGACGTCACAGAATAGTCGACAGAATGATGAAATAGACGTAGACGTCCTGCAGCGATGTCACACGTCATAGAAGATGCGTTGTTATATGATAAAACGGACGTCATGGAATATTCGTGGAGGTCAAAAAGAGGTAAGCTGAGGTAAAATAGCGATGAATTGGACGCAAGATGGACGAATGGAATTCAGGAACTTTGTATTTAGTCGCAAATGTCAGCATGGTCGGTGACGTCATAGAACAGGGATAGACGTTGATATAAAGCTATAGGAATGGTCGGTGACGTAAGGAAAAAAATGAATGGTCTTGGACGTAAGGAAACAGGAAGTGTCTGTCATTACAGTTCTTGTGTGGTCCCGTTTTTATTAGATGATACGAATTTGGCGTCACTGAGATTATCATAGAAATGCTAAGTTAGATTTCAAGCTGGTGGTACAGAACCCTTACTAATTTATATACCTCATTTTCCCTTGTTTCGCCATCAAAACCCTCGGCCACATTCTTCACCTGAAATGGAACATCACCAAAACCGACATATTTATATGGACCGTGGCATAGACCGTGATAAACAGTAAACAGACCGTGACACGCACTCACACAAATCGATAAAAATCGCAAATCAACGAAACGGATGTTGTGTTCTTAGAAAGGAAATGTGTATATGTTGACATGCAGTAACATGTTGGCTATTAACCCAAAACACGGGCTTTAATATTGTCGCCTCCAATCACAACATTAGAAAACACGAAAACCAAGATTTTAAATATGCAACAATCAATACCATTCCGCTTGTGACGACTTCTCCAGCGATGCTGGCCGACTTTGACTGTTTTATTTCGTCTGTTCAGAAAGAATACATGAAAACAAGTTAACGAACAGCGTAAGAACGGAAAAGGCAAAGCGCAAGTATATTTTGCAGTGGTGGATCCAGGATTTTGCCAAGGGGGTGGGGGACACAAGTCGGGTGCACGCCCGCTTTTTACGCTGTGAAAGGGGGGAGGGGGCGTGCCCTCCGTGCCCCCCTTCCCCTACTGGATACGCCATTGCATTGTACCATAACATCATGCCTAAGAATGATCAAAGTCGACATGGATTATCCTAAGATGCGGTGCATACATGTATAATGTGCGGATCATTGCGATGTTAGTTTTTGCTAAAAATCTCAACAGAAGCCAGAGAATAAGATTCTATGTCACGATATATATATACGACATGGCATGACATGGGTTTTCTGCCGACCCATCCCTCCGGTAGCTATATCCGGATACTTTCACATTGACGCCATCCCAGGAAACGCACCCCCAACACGAAGCATGCAAATGACGGATCGATACCCATCCAAGGCAAATCACCCTGGCGGCTGAGAGCTTATGGCTCAAATGGACGTCTGATGACGCATGACTGATGCATGGGAGTCGTCTCGAATGCGTGTGTGTATTGGCGGGCATGGAGAAGGCCGGGGTGGGCACAGCGGAAGGTGGGGGGGGGGAGGGTTAGGAGAATGGTAACGCCGTATAGTTAGTTTACCATTGCAATGGTCGTTAAGTCGATTTACGCAAAAGTGTTAACACGGCAAATTTTTACCATATTTTTTCCTCACGGGCGCTACAATTTCACAGTGTCCTATACCATTTTGAAGTTTGTAGGGTCAATATTGAGGGTACCGTGAATTTCGTTAATTTTAAACTGAAATCACCTGTTACGTGATAACAACCAGTCCGATTTTTGTACAATTTTAAATATAAAGTCCTAATTTATGCCCCAGCCTGTGTAAAATATTGGAGGGCGATAGCTTAAAAATTGAAAAGGTCGGGTTTGAACCCCCAACTTCCAGCCGCTCTGGCACCGTTACGTTGCGCACTCCGGGTTCGAGCTGAGATTGGATTTGGCATAAGCTACGTCACCCCTATCCAACAGGGCAAGTTTGGTGCTCAGATGTCTTTTTGTTTTTGAGCTACAAAGAGCACTTAACATTTACAATAGTCAAGTTCACAACCTTGACCTTTGACCTAGATGGTTGAATGACAGTCAGTTTTGAGATATTACCTTGCATAACCTTTGTAGTCAACACTAGACGCGTAGCTTATAGGTTTCTATATTTTTTTGGCACATTGTTAATTGTAAAATGTCCTATCTTTCACCATTGGACCATTTTTGTGTTGCTATGGAAACAAAAAGTAACCATTCTATTGCATTTATCTTGCACCCAATATATAAGGCCGACCCCTAGGCAGCCTGTACTAAGTAGCGTGAGGCTATGTGCATTGTAACTGCACCAAACATGGAAAAAACTAACATTTGTATCTTTCATAATGGGATTTTCCGTTGCCTTGGAAACGAATACTACGAGTTCGATCGTCGTAAGTTTTGACATATTCTATCTAAGTGGCAGAGTGCTAAGCGGCATTTAGAAACCTGTATGGCAAGTTGTCAAAATCGGGGGACAAAACTTCCATTTGCTCAAAAGGGGATTTTTGTCGCCTTGATGGGATCACTAGAATTTTTGACATACGGTACTTGAGTGGTACCTTTAATGTTCCTGCAAAGTCTCGTGGCAATCGCTTTGAGATTTAAAGTAAAACAATGTGTGTGGAATTTTTTTTAATTTTCAAAGCCTGTAGTGTGAAAACTATTGCTCATATGTAAAATGTAGCAAGATATTCAGGAGCTGAGTATATAGACACTAATTTCGTGCTTCTAGCTGTAATATTAACCGAGTTAGACCGGGAAATGTGTTTTAGACGTATGACGTCACCGTGACGTTGACGTTCGACCGATGTTACCCGGTAACAAACTTGGCCTGAGATTAGACTTCTGGCATCTGTTGGCAAAGTTTGACAACGATAGCTGCAAATGTTCGACAGTTACCGTGCTCACAGACACACACACACAAACAAAACTGACCGACATGATGGCGATTTTCGCCATAACAAACAGAGCAGACTCGCATGATGGCGATTTTCGCCATAACAAACCGAACACACCGACATAAGAGAAAAATTGAAAATTTTCGTCTAAACGAGATTGTCAAGCATAGGTTGAGAAAGACGAAAATCAGGGTGATAGGTGCAACTTGAACCTGTTAGTACCGACTGCGACTATACGTTGAACGTTTCTGTCTCTCTCTGAAGATTACTAAAGAAACAGCGGGTCTGACATTGGCGATGTTAAAATTGGATTATTTTTTGGTGTCCAAATTACGTGTTCGTTTTCGAGGCCATTTGGCACGCATGATGCCACTAACATTGGTACATATTCCACAACATATAGGTAATCCACCTGCATGCATGTAGTCACCGCAATTTTGTATTATTTTCGTTCTCTACCGCGAGACTTTCTCTACCTCGATACCCTTTGGTTACGCAATTATTGCTTACACAAGTCTCGCGAAGGGGAGACTGTAAGGCTGCTTCGTTACATGGACTGGCCAGGCGCATGCTCCCCTGACACAATGAGACACGGACCAATCCCCAAACACACACACCGAACCTAATAATTATAATCGCCTCTCGTCTGGCCACAGGGGGTACAATGTATGTATACACTGCCTGATGGGGTGATTGGGATAATTGTGTAACCATCCGTGCCTGTGATGCGTCCGCCAGGAATGTAGCCTTATCCGAAACATGTTAATATCAAAATGGCGCGTAGAACAATTCTATGTCCGTTTAGTGCAGCGGGAAACATTTCAAATAATCGCGATATTACAATGGTATGAAAAGTTAATTACATGATGGGGCACTGCGTGGAAGTTTGTTGACATTTGGATACAGGATGTTTTAACAAAGCATCGTATTGTACTTCACGTAACACACTAAATTAATAAATGTTAGTTGGCTCGCCCGCAGCTTGTTCCCTGGATATAAAAACAGAAAATAGGGTATAGTATTGCATCGGGCAAATGTATTGCCAAATATTTTAACACAAAACGTATACAAATTATTACTAAAAATTATATCTGGCGGAAAAACGCGAACCACAAAATGGCGGAACACCTCGCCATAAATTCGCAGACTGTCTTTATCTTGGGATGGCGGAACATATCGCCATTAACGTCAGCGGAAGACATCCCCACGCACGTGCGTTTAAGGTAAGCTACCCATAATAAGCCTCGGCGATTTTGAGCAGACCTCGGTAAACATCGGCAAACATCGGCAGGCTGTAGCCCTGAGATTTCACGCAGTCTTAATGGACAAAGCGCGAATGAATCACAGCAATAGAAGTGGTGACATCTATACTAATAAATTGAAGCTGTCTGTCCCACTATGCCGCGGCCTGCAAGAGCCCATTGGCAACAGCAGCCGCCTTGAACATATTAATATCCAGCCGCCGCTCTTAGATGTGTCAAAGCTATCGCATGTGTCAACACAACCGCTGGGTGCTGATCACCTTATCCCGCGGCCTGCGGCGGGCTACCTGGCTTGGTGCCAACAGTAATAATATTTCTCCCAACGCCTTATCGCCCGAACCGTCATCAAAACAAACAAATCCCGTACTGTCTCGCGTCCACAACTTCCCATTAGTAGCAAGAAAACGAACTCCGCCCGGGAAACTTATAATACGCTGCTCTTAACGTCAGTCACGGCAGTATCCAATTCCACCCACACCAACCAGGGTTAATGGACTCTTCTCTGCTCATCCCCCACACCCATCCACCAGACTCCTGCAGCCCCACGCCTCGTCGACATTCATCAGAATCCGGCTTTACTGGCCCGCCCCCCACGAAAAAGGCATAGAGACAACTTGTAAATAGTTCAGAAAACATTTTGGGAAATTTGCACCGCTACCTATATTTTTCTTTATTTTTTTTACAAGAACGATGTTTTTAGACGTTTTCAAAAGTGATTTTTTTGCAAGATTTTCATTTTTGGTGAAATTGTAGTCGATTTTGTGAAGGTGGTGATTTCGAAATTTGGCAAAAACTGTCCTGATTTTGCATACTTGGACTTTATTATTACCATTCTGTAATTTTTTGTGGCTACTATTTACATTTTTGAATATCATTCCTGTATTGCACTAGGTTTAAGCTTTCCAAAGAGCTATTACTGATGATAATGACTTAATTTTGAGCTGAATTGTAGCAATATTACATATTCGTGGTAGGTGTCAACTTTTGGTCATTTTGTGAAATGGGGGTATACTGGGAAAATGGAGAATATTTTTTTAACGGGACGGTAAAGTATCCTAAAAATTCACCAGAAGGTGTGTAATTGGCTATACTTTCATAAAATAATCACAAATACAGAGTTATTTTACCTTACTATTATGGATAATTAATAATTAAATAAATATTTACTGGATGTCTTATAAGTATAAATTAGATAAGTTGACAATACGCGATAATTATAATATGTTTGAGTAAAAAGCGAAGCAGAAGTAGTATTTCTTTATAGTAGTACCTCATAATGATCAAAGTATATTTAATAAATGGCTGAGGAAGGTAAATTGTTAAATAAAAAATAGTCTAAATACATGTTTAAAAAAGAAGTTAAAGATATCGTTCTAAAAATGTTTTCCGATGAAGAGATTTGTGCCTTTAGATGTTTTATTTTCTACTGTGGCTAGCTGTGACAAACGTTATATAACATTCAATGGCTCCTATACTTCTATGTTTATTTATTTGACTTGTTCTTTTATCGCGTTTCTTCTTTGTTAGCTTGCTTCCATATAGTTTGCAGCTCAAATCACGTCACCTAATTTGAGCGAATAAGCCTTTGGTTTCTGCTCTTATTACAATAAATGTCTTACAAAATGTGTTGAATGAATGTAATTTGTGTTTTGTTCTTGCGACAATAAAGTGACTATTATTATTGATAAATTAATTGTTGTTTATTTATCTGACGCTGACTAACCAATAGCGTATGTTAAACAGTGAGTCATACATAGCCACAGGGCGTGTTGGACCGGCATCGGTGTCCGGGGAAAGGGATGGGGCTGCCTGGCAGGGGAGGACGTTGTGTGTGTGTGTGGGGGGGGGGGGGGGGGGCGTGTTCATTGACCTACGTGCCAATATTGTATAATTTTTATTAGGTTACAATTTTATCCCCCAATAACTCAAAAACTATAAATGTAAGGTGAAATATGAGGCCACAGGACTTTTGCGCCTGCTTAAATACTCTGAAAAATACTCTGAAAACCCCCCCCGGATGTCTAGACCCAATATTAACTGAGATACGCGGGAAGACATGTTTCGTGACCTTGACCTTGCTGTAACCTTGACCTTGGATGAGTGACCTGGAGCGATATAGCACTTTGCGCCCAAATACTAATGTCATGTCTTACGTAAGGTGTCGTTTGTCTGACATGTCCACTTCATGGAGAAATTGAGGAGCCATGTTCCCGCCAGAATGCTCCAGTAGGGTCCCATGTTAAATTTTGTGAATTTTTAGCAGAAAAACTATTCGGGCGATTTGCACAAATGGATGACTATATAAAAGGTACTTATGGGCCTTAAATGAAAACTGCGAACATTATAGCGATTTTGCCGATTTTTTTAAAACAAATCCCGTACTGTCGCGCGTCCACAACTTCCCATCAGTAGGAAATTTTGTCCACTGAAGGTACGTTAAATGACGAACAGCGGGCGGGAAACAGCCCCTTTTTTTTACTCAATCAACCCCATTTTTTTTTACTCTGTATTCTGTACTGTATGCACAATAATTGCACAGAAAGTGTTTAAATATCCTTAACACTTATGTCCCGTATTCAGTAGCTCCCGGTCTCAATTTATATCAATATAATTAATGTCTACCTTCTGTCTGCTACTAGTTGACGTAACAATAAAATAAAAAATAAAATGCCTAACGTCATGCAAAACTCGCGCTATTACTATTATTACGAGTTGAATTTAAATTTAAGGCGTTGACTTGTCTCTGCTTCTTCGGTTTAATTTCCGCATGCAACGACCAAAGTAAAGGATTTTGGGGCTGACTGTCCGCAAATCGTAGGCCTTTTCACATATAGTTGGCCATTCGCCTTTTTATACAATATATCGTTGCCAAGAAACATGGCACGTACAACTAGGCAACTAGTCATGGAAGCGGGCCATTTAAAGCTATAACTACAATTCTTTTGTGCGTGACGTCATGTTTCATTGTTCTATGCAGCGTTGCTATGGCAACGATTGATTGCATAGGCAGCAGGGCGGTTTGGGTCAGAATACAGCATTTTAGAGGCCTTCAGACGTAATGCTATTGTACTAGTTAACATGCCCACCAACTCGTAATAATGTTATTTCTTTCGCTTATTAGTACGAACGCTAGCGGTGCAGCTAGTGCTGTAAATACAGAGTCGCGGTTTTCCCAGTGAACGCATGTGTTTTAATGGCAGGACGTGCCACACACGGGAGACCAGGGTTACAACAGGTCGATGCGTCCATGCAGCCTATTTCAAACCATATTCATCTAAAACTTGTTTGACTATGGACCTAGCATTGAGTCCGACACGTATCGGCCTAGCCTGTCTCTCTATCGTGGCGCGTGTCTGGGTCACGACGCCTCAAAAACAGACAGAGTAAATATATTACGGCACAACAGGTCAACCGAATAATGACACTTAATATTGGCTTCATTCTCGCAAAAACATTTGACATATTATTTATTATCCCATCATAAATGGCATTGTGGCAATAGTATAATGGTCGGTTATAAATCTACTCATACTTACTCGTGTAAGAGGAAGGGGGGAAGGGGGGGGGGGTTCCGGCCGGATAATGGTCGCATCGTTCTAGCACCCTGTATACGCGCGACATACGTCAACAATCGTGAGTACAAAAACTGATAAAACACATCTTGCAGCCGTCCCGTGTTAATATCGCGTGACAATAAAACTAAGGACTACCGAGAACGACCATGGCTAGTCCATTCACGTATTGAGCCCATAGGTAACTTGTATCACGTCTTTGAATTTGCAAATCGCCTAAGTAGTTTTTCGGCAAAAAATTGCTAAACTTTAACATAGGACCCTACGAGAGCTATTAACTATTAAGAACAGCTGGCCTACATCAATTGTCAGGATCACCACACCACGGCATCTCTTATCACATCATAGCAATACGCGGCGGCTCGCTTATCTGCTAATGAAGGAAAGAACAACAGCGAGGCGTTGGGCGATCGCGAGCGGTGAAGATCGACTGCCGCGGTGCGAGTGTGTGTAGTGGGGCGGGCGAGTTCAAGCCGGTGTGATGGGATGATGTAGCGCCTGAATGGTGTGGGGCTGGGGGTGGAAGTGGAGTTCAGTGGGTGGTTTACGCAGGGCAAGGAGGATGACATCGTATCCATGTTGACAAACATATGGAGCTCGTGGCTGGCCTGCTAATGACCCACCCGTGTGTCGTTTTGTAGGTCAGTGGGTGGGGCTTAGCGCGAAGACATATTCTGGATTTCACATTTTGCGTCATCTCACCCTACGGGTGACGCAATCTGGTTAGTATAGATATCTGCCATCTGTCATAGTTCCAAGAAGTTCCTGGGCCTGGGCCTCCTTTCTCGAGTTTGTCGCCGACAGATAGGCGATATGCGCTTCCAATTTGGACCGACGACACCCATCGAAGCGCCATCTGGTGTTTGTCTGCTGCGCCTAGCCCGCCGCCCGGTTGGGGGCGCTCGCTTCGTGTGAACTCTGGGGGAGGTGTTAGTTCGGTCTAAGCCAGTGCCTATGGGTAACATACACTGACTCCTTAGCATGGGATTGCTTACAGACATACTTCAGGCCCCCTTTGGTATGGGTGTCCGTGCGAGGAGGTGGCCATGACGATTAGCTATTGTTTACCCCAGCAATTTGTTTGTGTTCACCAGTTTGAGATAACGAGGATGTCTTGGGGTTCACTGTCTTTAGTTCTGGTTCTGTTCTGGTATATGGCCTACTTGACCGTGTATCTGATAGACCCATCTCTGTCAGAAATAGACCCATCTCTTTCAGTGATAGACCCATCTCTGTCAGTAATACACCTATCTCTGTCAGTGATAGACCCATCTCTGTCAGTAATAGACCCATCTGTCAGTGATAGACCCAGCTCTGTCAGGGATAGACCCATCTCTGTCAGGGATAGACCCATCTCTGTCAGTGATAGACCCATCTCTTTCAGTGATAGACCCATCTCTGTCAGTAATACACCTATCTCTGTCAGTGATAGACCCATCTCTGTCAGTAATAGACCCATCTGTCAGTGATAGACCCAACTCTGTCAGGGATAGACCCATCTCTGTCAGTGATAGACCCATCTCTGTCAGTGATAAACCCATCTTTGTCAGAAATAGACCCATCTCTTTCAGTGATAGACCCATCTCTGTCAGTAATACACCTATCTCTGTCAGTGATAGACCCATCTCTGTCAGTAATAGACCCATCTGTCAGTGATAGACCCAACTCTGTCAGGGATAGACCCATCTCTGTCAGTGATAGACCCATCTCTGTCAGTAATAGACCCATCTGTCAGTGATAGACCCATCTCTGTCAGGGATAACCCCATCTCTGTCAGTGATAGACCCATCTCTGTCAGTAATAGACCCATCTCTGTCAGTAATAGTCCCATCTCTGTCAGTAATAGGCCTATCTGTCAGTAATAGCCCCATATGTCAGTGATAGACCCATCTCTGTCAGCAATAGACCTATCTCTGTCAGTGATATACCCATCTCTGTCAGTAATAGACCCATCTGTCAGTGATAGACCCATATCTGTCAGGGATAACCCCATCTCTGTCAGTGATAGATCCAACTCTGTCAGGGATAGACCCATCTCTGTCAGTGATAGACCCATTGCTGTCAGTAATAGACCAATCTGTCAGTGATAGACCCATCTCTGTCAGGGATAGACCCATCTCTGTCAGTGATAGACCCATCTCTGTCAGTAATAGACCCATCTCTGTCAGTAATAGCCCCATCTCTGTCAGTAATAGACCTATCTGTCAGTGATGTCCGTGTGAGGAGGTGCCCCCCCCCCCCACCTCTCTTACCGCCACCCACAGTACCTTCTCCATCCGGTATAACACTTATTTCTGTCCCTTTCTGTCCCGAAGCCCCCACTCTCTATCCCAGCATATTAAACCCATGTTCACTTTACCTAGCGGCCTCTAAACTGGGACAGCCCGACCACTTAACTCGCATTACCATGTTGGTTGAGCCCGCCTATCTGCCACTGTTTATTTGGCTTGCCACCACCGAAAGGGCTGCAGAGCCGATACAACACCGCCCACGCCAATAATACCCCTCCTACACCCATGCGCCACTCTCCCCCACCCCACCCCCCGACCACATATATATCCCTCCGAATTGATCCCCGCGGTAATATGTATATAGGACACGATACGTGAGATCTGTTGTCACCGCTCCAGGGACATCCCAACAGCTTGGGTTTAAAGCTCTTGTCCGACGAGTTATTTAAACGTGACTTCCCGGAGACTTTCGCCCGGCACCTTCCGCTCTCCTCGGATATGTGTTTGGTATAGTATAGTTGACATTGCCTGGAGTATCGGTAAACAAACCTATATGCCGTTATTATGACGTAAATTCTACGTTGGTTTGTCTGTGTGTGTGTGTGTGTGTAGGCGCTCTGTAGGTCGCAAAACGCAACATTTCGTTCTGTAACTTTACCCATCGGTAGGTATTCGACATGGCTCGTTCAAGTTCGTTAGCGGGGTATGTACGTCAAAAGTCAAGGTCAGGGGATCTTTTTGTTTGTTGCTTAACCATTGGTAGATAGGACCAAAAATCGGGAAAGTCGCTATAACGTTCACAGTTTTCATTTAATGACGCTGTACATTATGTCACGTATTAAGCCCGTAGATAACTTGTATAACGTTTTTGAATTTTGCAAATCGCCTCACTGAAGAGTGACTTTTCTTTTTGGGATGGGGCTAACAATTGAGAGGATGCTCACTATAACGACAGTTCTGGAGCTGCCGGATCTGAGGGGTCAATATTGATCTGAGGTATCAAATCTCGATCTTAGAGGCTAAATACGAATTTGAATGGTCAAATCGGGATCTCCGGGTGTGTCTGTCCACTCTGTGTATGCCACAAAACGCAACATTTCGTCGTATAAATTTACTCATCGATATCTGAGCAAGTTCGTTAACAGGGTCTGTAGGTCACATGTCAAAGTCACAGTCAAGTCAACTGTTAAGATCAAGGTCATTGTAGTGGACCGAAGACATAATCTGGATTTTGCATTTTACGTCATCTCACCCTACGGGTGACGCATTCTCATCTTAATTATCTGGGCATTATCCGATGACGTTATTCTGACGATATGGTTTGATATCATGGTGGTTGTGGAGTGGTACGCCACCGTTAACAGCCACCTTATATGTCTCCATAGTGTTTGGAGTTGATGGTAATATGTCTTTTTACAATAATTTTATGACTTTAACCTTCGATATATTAAGATATGCCTTTTTTATTCCATCACAGGATACACGCGGCACTCCGATTGACGTCATCGGGCTCCATACATGGTAACTTCATCGTGCTCAGCGACATCGGCGTGACGTCACAATGATTTCATACACAAAGTGACCTTATATCTCATCGTGACGTCACCACAGTTGCAACACCAACGTAACAGCTGATCGTGACGTCATCGTGCTTACAACAGCAACGTGACATCTCATCGTGACGTCATCGTGCTTACAACAGCAACGTGGCATCTCATCGTGACGTCATCGTGCTGCATGGTATCACCGCTTTGCTGTACACCGATCGTGACGTCATCATGCGTGGTTCCTGACGCTCGAAGAACTCGCAAGAACCCCGAGAACCGTTCCAACGATGTGTGTGACCCCCACCGTCATCCGAGGAGGGGGTGCAGCCGGTGGCCCTACCCCCAGGGCCATGTGCCTAGACCCCGGGGGAGGGCCCGCTGTTCATGACCCCCAAAACCGCGCCCCCCATCCCCCCCAACGGGGTGGTCCCCCTGTCGCCGCCTACCACACTCACGCCCACCCTCACCCGGACCCGGGCCTCGGGGTTCCGACGACTAGTGCCTCCACCGCCCCACCTACACCCTCACCCCCACCCTCGCCCCAATCCACACCCCCACCCCCATCCGCACCCCTACCGGCACAGCGCACGAGGCCGCACCCTCTCAGGCACCCTTCAGTCCAAGCCACCCTCCTGTGTCTGCTGATGACCTTGCGAACGGCCGCGACCTTCACCTTTTCAGAGCTACAGGTCAGTAACGATGCCCGTTGATTCCACGTGCAATGTGCAAAGAAGCGGCGGTGACAAACCAGGCTGTACCCCCGTTCCTCCATTCCAGCCCCCAACAGTCCTCCGAAACACTAATAAGTGTACAAAGCATATTGGCCATAGGCCCTGAGACCGTGAAAAACCAGATGTGTAGCCAGAAAGTGCCCCCCCCCCCACCCCCAATCCTCCAAACTCAATTAATTCCACTTTCTCCAACCCAACCCCCAACAGTCTTCCGATTTATAAAGAAATGATATAACATGTACTCCCCCAGTATATGAATTTTCTTTCGGATATACGATCTACCATTATACATTTCTGTTCCACTTTACCCTTATATAATACCATACATTACCCCCTGTACTGCCATTTCGATGTACCCCTCTTTACAATTGTTATATGTCATTATGTATCGGTTGTTGTTTTTTGGAACGAATAAAAAAAAAACAAAAAAAAAAACATATCCATCAGGGAGGGACCCAGGGGACGGGGGGGGGGCACGTGGGAGTAAATCGCCCCCCCCCCCCACACACCCACCCTCACACACCCCGACCCTCACACACACCCATCCTCACACACCCCCACCCTTACATACCCCTTCCCTCGCACACCCCCAGCCTGACACACGCCCATCCTCACACACCCCCACCCTCACACACCCCCACCCTCGAACAACCGCAGCCTTACACACGCACCCCCTACCCCTTCAGAAAACGGGGGGCAACGAGAAAGGCACTTGCCCACAGTGGCAGCAGCCAATGTAGGTCACAAGCCTCTTGCGCAAATTGTTGCATTTGCTACTGTCAATGTCAGATATATAATTGATAATCTGTTATCTCAATGTGGAAGATAATATAAACAAATACTCAGTAATCAGGTATTGTTATTTTATAGATTGTTGTTACTATCATATCATTAGTATCATAATGGCCATCACTATCATTATGGTCATTAGTATCATTATACGCATTAGTATCATTATTATCATTATTGACATTATTAACAGTGTCACTATTCTCCCCCACAGTACGGAGTCCGGGTGGACGAGGGCTCCCCGCGAGTGATCTTCCTCCGCCGTCACACCCTCAACTTCCACGTGGGTAAGACGGGGCTGGTACGCCTGGTGTACCAGCGAGACCCCGCCCTCCTCCCGCTGCTCAATGCCCGCTGGTTCCGCACGGCCCCCGTCCACAACCTCCAGTACGCCGAGATACCAAACATGCTCACTATCAGAGGTACATGCCGGGGATAGAGGATTTCGCCAATAGCCGGCCATCTTTGAACAAAAAATGACCCCCCAAAAAGCCCAGATTTCTGGGACCTAATTTGGTGATAGCTTTTTTTTTATAAGCATTATATATTTCAAGAGGTTTACATCAACGTATAGTACATGTAAATGTTCACCTCTGGGAGAGTGATGGCGGGTGACCATATATTGATCAATTCAGACGACGTCAAAACGCTTAGAGTCACGGATATAACGGTGAACACTCTTAAGCAATTGTTGGTTCTGTGCGAGGGCGAGTCCATCGCCGCCGTATAATAGTATGCTATTCAACTTCAGTATTTCGCGTCAATGTCAGATATATAATTGATAATCTGTTATCTCAATGTGGAAGATAATATAAACAAATACTCAGTAATCAGGTATTGTTATTTTATAGATTGTTGTTATCGGAGTAGTACTACTGATAGGGGGGGGGGGGTGGGGGGAGTGACATCAAGAGCAGGGGACCGATCTCGCCCATTAACCTGACACGGATTGGTGATAGGTTCAGTTTTGTTTACATAGATATACCAATTTTCCAGCCGAGTGGTTCAAGATGTTGACATGGTGTTTTGGTCTAAATGACAGCACTAATTAAATAGATATTTTACTTTCATAGGGATGAGGATAAAGCGAGCTTCATTCAATGTGCCTAAATTATTTATTATTTTTATGGTCATGTTATGACGCCATCTTGACGTTACGTAAAGATCAGCCTAGCACCCATAATGCAAAGCGCATGCAGTGGCGCCTCACAGGGGAATAAGAAGATGACTTGCGATGTCGACATAACAACTCGTTGTTCGGCAAGACATTAGCTAAGGCCGCGGCCCGTCTTCACTCTAGGAGAGCCACGTGGCAAATTATGCTAACGTCTTTCATACGATGTGGTTGGGCTATCAAATAATGTGGTCGTTCTTGCATTGGTTCAGTATAGCTCACGTATAACTCACGCCCAACATTTGATACTATAATCGAATTGATTTTATAGAGGTTAACATGGAATATAGACCTCTAAATATGCGTGTATTTTGAAATAGAGTGTTCACATTTTGGTTAGAAGACTCATAGAAGATGTGTTTTGTCTTCCATGCAGGAATTAGACAGTTTATATTATCAAAGAACTCTTCGGGAAGTCGATCTGCAATTTCGTATACATCTTTAATGTATAGATTGATCTCTCATTGAAGACTCCATGTTGGTCTTGGATAGACATTCTTACATGCTGTCGTTTTCTAACATTAACCTCTCCTTATAGGAACTTAATCATGCATTACCCAATGTTACTGTCACAGCTATTCCATAACGAACAAATAAAAATAATATAGATATATATATAATTAATTAATTAATTAATTAATATAGATACATTTTGATATTGCGGTTAAACAATAATATTATGCTCGTTATTATCCCAGGAGATCCTCGATACACAGTGACGTCAGTTTCAAGTTATGACGTCACAGCCGTGACCTTGGAGGTGAAGGACATCTCGAAGAATGATTTCCCAATGCGCTTCGTCTACGTCGTGACTCTCGTGTCGCCCGAGAATAACGTCTGGAGTAAGATGAACCAGCTTCCGTCGATGCAATTCCAGATCTACGTGAATATCGAACGCGTGAACAGCAAGGATCAGTTGGATACCTTTGATGAGATTCGTTGGATAACCATCCCCCAGGCCACAGTTTCCTTCGACTACCACAAAAATCTGACCGTGACCTGCGCCGCCATCTTGGATAGCGAGAGTCCCGCCGTGGATGAGCTGCACATGTACCGCGTCATCTTCAAGCACGAGCGAGTGCGCACGCGCAAAGTGCAAATATTGACACCGCAGAAGCGGACAGAGAAAATGGGCCATATTGAATATGAACTGTACGGTTCTGTCCACGAGAATACGGAACAGGTTACGATGGAGGAGTCGGGGAACAAACTGTTCACCGGGCTGAGGAAGAGGCTTCCATTCGGCCACTACCTGTACAAAGTCTCGTACGTGGTGAAGGAGAACGCGACGCGGCGAGAGGACGACGGTGCCTACGTGTGCGCCATGGAGCGCCAGTCAGATCGCGCCTACGTGGGCACGTGGATACGCGAGGGCAGTCTCCGGATGTCGCCGTCTCTGGAGCTCGTCGCCTGCGAATCCGGGGTAAAGTCGTCGCTGCGAAGGAACGGCGACTTCCACTACGATATCACCATCCAGAGAGGTCAAGAGACCTGCTTCAGTTGCCGGGCCTACGGCTACCCCCGGCCGACCATTCTCGTCACCAGGGGGCGCGGGGTGGCGCTCAACGAGTCCCACACCGTCAGTATATACCACCACGTGAACGTGGTGGACGGAGGGCTGGCCGAGGTGACTGTGACCTTGTGGCGACCTCAACGCGCGGACGCCGGTCTGTATACGTGCAGCGCTGATCAAGAGGAGTTTATTCACTTCAACGTCAGCGTCATTGACGTCAAGGACTGACGAGGTGCTACCATGCCGCCATGCTGACGTTTTTGTATTAGTAGTGACGTCATATGTGACATAATTTGCGACGTTATTTGTGACGTCATGCATGATGGAATATGTGTAGTCATTTGTGACGTCATATTTGACGTCATTTGTGACGTTAATTGTAACGTCATATGTTATGCCATGCGTCACATCAACGCATGATAATATGACGCCTTAAAAAAGCGCTAACATTTGATACCAAACGACATCGCTGACGCATGTTTCGATGTATTATAGCGTGATGACGTTTTCTACCGTTATCGGTATGAATCGGTGACGTCACCATTAATCTCTTCATAGCATGAAGATCGAGACGGCATACACGAAATGCTTCACCCCCCTTTCATAAACAGATGCTCTGGAGAAACCGCAACAAAATTCTACCCTGCCAACCGTATGTAGCAAGTCTCGAAGTGAGGTTGATCAAGTGCATTAGCACCGCATTTTACGAAATTGCCGCGCGGACACAAAATACCCACTCAGTTTCTGATACCGCAGAAGGTCAGGTCGGAAGGTTAACGACCTTGTTCGCCTTCCGTGACCTTTAATGAGGCCATGGCGTGGGACCCATTTCCGGTTCCGGTAATGCTCGTTTTTCCGCGGACTTTAACTGCCAGGATGTGCCTGCCAGATATGCAAAAACATCCTCAGCTTGTGTTGTTAGTTGCCAGGATGGCGTACGGAGCACTTGCTTGCGACTGAGTGCGGACTTTGTGTCTGCATTATAGATTACATGTCGAATCCTTCTGCAGTTGTCTGATTGTTTATCGTGAAACGCAGCTTTTATTTTCCATTGACTGCAGCGTTTGTTTTAGTTTGTGTTTCAGGTGCAGGGCTTATCCGGTTCTGTCCGTGCATGTGTTGGTCGTTGGAGGAACTAGCGCTATAGTTAGAGCTGCGATGTAGAGCTGCCCAGCCGCCAGGCTCGTTGGAAGCCAAACAAATCATAAAAAAATACCATCATTCGGGAGGTGGGGATCCGGGTGGGGGAGGGGAGGGGGAGGGGTTGGCAGAGGTGAGGGAAGAGGGGGAGGAGAGGCGACGCGTTATTTCCCACTTACAGATTCAGGACTTTGTATCCCTGCGGTTGACCTTTGAAGAAACAAAACCATGCACGACACGCAAATATACGCCATCTTGGAAAAAGCATAACTGGCGCTAAGAGTTCTGGGAAATAGTTTTGTGCTGTCTTGAATTTGTCTACGGAGATAACACCATATTACCAGGTTCTTGGCAAGGCATGTACACCGTTAATGAGCTTGTCTAAATTACATCCAGATTGATTACAAAACTTTAAATAGATGACAATATAGTATGTTTAATTGTCTGCAGATTATACGATAACGCCATCTTGACATTCGCAAAGGCGTTTTTATAATTCATACCCGGTTGGCGCTTCCGGTTTCTATATATTTGCATATGCTTGCTCATGAATATTCAGTACGTCCCCGCAGGCAGGGCAGTTTACTTATCTCCACCGGAAACTGACAGTGACAGTGTGTAAATAGACCACTTCGACGGAATATTGACCATGTCTGGAATTATCTGATCATCCAGGAAAGCCGAAAGGGAAAGAGATACAGACAAATGACGCTGAGTGTGTCAATAAGGTAACTATGCATATGGACACCATGGCAGGGTTGAAGCAGCCACAGCGAGACAGCCACGAGACAGAGCCGAGACTGCCTCCCTTTGGGGTTCGTCGCTGTCTTGTGGTCTGTGCTCAGCAGTTACTACCCAACTCAACTGACTTTGACTTTGGCCTAGCTGGCCTCAGTCATAGAAGCCTCAATCGCTTCGTGGGCGTTTTGACACACGTATGGGGACATAGTTACAAATACTGAAATTAATACTTAACATTGGTTCTTAGTAACTCACTTGACACTTGTATGACACTTGTAGATGTTGGGCTGGCAACAAATCTTCTTCTTTTGCCAGTTGAATCAGCAAAGATCTGTGGCGGAGTTCACGAACAAAGTTCAGCCGACTGCGGGGTTTAGTCGGCTAAAGTTACTATGTAAACGATGGGCGATTTCAGCTTACTATTATAAGCCCCGTAGCCGGTTAAACTATGTGCGCCATTTGTGCTGCCTGTTCCCGAAAACAACACTAGCCGAAAAGTTTACGTTTACTGCTTACGTCCGCATGCAGATATCTGAATAACATTCACGGAGCCGGAATCGCCAACCGAGTGTAAATTATAAAAACGCCTTGCTCGCAAAGAGTAAAATATTACCCAGAATGCGTTGCACATGCAGTTGCGCCTGACCGTCGAATAACTTGAACTACAATTTCGTCTATAATTGGTTAGGTTGGTTGTATACTCAGGACGCTTTAACCACTTTAGTCATATCGCGTCAAAGGGAGATGGAAGGGAGAGTGGGGCCATGTCCCCGGGATAACCTCTTTGCGAAGGAGGACATGGGATATTTATTCTGCGACTACACAGACATGGCTACAGCTATCGAGGCGGCCGCGTCGTCTACGATGGGTGGGGGTGTTGTGTGTGTGGGGGGGAGGGGGGGGGGCATCGATAACGGACGAACGGGAAGAAAATTGGGCGTGGAGAACACGTGGAGTGAGGGGGGTGGGGGGTTAATGGTTCTCCTAAAGGTAGGTGTGAAAATAGTTCTCTACTTCCCTACTAAATAAGTGTAACAGGGGGAAGTGATGTGGGGGACTTTTGTAGATACAATACGATATACAATGAAAACGGAAGTGGTCTAGATACCAGAACACATTCTATGTAAGGCTGAATTGCGACGGTATTGGCTTTAATGCCGTCGAAGACGTAATTGTGTAATTGGCAATAACTGGCGATCTTTCTTACTCAGGGTGGTATGTAAGATCCTTCTCATAGTGTTGTGCATATATTTGAGCGATCGAATGGAACGAAGCGTTGACGTATCTTTCTACCCAGCAGACATGGCTGTTGATGAGTGGGAGATGACGCCATGACGGGCTGATTGTGACTTCATGACCGGTTGATGGTGACGTTATGACCAGCGGATGGAGACATCATGATCTGCTGATAATGGCGTCGTATTAGGTTTATTATGATGACGTCATGACCGGTTGATGATGACGTCATGATCTGCTGACAATGGCGTCATGGTCGACAATAATGATGATGACGTCAAGTTTGATGAACAATTCACCTATTTGTGCAGTGTGGTCGGGGAGCATGCACCACAAACGTTTGCCGCTGATTAATGACTCTTGCATTCAGACACTTAGGCCTACAAGTTGCAGTACACCTTTCGTGACATTGACAAACTCGTTGCTAACGAAATCAGACGAAATGTGCTTCCTTCGCCATTGCATACTCCCCCACCCCGTCACTCCCGCCACATACCAAATATCGGTGCAAGTTTCGATACAGTGACGAGTGACTAGTATCATGATCTTCATGTTGAAGCTCATGAAGGTAGCATGAAAGTAGTGTAGGTGTACAAATTTGCTTTCTATAAATCGTCATCTTACTAACTCAATGTTACGTGTCAGTCGTGTCCATGGTTACCGCTCGTTCTGTGAAGACCTGTCATGTCATATCGTCTTAGTCTTTTCAAATAAAAGTTGATCCCAAAACAGATATATGCATAATTTTGCTTCACGCGGTCTTCATTTGATTAAATTTAAATATATAACGCCATTAACTTTGACGGCACATCACATAGCATTATTTTATTTATATATTATTACATTATATATGTTATATTTATTATTCACTAACTTTTCGTCTCTTCGCTGGAATCAGTCGTCAAAAATGTAAAGAAGTTAACCAGTTAATTATTTTTCAAGTACAGCAATCAAACACAGCGGGATTTATTATTATACGAAACTAAAGCCTGGAGCCCCGGTGGGTAGCTCCGTTTAAGTTACTAACATATGAAGTTTTGTTTGTCACGGTTTTGATTATTTTCTAATTGTCTCTGCCTTGTTGAGGCTTATTGGAAGGGATTTTGAAATATTTTTGGATTTAATCTTAAACTCGTCAAAGAGCGCCATAAACCACAGACAAAAACAAGTAGATCAAAATACAGGAAATAATAATTGCACGGTCGCAAAACATTTAAAACCTATAAACATGTGTGATCCAGAACAGGGAAGCATCATAACGTACTCTAAGTCAAAATGCTGCCGTCATAACGCACACTAACGCACACTCGTTGAATCGGCCACCAGATGCTTGACGGAAAGTGTGCCGCGGGTTTTCCTCTATTTTGGGCCTTTGTCGAAACAAATGCAAACATTAATTTCGGCCATTTGAATATTATGTTTATACAATGTTCGTCTTAAGTAGGAAATGATATTTTAGGACGCTTTTGTTTACATGAAAGCTAAATCTTCGCCAACAACCCTCACTGGACGTTGAAGTGGAGTTGGATACGATTTGCTCCATTGACAGCTGCCAGGGTTCCAACCCACGACCAGTGCCTATTAAAGCAATATATTCCGTAATTTTTTGTATTACCAACCCCCTATCCATGTCAAATAAGTACATATTCTGTTTTCAATTGAAACCCTGAAAGCCTGCGGGCTATCCGGAGAGAAGAATTTTGGTCAGCGGAGCAGAAGTTGGTGGCCGGCTTTATATCCCTGCGCGCCTGTTCGCCGTTCGGTACTTTGTTTGTGATGTCGACCGCGGCTCGCTATCACGTCCGCGCGCGATATAAATAAACCGCGCAGTTTTATGTTGAAATGTTTGTTTACAGACTCAAAGAGATATAAAAACATATGCATCATAGATTTTGAGATACTTTAAGTCTTGATTCTAACGTGTAAAAAATCTAAGACGGCGCATGTCAGCATATTGCTTTAAATGGAGTAGCTAAACCCATTCCCGGTATTATAAGATGACCCGTAAAAACAAACTCCTATCACAATATTATTTTATCAGCTATAATGTTAATATTACAACGCCGGTAGCTTGCATAATTTTTAGCATCAAGCACACAAACCGGATTTTCCTCTGACTCAAGGTCATTGGAAGGTCACATGGGAGTTAATCATGTGACATTTGGTTGCATTAATCAATTTTCGGTTTGCGTTATTGAATTATTTATCTGAAATCTTAAAAATTATGATTGCCAATGCCGAATTGAATTTAAGGCCATTTAACGATTTGGACGGCTTTAGACTGAATCCACGGAATGTAATAACCTAAGAAGCAATGAGTGGAATTGATTTCCCCAATCAGGAGAAATATCACTGAGTCGCTATCTGTGCTTTTTACGGAATGTGACGCATTAAATGTCCCATTAGGTCTGAATCCGAGCGTTTCTATGATACCATCAACCACTCAGACAGAAGATTGACAGGGGGAAGCGGATAACGAGAGAGATACAGGAAGGAACAGACCCGTGTAGCGCGCTAGGCATTGTCACAGACGCAAAAACAAGTTCAAGTGAAGTTTTATCTTTTGCATTTGATTTCGCTCGATATCAGATGAAACACGTGGAAACAAATATACGGGGGAAATATTTTTTTTTTTTTTATATATTCAGAAAATGATTATCTTTTAATTGAAGAGCTCCACAGTGGGATTGTCGTCCGTCGATCTATGTCAGTTTCTGTTAGAGATCTGGTAGGGATAGGGATATTTAAAAAATCGACATTCGATATTGACGTCCTAATCCGACACTGAGGATCTAAAAAAGCAACATTCCGACACTGGGGATCTGAAAAGGCGACATCGACACAGATTTTCGAAAGCACGACCCTGAACACTAGACACTGGGCCCCCTCTTCCAGACCGCTTCGGTTGACTTGAAGTCCCTCTTGTCTCATCACTCACACACGGCGACACGCGTGTTACGCCAAACAAGACTATGTCATTGGCATGGAATTATGTATAGGCCTAGATATGGATTATGTGGTAGGGGGAAGGCGGGAGTGGGTATAGGTAAGGTAATGCATCGACGTCTTATAACATTTTATGAACAACAAATGAATGGCGATAATTCTGCTTTGATCAAGTGAGTGTGTCGCTATTTGTTTGGATCCAGAGCGCCATCTTTAGCGGGAGGGTCAGAAGGTAGGGGTCAAGGGGGGGGGGGGGGTCATGTTCCCAGATAACGAAGAATAAATGTCTTTATTCCCATGTCACGATGGATTAAAAGCAGAACTCTCCGTATGCAATGGAAGGGCGGATGCGCGATACTAAGTTGACGATTTTCCGATTGACGGTTATTTAATATTAAAATTCCCAGTTCACGATTAATGAAAATCATTGATCACGGCGGTCGGGTAATACCCAATTTCCAGTTCACGAAGAATTATTTGCCTCATTTCCAGTTCACGACGAAATGAAAAGCCCAATCCCGAGGACCGCAAATATCCCCCCCCACCCCAAGGCAGAGTCAGAAGAAGGAGGTGGGGTACTAACAGGTCCTGACACGGCGGAATAATAGTGGGGTGACGCATGGTACCCCCCTCTCTCCCCTAGACTCCCCTAGAATGTCAATGACACACCCACATCGATCCGTGCAGTAGTGTATGTATTAAACAGTCGACGACACTTTAACCTGACACCACAGCCTGGTGATTCAAACTGACCTGGGGGGGCCTCCCTGGTGTAGTGGTTAGCGCACTAGACCGCAGATCAATAGGTCCTGGGTTCGAATCCGGGCTCGGGCACCTAATCTGGGGCATGTTTCATTCCTTCATCCTTCATCGTCTCGGGAGGTTCCTTGGCCCAATTTAGCCTGTATGTGCACAAAAGTGGCCTAAAACACCAACATTCCATTCCATTCAAACTGACCTGTGGTAAAACAGATATAATGGCGAAAGGCAATGGAAACAGAACGGTTCGGAGCACTCCTTTTGGGTCGACGTCCCCCCCCCCTCCCTCCTCTCTTTCCGGTCCCTCCTCTGTACCTCCTCCCCCCCTTCTCCCCCCCCCCACCCAGAGATCAGTTGAGGAAAGCACACAATCCACACAGCCAGTTCAAGTCCACCTCGACATACATCACGGCGAGTTAGGAACCCAAGACGGCAAGTAATTGGTCTACATGCCCCCCAATTTCTTTCCCCCCTTTTTTTGTCGTTCCTTGGAATTCGATTCCGTGTTTTATGTATCCCCGCGACACTCAAAAGTCCATCATACCACGTGATTGGAACCTTTCACCAGTGGTGACTGTGTCAACTTGTCAAAAAAACAAAATCCATCCCCATTTCGCCTGACACCCGCCTGGTTCCAGTAATTCCACCCGCCCCACCCCCCTTCACCTCATCCCCCTCCTCTAACTCCCACACACACACTTGCACCAACGATTTTCCCACCACCTACCCCCATGGATATCCAGATGTGACAGCCGGCTCCAGCCGAAAACCATTTTCACAGTCCTGAGCCGGTCGTGGTGGGCGATAATGCGCCTTATCGCCGCGTCATGCACCTAAAAGAGATGATGGAAATTCCTTGTCGTTCCTCGTTTTAGGACGAATGGGGTTCTTCGGGCTGACACATTTGATGGGCTCTCAGCGCCGCGGATCGTCGACTCGCGGAGGAGAAATCATCTCTAAAAGCCCTGGGTTTTTGTTTTCTTACATTTGGATGACGTGCCCCGCCTGGTTCTCTGCAGCTGCGAGGAATCAAAAAAACATATCCCCGGCCGGTCCAGCGACCCAGCCACGGCGCCTCCTTGTGGACAAGACGTGGCGACCGCGGCACCGACTTAATCCGGTTTACTTTCTGCATGATTTATGACTTCATGCAGTCCCAGATCCAACCCCATCTTTTCATGTAATGTTAAAGTCAGATAATTTACGAGGACTTCTCAAAGCGCATTTAATCATCGTTCTTCTGTTTGTCGTTAATTATCGTCCCACAGATACAAGACAGTCGCCAATACGAAACGAGGTTTGAATTGTTTGATTATGATAATGCCTCTGATGCCATCCAGCCTAATTTAAACCGTTACAATTATTATTATTATTATTTTCATTATTATTATCAATAGTTTTATTACTATTATACATAATTTGCGTTTTATTTGCGCAATTGGTTTAAATATTGTATATATATATTTAAAACAAATCTAAATATCAGCATCTCTCATACTGTTGAATTCAAAATTTGTGTTGAATTGATATATTATATAATAGTGTACATGGTGTCAATTATCAGGTTTTTCTAGGAATATAATGCTTGAGAACATGCCTGCTCTATCCCTATTAGACTCGAAAGTACTGAATTCACGGTTGATTCATGGTTGATTGAAAATTATGATAGTCACAAGGTCCAGTTTAAAGCCTGCTTCCGCCCACCTCCTTTCGTATGTAAATAGCGTAATGGGTGAAAATCGTACTGAAATTGTATTGCTGACGAAATCAAAAATCATAATTATTTAGATCGGTGTAATAGATAATAATAGACAATTCAGGGGCGGATCTAGGAATTTGCAAAGGGGGTGTTGCTCTCTAAAAATTTGCCCCCGGGGAGGGGGGGGGGGGGGGCGGGTGCTCGGACAACCCGACTTTTATAGTGTATGCTCAAGTTTCCAAGGGAGGGGGGCCCAACCCACTACCCCCTACCTCCCCCCCACCTAGATTCGCCAATGACAATTAAAGATGAATACGAGAGTGGTTTATATAGGGTGCGTTAACATCAAACGTCATATCGCGACAACGGGAAGTGTCACTTAATTAAGGTAGAGAAAAGCTTTGACTTCGGGAGTAACTCCCTCGTCGTTTGGTTGGTTGGTTGGTTATTTAGGACACTTTAACCACTTTTGGTCATATCGCGTCAATGGGAGAAGGAAGGGAGAGTGGAGCCATGTCCCCGGGGGTAACCCCCTACTCTTTACGAAGAAAGACATGGGATCTTTATCCCGCGACGACAGATACATGGCCACAGCGGGGCTCGAACCACCGACCCACGTACCGTTAGGCTCTCAGGTGACCAGAGCACTCAACGCGAGCGCTCTAACCCACTGAGCTGTCGCGCCGCCCCCCCCCCCCACCCCCTCTCGTCGTTGGGAAGAGAGGCATGGGGTCTTTATCCGGTATGGACATTTGCACAGGTAGGGTTCGAACGACGCACCGACCGCTTGGGGTGACTTAGTAGGACACGTTCGACTCTAACCGAACGCGCTACTTCCTGGGCCACATGTTGACAACCCCCCTCCCCCCTCCCCCCTCCCCCCTCCAGACCATTCTTCCTCTTTAGATCAGCAACTTGTAATAATTCAATGGACATCATGATAAACGACGCCCTCTCCTCCCCATCCCCAACCCTTTTTCCTCGTGAGGTCAGCAACTTGTAATAATTCAATGGACATCCGCGACAAACATGAGCTTCGGTCGTGTACTTGTTTGGCCTACATCCGTCACGTGATGAGGTGGGACCTATAGCGCCCCCTGGCGGCCGGACCTTTACTGGATCATTCCAAACATCGATGAAGTAATAGACGGGCAAGGAAGGGGGGGGGGGGAGTCGGGGAGGGTGAGGGGTAGGCGCAAGGTCCGAGGAGTGTGGAGGCGGTGGTAGAAGGAGCGGGATGATGGGAGTGTTGGTACAAGGGTAGAGGGCGGAAGAGGGGGAGGAGGCAGAAAAGGGGGGGGGGGGTGGGGGGTGAGTGGTAATGGTCGAACAATACGGGTGTTCGTGGCTTGATTTGTGGGCCACTTCTGTCCGCCAGGGGGCGACCGGGAGAGGGATGCAATCGATAGTCATATCGATGGAGAATGCTACCGCGTCGCCCTCTATCGGAGAGGACCGCTGCTTATTGCTTTCTCTATCGGCGGAAACATGGCAAACGTTGTACATAGATTGTAGCTTATTCCGGTGAAGGGCGTTGTAAATTAAACCTGATCGCCTGCCAAGATAGATACGCTTGTAACTCCCTCTCTCGGTTGAGACTGCAACGTGCGGGAGATCGAGCCATGTAGCTGCCTCTATTGCCGAAACACTAAAAATGGAGATTGCAGATCGCAACGCCACTTATCGGTACAGATAACAAATTGGTGGGATCACATCAGTGGCTCCCTCTATCGGAATGGATTTTGTCTCCGGATCATTCTTTCGGCGCGACTTCAGCCAAAATCGTTTGATGTGTGGCTCCCTCTAGCGACATGGAGTTGATTCGCAGCTCCCTCTAGCGGCGTGAAATTGATTCACAGCTCCCTCTTTCGGTAGGGAGTTGATTCGCAGCTCCCTCTATCGGTAGATAGTGGATTCACAGCTCCCTCTATCGGTAGGCAGTTGATTCGCAGCTCCCTCTAGCGGCATGGAAATTATGACTGCCAATGCCGAACTGAATTTAAGGCCATTTAACGATTTGGACGGCTTTAGACTGAATCCACGGAATGTAATAACCTAAGAAGCAATGGGTGGAATCGATTTCCCCAATCAGGAAAAATATCACTGAGTCGCTATCTGTGCTTTTTACGGAATGTGACGCATTAAAGGTCCCATTAAGTCTGAATCCGAGCGTTTCTATCATACCATCAACCACTCAGACAGAAGATTGACAGGGGGAAGCGGATAACGAGAGAGATACAGGAAGGAACAGACCCGTGTAGCGCGCTAGGCATTGTGGGAAAGCCACAGACGCAAAAGCAAGTTCAAGTGAAGTTTTATCTTTTGCATTTGATTTCGCTCGATATCAGATGAAACATGTGGAAAAAAAATATACCGGGGTAATATATATATTTTTTTTATATTCAGAAAATGATTATCTTTTAATTGAAGAGCTCCAAAGTGGGATTGTCGTCCGTCGATCTATGTCAGTTTCTGTTAGAGATCTGGTAGGGATAGGCATATTTAAAAAATCGACATTCGATATTGACGTCCTAATCCGACACTGAGGATCTAAAAAAACAACATTCCGACACTGGGGATCTGAAAAGGCGACATCGACACAGATTTTCGAAAGCACGACACTGAACCCTAGACACTGGACCCCCTCTTCCAGACCGCTTCGGTTGACTTGAAGTCCCTCTTGTCTCATCACTCACACACGGCGACACACGTGTTACGCCAAACAAGATTATGTAATTGGCATGGAATTATGCATAGGCCTAGATATGGATTATGTGGTAGGGGGAAGGCGGGAGTGGGTATAGGTAAGGTAATGCATCGACGTCTTACATTTTATGAACAACAAATGAATGGCAATAATTCTGCTTTGATCAAGTGAGTGTGTCGCTATTTGTTTGGATCCAGAGCGCCATCTTTAGCGGGAGGGTCAGAAGGTAGGGGTCAAGGGGGGGGGGGGGTCATGTTCCCAGATAACGAAGAATAAATTTCTTTATTCCCATGTCACGATGGATTAAACGCAGAACTCTCCGCATGCAATGGAAGGGCGGATACGCGATACTGATGACGATTTCCCGATTCACGGTCATTTAATATTAAAAGTCCCAGTTCACAATTAATGAAAAATCCTTGATCACGGCGGTCGGCTAATACCCCATTTCCAGTTCACGAAGAATTATTTGCCTCATTTCCAGTTCACGAAGAATTATTTGCCTCATTTCCAGTTCACGACGAAATGAAAAGCCCAATCCCGAGGACCGCAAATACCCCTTCCCCCCCCCCCCCCAAGGCAGAGTCAGAAGAAGGAGGTGGGGTACTAACAGGTCCTGACACGGCGGAATAATAGTGGGGTGACGCATGGTACCCCCCTCTCTCCCCTAGACTCCCCTAGAATGTCACTGACACACGCACATCGATCCGTGCAGTAGTGTATGTATTAAACAGTCGACGCCACTTTAACCTGACACCACAGCCTGGTGATTCAAACTGACCTGTGGTAAAACATATATAATGGCGAAAGGCAATGGAAACAGAACGGTTCGGAGCACTCCTTTTGGGTCGACGTCCCCCCCCTCTCCCTCCTCTCTTTCCGGTCCCTCCTCTGTACCTCCTCCCCCCCTTCTCCCCCCCCCACCCAGAGATCAGTTGAGGAAAGCACACAATCCACACAGCCAGTTCAAGTCCACCTCGACATACATCACGGCGAGTTAGGAACCCAAGACGGCAAGTAATTGGTCTACATGCCCCCCAATTTCTTTCCCCCCTTTTTTTTTCGTTCCTTGGAATTCGATTCCGTGTTTTATGTATCCCCGCGACACTCAAACGTCCATCATACCACGTGATTGGAACCTTTCACCAGTGGTGACTGTGTCAACTTGTCAAAAAAACAAAATCCATCCCCATTTCGCCTGACACCCGCCTGGTTCCAGTAATTCCACCCGCCCCACCCCCCTTCACCCCCTCCCCCTCCTCTAACTCCCACACACACACTTGCACCAACGATTTTCCCACCACCTACCCCCATGGATATCCAGATGTGACAGCCGGCTCCAGCCGAAAACCATTTTCACAGTCCTGAGCCGGTCGTGGTGGGCGATAATGCGCCTTATCGCCGCGTCATGCACCCAAAAGAGATGATGGAAATTCCTTGTCGTTCCTCGTTTTAGGACGAATGGGGTTCTTCGGGCTGACACATTTGATGGGCTCTCAGCGCCGCGGATCGCGGAGGAGAAATCATCTCTAAAAGCCCTGGGTTTTTGTTTTCTTACATTTGGATGACGTGCCCCGCCTGGTTCTCTGCAGCTGCGAGGAATCAAAAAAACATATCCCCGGCCGGTCCAGCGGCCCAGCCACGGCGCCTCCTTGTGGACAAGACGTGGCGACCGCGGCACCGACTTAATCCGGTTTACTTTCTGCTTGATTTATGACTTCATGCAGTCCCAGATCCAACCCCATCTTTTCATGTAATGTTAAAGTCAGATAATTTACGAGGACTTCTCAAAGCGCATTTAATCATCGTTCTTCTGTTTGTCGTTAATTATCGTCCCACAGATACAAGACAGTCGCCAATACGAAACGAGGTTTGAATTGTTTGATTATGATAATGCCTCTGATGCCATCCAGCCTAATTTAAACCGTTACAATTATTATTATTATTATTTTCATTATTATTATTTTTATTTTTATCATTATTATTTTTATTATTATTATTATTATTATTATCATTAGTTTTATTATTATTATACATAATTTGCGTTTTATTTGCGCAATTGGTTTAAATATTGTATATATATATTTAAAACAAATCTAAATATCGGCATCTCTCATACCGTTGAATTCAAAATTTGTGTTGAATTGAAATATTATATAATAGTGTACATGGTATCAATTATCAGGTTTTTCTAGGAATATAATGCTTGAGAACATGCCTGCTCTATCCCTATTAGACTCGAAAGTACTGAATTCACGGTTGATTCATGGTTGATTAAAAATTCTGATAGTCACAAGGTCCATTTTAAAGCCTGCTTCTGCCCACCTCCTATCGTATGTAAATAGCGTCATGGGCAAAAATCGAACTGAACTTGTATTGCTGACGAAATCATAAATCATAATCATTTAGATCGGTGTAATAGATAATAATAGACAATTCAGGGGCGGATCTAGGAATTTGCAAAGGGGGTGTTGCTCTCTGAAAATTTGCGACCGGGGGGGGGGGTGCCCGGACAACCCGACTTTTATAGTGTATGCTCAAGTTTCCAAGAGAGGGGGCTTCCACCCCTACCCCTCTCCCCCCTCCTAGATTCGCCAATGACAATTAAAGATGAATACGAGAGTGGTTTATATAGGGTGCGTTAACATCAAACGCGACATCGGGAAGGGTCACTTAATTAAGGTAGAGAAAAGCTATGAATTCGGGAGTAACTCCCTCGTCGTTGGGAAGAGAGGCATGGGGTCTTTATCCGGTATGGACATTTGCACAGGTAGGGTTCGAACGACGCACCGACCGCTTGGGGTGACTTAGTAGGACACGTTCGACTCTAACCGAACGCGCTACTTCCTGGGCCACATGTTAACAACCCCCCTCCCCCCTCCCCCCTCCAGACCATTCTTCCTCTTTAGATCAGCAACTTGTAATAATTCAATGGACATCATGATAAACGCCTCCCTCTCCTCCCCATCCCCAACCCATTCTCCTCGTGAGGTCAGCAACTTGTAATAATTCAATGGACATCATGATAAACGCCTCCCTCTCCTCCCCATCCCCAACCCTTTCTCCTCGTGAGGTCAGCAACTTGTAATAATTCAATGGACATCTGCGACAAACAACGCCTAACAATGTATCCACAATGACCTCCGGTCGTGTACTTGTTTGGCCGACATCCGTCACGTGATGAAGTGGGACCTATAGCGCCCCCTGGCGGCCGGACCTTTACTAGATCATTCCAAATATCGATGAAGTAATAGACGGGCAAGGAAGGGCGGGGGGGGGGGGAGTCGGGGAGGGTGAGGGGTAGGCGCAAGGTCCGAGGAGTGTGGAGGCGGTAGTTGGAGCGGGATGATGAGAGTGTTGGTACAAGGGGAGGGGGCGCAAGAGGGGAAGGAGGCGGAAGAGGGGGGGGGGGGGGGGAGTGGTAATGGTCGAATAAGACGAATGTTCGTGGCTTGATTTGTGGGCCACTTCTGTCCGCCAGGGGGCGACCGGGAGAGGGATGCAATCGATAGTCATATCGATGGAGAATGCTACCGCGTCGCCCTCTATCGGAGAAGACCGCTGCTTATTGCTTTTTCTATCGGCGGAAACATGGCAAACGTGTATATAGATTGTAGCTTATTCCGGTGAAGGGCGTTGTAAATTAAACCTGATCGCCTGCCAAGATAGATACGCTTGTAGCCCCCTCTCTCGGTTGAGATTGCAACGTGCGGGAGATCGAGCCATGTAGCTGCCTCTATTGCCGAAACACTAAAAATGAAGATTGCAGATCGCAACGCCACCTATCTGTACAGATAACAAATTGGCGGGATCACACCAGTGGCTCCCTCTATCGGAATGGATTTTGTCTCCGGATCATTCTTTCGGCGCGACTTCGGCCAAAATCGTTTGATGTGTGGCTCCCTCTAGCGACTTGGAGTTGATTCGCAGCTCCCTCTAGCGGCGTGGAGTTGATTCACAGCTCCCTCTTTCGGTAGCGAGTTGATCCGCAGCTCCCTCTATCGGTAGAGAGTTGATTCACAGCTCCCTCTATCGGTAGGCAGTTGATTCGCAGCTCCCTCTAGCGGCATGGAATTGATTCGCAGCTCCCTCTGGCGGCATGGAATTGATTCGCAGTTCCTTCTATCGGTAGGGAGTTTATTCGCAGCTCTCTCTAGCGGCATGGAATTGATTCGCAGCTCCCTCTGTCGGTAGGGAGTGGATTCACAGCTCCCTCTATCGGTAGGGAGTTGATTCACAGCTCCCTCTATCGGTAGGCAGTTCATTCGCAGCTTCCTCTATCGGGAGGGATTGGATTCGCAGCTCCCTCTATCAGTGTGGAGTTGACTCGCAGCTCCCTCTATCGGTGGAGATTGCTGGGCGTTGCTCCCTTTATGAGGGTTCATTCCGTAAAGAATCTTGGGACTGGTTGGACTGAAATGCATTTACTCTATGAATGGTACCCACCGACTGCCGCAAGCAAAGCAAAACAAAAGAGAACAAATGCAGACGACAATTTCTGCCGTTGACCTTTTTTCATCAGCTGGTCGGGCGGTGACCCGCGAAAAAGTAGTCCATCGTCTGCTGCGTGAAAAAACATCGTTGTCGATCGCGGAAGATCACAACCTATTACGGCGTAATTCGTCAGTTGTGCGGCGATATAGACTAGGCTTTCAGACGCTCATCAATTCTCCAGTGGAGCAGGTCAGGCCCGGAGGTGAGGGGTGGGGCGGCTGAGGGGCGGGGGGGGGGGATATGTCAAACAAGCGTGTGGCGGTGGCGGTGCTGGTTGTCTGGGGTTCGGGTTTGCTGGGTTAGGGTTGAGGGTGAGCTAAAAACTGTCAAATAAACGCGTAGGGTGGAGGGGTGGCTGAAGGGTGTAAGTCGGGCCCGCGTGGGGTGCCGGGGGGGGGGGGGGTGACGGGGGGGAGTGTGCTTCCGGCCGCCAGAAGTCATGCCAGGGGTCGTCGGACATTCAGCTTCATGTTGATCTAGGGTGATTGGGGAGACACCCTCGTGCCCTGTCTGCGGGGGGGGGGGGGAGGCGCGGCGGGAAGCTCCCCCATAACTTGACCTTGACCTTTGGTGAAGACCCTTCCACCCCTCAATCAAAGGGGTCCGCAATATTTTGTCCTTGAGCCCCCGACGTCCCCAAGTCGAGTGTCAGGAACCATGTTGCATAACCATGCTATAGAACCATGCAACAGAACCATCATTCAGAACCATGCGACAGAACCATCCTTCAGAACCAGGCTTCAGATCGTTCCTGTAGAATCAAATGTAGAATAGAATAAAACTATGTGGCAGAACCGTCCTATGCTACCTAGAACAGACCAATGCCACAGACCTATGCAGAACCTTTTGTAGAGCCATGCTGCAGAACCATGTGGTGGAAGCATGATAACCGAACCATGTTGCAGAACCACCCTGCAGAACATTGCCGTAAAACCATGTTATAAAAAACATGCGGCGGAACCATGATACACAACCACCCTGCAGAACCATGCTGTAGAACTATGCGGTGGAACCGCGCGGTATAACAATCCTGCAGAACCACCCTTTAGAATCATGATACAGAACCATGATGTAGAACCCTGCTACAGCACCCAGCTGCAGAACCTTGCTGCAGAAGCCTGCCGCAGAACCTGCTGCAGAACCTGCTGCAGAACCTGCTGCAGAACCTGCTGCAGAACCTGCTGCAGAACCCTGCTGCAGAACCCTGCTGCAAAACCTTGCTGCAGAACCCTGATGCAGAACCCTGCTGCAGAACCCTGCTGCAGAACTATACCAAGTGTTTCATGATGGGTCTACATAATTCAGGTTTACAGCGGTGCCCGAGAGGGTGGAAATGGCCCGCCCGGTGCACCGGAAGTGAGGCTTGCTTCATGAATATGCATGAGGAGTACAATTTAAATACAGGAGTTACTTCCTGGGACGACAAGGAGTCCACCAGGGGGTGAGGGTCAAGGCTCTTATACATCGAGAGCTATAACGGGTATTGTGGGGGCGCCACTGTCTAGGGGGGTGACAGCTGGGGTTGGAAAGTAACGGTAATATATGGGAGTAGGAAGTAGGAGTGCTGATCAAGAAGCTATTGCGACCAAATGATCTCGATCTATATCCAGATAAGTCCAAGCACCGACCAGTAAGAAGAAGTCGTGGTCACATCGGTGTAATCTTATCAGACACAATGTGCTGGGGTCTGCATGTAAATAACACCGTTAGTAAGGCCGAGAAATCTGTTGCCATTCTAATGTGTCTTCCTAAAGAAGTAGGACGCAGGACTAATATTAAACGTTGAGAACATATAAGTTTCGACCCAAAATGGAATAGTGTATGTGCTGTCTTCCACGGCAGGGGTCTGGAAGGGGTAAATGGCGACACGCGACGCAGCCGTGTTTGCGGGTCTGGAAGGGGTAAATGGCGACACGCGACACAGCCGTGTTTGCGGGTCTGGAAGTGGTAAATGGTGACACGCGACACAGCCGTGTTTGCGGGTCTGGAAGGGGTAAATGGCGACACGCGACACAGCCGTGTTTGCGGGTCTGGAAGGGATAAATGGCGACACGCGACACAGCCGTGTTTGCGGGTCTGGAAGGGGTAAATGGCGACACGCGACACAGCCGTGTTTGCGGGTCTGGAAGGGGTAAATGGCGACACGCGACACAGCCGTGTTTGCGGGTCTGGAAGGGGTAAATGGCGACACGCGACACAGCCGTGTTTGCGGGTCTGGAAGGGGTAAATGGCGACACGCGACACAGCCGTGTTTGCGGGTCTGGAAGGGGTAAATGGCGACACGCGACACAGCCGTGTTTGCGGGTCTGGAAGGGGTAAATGGCGACACGCGACACAGCCGTGTTTGAAAAATCAACATCCGATATTGGCATTTTCGACGCCGAACATGTCAAAATTCGACAGCGATAAAATTGGGATTTTTGAAGAATAGGCATCGGACACGGATAATTTTGAATACTGGATGCTGGACACCCCTCCCAGACCCCTATTTATGATTGGTGGGTTGCTTTAGGTCGGCAGCTTTAACGTCTGAATAATGAAAATAATGACCTTTTATAGCGGTGAAATGAAATAAGTATGAAACTTCTAACCTTCACTGTGCACACCAGTAAAAAGTGGATAGGATCAGATCAACGAACGAGTCCCGCTGCCAAATTGTCTGGTGGTTGAGCGACAACGCGATCGATGAAGCAGCCTACACACTCACCCGACGGGGCGGCCCGCCCTTACCTAATGGGTTCAATCAACGACTGTCGCGCAAATTCGTTTTGACTCGATCTCCGCCGTCGTCTTATGAACCGACACGGTGAGCAAACAATCCGTAGTGCGGGGGAGGAACCGGAAATGGCTGCTGGGTTAAACCGGAAGTGAGTCGGCGGTGGGTGTGGCGACGTTCCCGGGCGGTGTAAACATCAGGCTGGAGACGTTTTGTTGGCAGATTGTTTTATGTTCGTCCAGCAATTGGCTTCTCTGGTCGGCGGACGGCTTACCGGGGGCTTGAGACGAAGGCGATATTTGATCTCAGACTGATGGGTGTGGGTGTGTGTAGGAGAGGCGTACTCTGATTGGGCCTCTCCCTCATAAGCGCTCTCGCCATCTCTTTCTTGTTTTTACTTTCGCTCCCCCCCCCCCCTCGATATCTCGCCCCTGCCTCTGCCTCCCTGTTTTTCTCGATCTCTATATATGTGTTACTTTCTCCCTCTCTCTCTCTGCTTCTGTCTCTCTGGGTGTGTCTCTCCTTGTCTCGCTGTCTACCTCGCTATCTCTATCAGCCTATATCGCTTTTTCGCGATGTGTATATGTCTCTCTCACTCGATTTCTGTCTATCTCATCAGCTCTCTATCCTATCTATCAGCCCGATAGCTCTCTCCATCTATCCACTTCAGAATCTCTCTCCCCATCTCTCTATCCACCTCTCTCCCCATCGCCTCCCCCCCCTCTCTCTCTGTCCCCCACCCTCTCCTCATCCTTCCTTCCCTCTTTCACCGCATCCACGTCTACATGTCTCTTTTTCTATCTCTCCCTCTACATATTTTTCTCGCCCCGACTTGCTCAACCTCTCTCTCCGTGCATTTAGCTTTCCCTCTCTCTCAATCTTCCTCTGTCTCCATATCTCTGTCACCATCTCTGCATCTATTTCTCTCTCACCCCCCCCCCCCCTTTCTCCCTCTCTCTCCATCTCACTGAACGATACAGTTCACAGTGTGTTATTCATCCAAACACCGATAGTTGTATCCGACAAAGAATGATACCGTTCTTTGTTTTCAGTCCCCACGAGACAAGGCAAATAGGGAAGTCGGCGACAATGAACAGCAAGTCCATACCGGATAAAAAAAAATTACTCACGCACAAGGAATTGATGAGAAAAAAACCTGATTTTGGTAAACTCGGCCGCATTTATTTGATTAGAAACGTTCCTCACCTCAAATATTTAAATAAACTATGCAAGACAACACCACTCTTCGCAAAGAGTAGGGATTACCCCCCGGGGAAATGGCTCCACTCTCCCTACCTTCTCCCATTGACGCGAAAGAACGCAGCTGCAAAAGCCAGCTGCAGAACCCTGCTGCAGAACTATGCCAAGTGTTTGTATGTCTCATTTTAAAAGTTAGACGGCGGACGTTCACTTCATGATGGGTCTACATAATTCAGGTTTACAGCGGTGCCCGAGGGGGTATAAATGGGCCTTCCGGTGCACCGGAAGTGAGGTTTGCTTCATGAATATGCATGAGGAGTACAATTTAAATACAGGAGTTACCTCCTGGGACAACAAGGAGTCTGTTCACCAGGCGGTGAGGGTCAAGGCTCGCATACATCGAGAGCCATAACGGGCGGTGTGGGGGCGCCACTGTCTGGTGGGGGGGGGGGGCAGCTGGGGTTCGAAAGTAATGGTAACATATGGGAGTAGGAAGTAAGAGTGCTCATCAAGAAGCTATTGCGACCAAATGATCTCGATCTATATCCAGATCACTCCAAGCTCCGACAAGTAAGAAGAAGTCATTGTCACATCGATGTAATCTTATCAGACACAATGTGCCGGGGTCTGCATGTAAATAACACCGTTAATAAGGCCGAGAAATCTGTTGCACTCTTAAAGCCCTAAACAAGTAGGACGCAAGACTAATATCAAACGTTGAGAAAATATACGTTCGGCACAAAATGGAACAGTGTACTGCTGTCTTCCACGGCAGGGGTCTGGAAGGGGTAAATAGCGACACGCGACAATGCGTGTTTGAAAAATCCACATCCGATATTGGCATCCAAATTCTGACGCCGAACATGTCAAAATTCGACACCGACACAGTTATTTCTCGGGAAAATATGATTGAGATTTTTGAAGAATAGACACAGGACACGGATAATGTTGAATACTGGATGCTGGACACCCCTCCCAGACCCCTATTTATGATTGGTGGGTTGATTTAAGTCGGCCGCTTTAACGTCTGTGGGTCTTAGGAATGATGAAAATAATGATCTTTTCATAGCGGTGAAATAAAATAAGTATGAGACCTTTAACCTTCACTGTGCACACCAATAAAAAACATCGAGTGGATAGGGTTGAATAAACGAACGAGTCCAGGTGCCAAATTGTCTGGTTGTTGAGCGAAAACGCGATCGATGAAGCAGCCTACACACTCACCCGACGGGGTGGCCCGCCTTTACCTAGAGGGTTCAATCAACGACTGTCGCGCAAACTCGTTTTGACTGGATCTCCGCCGTCGTCTTATGAACCGACTAGGAGAGCAAACAATCCGTTGCGCGGGAGAGGAACCGGAAATGGCCTCTGGGTTAAACCGGAAGTGGGTCGGCAGTGGGTGTGGCGACGTTCCCGGGCGGTGTAAATATCAGGCTGGATATGTTTTGTTGGCAGATTGTTTTATGTTCGTCCAGCAATTGGCTTCTCTGGTCGGCGGACGGCTTACCGGGGGCTTGAGACGAAGGCGATATTTGATCTCAGACTGATGTGTGTGTGTGTGTGTAGGAGAGGCGTACTCTGATTGGGCCTCTCCCTCATAAGCGTTATCGCCGTCACTTTCTTGTTTTTACTCTCGCTCTCCCCCCCCCCCCCCTCGATATCTCGCCCTGCCTCTGTCTCCCTGTTTTTCTCGATCTATATATATGTGTTTCTTTCTCCCTCTCTCTCTCTGCTTCTGTCTCTCTGGGTGTGTCTCTCCTTATCTCGCTGTCTACCTCGCTATCTCTATCAGCCTATATCGCTTTTTCGCGATGTGTATGTGTCTCTCTCACTCGATTTCTGTCTATCTCATCAGCTCTCTATCCTATCTATCAGCCCGATAGCTCTCTCCATCTATCCACTTCAGAATCTCTCTCCCCATCTCTCTATCCACCTCTCTCCCCGTCGCCTCCCCCCCACCCCTCTCTCTGTCCCCCACCCTCTCCTCATCCTTCCTTCCCTCTTTCACCGCATCCACGTCTACATGTCTCTTTTTTTATCTCTCCCTCTACATATTTCTATTTCTCTCGCTCCCCTTTGCTCAACCTCTCTCTCCGTGCATTTAGCTCTTCCTCTGTCAATCTTCCTCTGTCTCCATATCTCTGTCACAATCTCTGCATCTCTTTCTCTCTCACTCTCGCCACCCCCCCCCCTTTCTCCCGCTCTCTCCATCGCACTCAACGATACACTTCACAGCGTGTTATTCATCCAAACACCGATAGTTGAATCCGACAGAGAACGATACCGTTCTTTGTTTTCAGTCCCCACAAGACAAGGCAAATAGGGAAGTCCGTGACAATGAACAGCAAGTCTATACCGGATAAAAAAACTATCACGCACAAGGACTTGATGAGTAAAGTAAGTAAAGGTTTATTTCGTACTGCTGGCCTTCGGCCCATAGTACAACATATATACAGAGTATGATATTAACACAATTAACGAGAACAGCTTTGTAAAAATCGATTACGGAGATTTGTTGCATGGTAGATGAAGTTTCCCAATTCTGTTAGCTTAGTAGGGTTCTTTGTTTTCAGTATATTTATAAATATTTGCCTAGTGCAATTGGAGGCGTACCTTAAGTATTTTTTTCGCAGGTCCTTATATAAGTTACAGATACAGAGGAAATGATATTCATCTTCCACATAACTGAGGCCATTTATATTACAATATATACATATCCGGTCACACCTTGAAACGTTTTCGTATCTTCCTGTTTCTATGGCAAGTCTGTGATTTGAGCATCTAAATCTAGTATTAGCTATACGATGTTTCGATATAGGTACATCAATGAGGTATTGATACTCGTTCGAGTAAACTCTTGTATGTTGCATAGGTATCTAGCTTGGTGGATTCATGAATGTTGCTCGACCACTCATGTTGGTAACAATCTCTTAATCTTTGTTTAAATTGAGTTGTGCATTGCCGACACTCTGTGACATATAAACGTGTCCAAAACCGTACCTGAATAAAATACGCTTCACATGAGTCGCCCAATTTTCTCCCCCATTTCCGTCCATTTTGTATAACATAAAGTAACAGCTCTTTGGAATGCGTTCGTCCCCCATATTAAGTAGTTTTAACCAAAATGATATAACCTTTTGGTAACATGTGACAAATATAGGGTAACGACCGCATTCACCCAACACGGCTGCCGTTGTTGTTCTTAAGGAAAACCTAAGTAAATATTTACAGAAATTTAAATGGACTATTTCAATATAATCATAACGTTTATAGCCCCAAACTTCTGCTCCATGCGTAATAGCCGGCAGGACCATTTTATCGAACAACTGGAGGGCAATGTCGACAGACAGGCCATTACAATTAGCTATTAGGCGTTTTATAACGGCATTTGCTTTCAACCCCTGCGCCGCAAGTGTCTTTGTTGCCTGTAACCATGTTAATCTGCTTGAGAATACAATGCCTAGATACTTGTAGAACGGGACTATTTCTATATGTTGCCCTTTAAAATGCCACTTTTCGTTCCGTTTCACAATTCCTCCGTTTCTGAAAACAACAATTTTGGTTTTATCCATGTTGACTTTCAGTCACGATGAGTCACAATACTTCGTCAATACATCAATTTGTTTCTGGAGTCTACCGACCAGATCGGCGAATTGGGCTAAATCGTCTGCATATAATAATATAAACAGATTTGAATTATTTTCATCTAAATAAACCCCGTCACAACCGCTTTCTCTACACATTTCAACTAATTGACTTAAATATATAACAAAGAGTAAAGGACTCAGCTTACAACCCTGTCTGGTTCCAGTGCTGCATTTGAAAAATTCTGTCAGACCATCTTTTGTTTGTACACAACTTGAGAGCTTCATATACATAGATTTCAGGATTACCATGATTTTACCATGCATTCCCTGCTTAATTAATCTGCATAAAAGATGTGCGTGAGGCACGCGGTCAAATGCTTTTGAGAAATCTATGAAAACACAATAGAATCTCCCACCTGGTTTGCTACTGGTAGTTCAGTGTCACTGCATATAAGCTATATATGTGCTCTATCGTAGTGCGACCCGATCTGAAGCCATTTTGTTCATCAACCACTTTATTGTTATCTTCGACCCATCCTTGCAGCATATTCCCTATGATAGACGTGAATAGATTTCCTATCGCAGGGATCAGGGATATGCCCCTGTAGTTACTTTCTAGATTGCGAGAACCTGTTTCATGTATCGGATATATGATGCCTTTACACCAGGAGTTAGGAAAATCACCATTGTTTAGTATACCGTTCATTAATTTTGTCATTATGGGTGCTGTGGCGTCAGCAGAATGTTTCAGTATTTCGTTACACAGACCGTCATACCCTGGAGCCTTATTGTTTTGTAAATTTTGCATCGCGGTTACCAATTCTTGGACTTGAAATTCCCTGTTAATCTTATAAGGTATACCTTGTGTGCACTTCTCGCATTCGGTGTCATGGCTCGTCAAAAAGTCATGGTTATTGTCATAAACCAAGTCGGGAACGTTGGTGCTGCCAGGGTTTAGCAACTGCTCGAAATATGTATACCATCTTTCCCCAGAACTGACTTGGGTTTCTCAGATTCTTCCGATACAACCGTTCTTTGTTATCATAAATATCTTTAAAGTTTGATTTTGCTTTTAAGTATCCACTTAAGTCTTCACGGGACTTGGTTCTACGATACCTGTTCAAGCATCTACTACGTTGCTGTTTTTGGTCTTGTAATTGCCAATCCCACTTGATGAGGTGTTCCTATATCACGAACATAATGCTAAGTGGTCATAGGTTCACGAAGATCATTAAAAACGTAATCCCGAATCACGGAGGGTCGAGGAAATCCTGATTCCCGATTCACGAGGATAATCAGACCCTGTTCCCAAATCACGCAAAATAAAAAAGACCGATCACGGGGAACGTGAATACCCCTTGCTCCCTGATGTCTGAGACATATTGTCTTTTGTGGTGACCTCAGCGGTAAAGTTTCTTTTGTCGTGATGTCAGAGACATATGGCATTTTGTCGTGATGTCAGAGAAATGTTGTCTTTTGTCATGATGTCAGAGACATATTGCCTTTTGTCGTGACCTCAGCGGCATAGTGTTTTTTGTCGTGATGTCAGAGACATATTGCCTTTCGTCGTGATGTCACAGGTATATTGCCTACTGTCGTGATGTCAGGTATATTGTCTTTAATTTGTCGCGATGTCAGAGACATACTGTCTTTTGTTGTGATGTCTTTCGTCATGATGTCGAAGGAGTATTATTTTTCCCAGCTTCACCCAGGTCGGAGCTCTCATTACATATATTGTGTTATTTCTATTTTGTGTGCAATCGATTTTCTTCTGGATATGTCAAATCAGTTTTCTTTCCTGATATCTCAAATCAGTTTTCTTTCCTGATATCCTAAGATAGGTTTTGTTGCCTGATATTTCACAATAGATTGTCATCCTCAAATTCCTGAAATCCCCATGATATCTCAAATCAGTTTTCTTTCCTGATATCCTAAGATAGGTTTTGTTGCCTGATATTTCACAATAGATTGTCATCCTCAAATTCCTGAAATCCCCATGATATCTCACAGGTTATTTTCGTGATATCAAACTCATATCTGTATGATATCTAGAAACCGTCTCTTCCTCCATATCTCATATTGGTTACCGGTCTCGAAACAATCTCTCTCCCTGTATGTCTCATAGTTAATTCCATATCACGAAACAGTCTTGCGCCCTGCATATCTCATAATTGTTTCCATATCTCGAAATAACTGTTTCCATATCTCGAAACCATCGCTCTCCTTGTATATCTCATAACTGTTTTGATATCTCGAAACCGTCTCTCCCCTTGCATAGCTCATAATTGATTTCATATCTCGAAACAGTCTCTCACCCTGCAGTTCTCATAATTGTCTCTATAACTTACAATCGTTTCTACCACATCCCATGACAATTCCTGAATTGTATCCCGGTGTATCTGTTTTTTTTTTGCATATTCATCAATTGTTTTATGGGGCATTTCACTAGCAGCAGGATAAGTGTTTCTTTGGTATCGCTTACTGCTCATGCAGAACGGCTCTGATTCTGCAATGGTTCTTCCAAGTCATTACGCCCCCACCCCCCCCCCCCACCCTCTTACCTCCGACTCTCAAAAAGAACAATTCACTACAGACCTGGTGACTGAGCCACCCCGTCCCAACCTGCCTCATCCAGCCTCCCCCTCCCCCTCCCCCTGCCCGTCCGCCTCCACCTCGGCCCAGACCCAGGGCCATCCCCAGGCCCAGGCGACACGGGGTGGGATACCTACAGTGTGAGAGAGACAGGCCAGGCTGATATATGGCACCTCTCCCTGGCTGGCTGAATATTTTATGAATTTCTTCCTGGCATAGTTCCTAAGGGGCACGCGAGGGAGGTGGGGGGTGGCTGTGTGGGGGTTGGATGGTTGGGGGGCGGGTGGGGGAGCGGGTGGGGGGTGATTAGTGGGGGTCCGTATTATTTCCAAACTCACCACCCCGATCCCCACCCCACCCCACCCCGATCCCGGCCCCACCCCACCCCACTTCATTCCCATCCCCTTCCCCTTCCACATACCCTCCCCCCAACCAGCCCTCCCCTTCCCCTTCCACCTCCCCACATCAACCCCCACCCAACCCCCACCCGGGGTTCTCATCCATCCTGCGGCAGGATCTACGTCCTACAGACCCCGCGGTTCTCTTCCTGGCAAGGTCATTGTGGTTGTCCTAAGGGGAAGAAGGTCACTCGCTCGGGGATTGGAAGGCGGGGGGTTGGGGGGTGGTGGTGGAGTGTGTGGGGAGGGGGGCTGTAGGGTGGTGGTGGAGTGCGTGAGGAGGGGGGCTGTAGGGTGATAGTGGAATGTGTAGGGAGGGGTTGGGCTGTAGGGTGGTGGTGGAGGGTGGGGGGGGGAGGGGGCTGTAGGGTGGTGGTGGAGGGTGGGGGGAGGAAGAGGCTGTGGGATGGTGGTGGAGTGTGGAGGGAAGAGGGGAGGGTCTGTGGGGTGGTGGTGGAGTGTGTGGGGAAGGGGGGACTGTGGGGTGGTGGTGGAGTGTGGGGGAGGAGGGGGTCTGTGGGGTGGTGGTGGAGTGTGTGGGGAAGGGGGGACTGTGGGGTGGTGGTGGAGTGTGGGGGAGGAGGGGGTCTGTGGGGTGGTGGTGGAGTGTGTGGGGAAGGGGGGGCTGGGGGGGGGGTGGGCTGTGGGGTGGTGGTGGGGGGAGTGGGGAGGGGGGAGGGGGGAGGAGCCGGGTTATAGACCCGGAGTTCACATGCCTCAGGGGTGACAGGCCCCCGGGAGAGGGGTCAGAGCTTGGGACCTTTCATCATTTGAGGCACTTAGTATAAAGGCTACTCAGGCTTGTCTGGTTAGAGGGTGTGTGGGGGTAGGGGTGTTGGGGCATTGATGGCTGTGAGGTTGGAGCATTGGTGGCTGTGAGGTTGGGGCATTGGTGGCTGTGAGGTTGGGGCATTGGATGTTGTGGGGACTGGGACATTAGCGGCTGTAGGGACTGGGGCATTGGTGGCTGTGCAGACTGGGGCATTGGTGGCTGTGGGGCTTGGGCATTGCTGGCTGTGGGGAGTGGGGAATTGGTGGTTTTGGGGTCTGGGACATTGGTGGCTGTGGGGACTGGGGCATTGGTGGCTGTGGGGACTGGGGCATTGGTGGCTGTGGGGACTGGGGCATTGGTGGCTGTTCGGGTCTGGGGCATTGGTGGCTGTGGGGACTGGGGCATTGGTGGCTGTGGGGACTGGGGCATTGGTGGCTGTGGGGACTGGGACATTGGTGGCTGTGAGGACTGGGGCATTGGTGGCTGTGGGGACTGGGGCATTGGTGGCTGTGGAGACTGGGGCATTGGTGGCTGTTGGGTCTGGGGCATTGGTGGCTGTGGGGACTGGGGCATTGGTGGCTGTGGGGACTGGGCCATTGGTGGCGGTGGGGACTGGGGTATTGGTGGATGTTGGGTCTGGGACATTGGGGGCTGTGAGGACTGGGGCATTGGTGGCTGTGGGGACTGGGACATTGGTGGCTGTGGGGACTGGGGCATTGGTGGCTGTGGGGACTGGGGCATTGGTGGCTGTGGGGACTGGGGCATTGGTGGCTGTTCGGGTCTGGGGCATTGGTGGCTGTGGGGACTGGGGCATTGGTGGCTGTGGGGACTGGGGCATTGGTGGCTGTGGGGACTGGGACATTGGTGGCTGTGAGGACTGGGGCATTGGTGGCTGTGGGGACTGGGGCATTGGTGGCTGTGGAGACTGGGGCATTGGTGGCTGTGGGGTCTGGGGCATTGGTGGCTGTGGGGACTGGGGCATTGGTGGCTGTGGGGACTGGGCCATTGGTGGCGGTGGGGACTGGGGCATTGGTGGATGTTGGGTCTGGGACATTGGTGGCTGTGAGGACTGGGGCATTGGTGGCTGTGGGGACTGGGACATTGGTGGCTGTGGAGACTGGGGCATTGGTGGCTGTGGGGACCGGGGCATTAGTGGCTGTGGGGACTGGGGCTTTGGGGGCTGTGAGGTTGGGGCATTGGTGGCTGTGAGATTGGGTCATTGGTGGCTGCGAAGACTGGGGCATTGGGGTCTGGGGCATTGGTGGCTGTGGGGTCTGGGGAATTGGTAGCGGTGAAGTTGGGGCACTGGTGGCTGTGAGGCTGGGCCATTGGTGGCTGTGAGCTTGGGGCATTGGTGGCTGTGAGGTTGGGGCATTGCTGGCTGTGAGGTTGGGGCTATGTTAGGTCGGGAGCGGCAAGGTTGGAATTAGTTGTTGCTCAATTCAGATCTGAATGTACAATAACGAAAGGCATAAATGTGCAGTAGAGCTTGAATAAAACAAATCAGATTGCAGATGGGGTCTTAAAAACTGACGCTCAGTATTTAGCCGAGGTCAGTTAGTGCATCAAATACGAGTCATGAAATGAGAATGAGGGAGGGTTATTAAGAAGACAGGTGTGGGGGTGGGGGGGGGGCATTAAGTAATATGGGCTGACGCTGCTCTGCATTAGATAAAACAATTGTCAATATTGGTAGGCATGGCACCGAGCGGGTGAAGCAAGGTACGATAGTGAAATAAGGGTGAAGGGGCGGAGTGGGGGGGGGGACGTCCCGGGTAGGGTTATGAACTAATACCTTTAGGTAACATAGCATATAGAGAGACTGCAACTTAGGGGCTCGGGTAGGTTGCAGGGGGAGTGTGCGTGTGTGGGGGTTGGGGGGGGCGGTACGAATATCTCTGGGATGAAGGGTGAATTGACGTCTGGGATGAAGGGTGAATTGACGAGGCGAGTAAGGAATCTATTGGAGTGGTAAGATTAGAGCTGAGTTTGTAGGGTAATGGGGAGAGAGGGTGGCGGGGTGGGTGGAGGTATAGGCATGATGAGGTTGCCATAGCAATAGCTATTCCCTCCCTCTCCCCCTCCCCCGCCCTCCGAAGGAATCTCAACAGAGGCTTAAGGTTGACTAGAGAGGATGTGGCGGAAAATCTTTTTTTTTCTTACCCAGCGGTCGGTGTTTTCGTCCCAGTCGACTCAGCTGGCGGCTGTTAATAACGCTGAGAGAAGAGAGGGTGGGGTGGGGTGGGGTAAGGGGGAGAGCGGTGTGGGGAGAGGGGTGGAGGGGCGTCTGGGAATAACACAGAGAGAAGAGGGTTGGGGGTGAGGTAAGGGGGAGATCGGTGTAGGGGGAGGGGTGGAGGGGCGACTGGGAATAACGCTGAGAGAAGAGAAGGTGAGGGTGGGAGTAGGGTCAGGTGGAGGGCTGGGTGGTGGCCCGGGGTGTGTGGCGGGGGGGGGCGGGGGTCACAGGCTGCCCCATCCCGGCGGGAATACCCCCACCATTTACGGCTAAACCACTGGGGCCAGTTTTAAGCCTTCGCTTGCCCGACATTAGACATTTATGTTTAATGGACAGGGGGTTAGTGGAGGGTGGGGTGGGGGTGGGCGGTTGCGGTTGCGGTGTAGTGTAGGAAGGGTGTGGGAGAGGTGAGGGGGTGGGGGTGCTTTGCTAGGGGCTGATGGCTTGATATATATGGTAGGAGGCTATGGCGGACATCCGCGTTCATTCTGAGAGCTGCGACGATGAGAGAGAAGCGGTGGGTGGAAGGGAAGGGGGGGCGGGGGAGGGGGGTGGACCAGGACCAGGACGCCAGCACTGTCAGGGGAAAAAAATAATCGGCACAATGTAATTAAAAAGCTCTTCAGACTGCATTTTTTATCCTTGCTAATGACCCGTGCTGCAGACATGGGGGGTTTCACAGGTGAGCCCACTCAACGCCTGATGTCACTCTCGAGGCGCAGAGGATGACTGGCATTGTGCAATAAGCACGCTTAGCACCGATTTCCTGGGGTTCTAACCTCATGTGCACGTATTCACATTGGTGCCAAACATATTTCTGCGATGATATTTCTGAACAAAACACAGTTTAAAATGTCTTGCAAAATTACTGTGCATCATAAAATATCGAATATATTTAGAATTCTCAAGTAGAAATACAACCCCCACCCCCCCTCGTCCGCCCTACGTCCCCCCTGCCAAATATATATATTCCACCAATCGCCTTGTGCCTTCATCTTGGCTATTGGATGGGACGTATCATAAAGAAAATATGCTGAATAGTGGGCACAGTAAATCGTAAAGAACACTAGAATGGTACATGAAGCATGGTTTTATTTGACCGGCACCGATGTGTCGGTGGGCCAGTCCGATTGTATGGTGTGGTTTGGGCGGGGTGGCGGGTGGAGGGTCGAAGTGGGTGGGGTGGCGGGCGGAAGTTGAGGGTAATTCTTGGAGAAGTGGGGTGGAAGGGAGGTGGGGGTAGTTGGTGAGGAAGGAGGGTGGGGGAGGTGGGGTAGTTGGTGGAGAGTAGGGTGGAAGGGAGGTGAGGTAGTTGGTGGAGAGTAGGGTGGAAGGGAGGTGAGGGTAGTTGGTGGTGAGTAGGGTGGAAGGGAGGTGGGGGTAGTTGGTGGAGAGTAGGGTGGAAGGGAGGTGAGGATAGTTGGTGGAGAAGTAGGGTGGGAGGGAGGTGAGGGTAGTTGGTGGAGAGTAGGGTGGAAGGGAGATGAGGGTAGTTGGTGGAGAAGTAGGGTGGAAGGGAGGTGAGGGTAGTTGTTGGAGAGTAGGGTGGAAGGGAGATGAGGGTAGTTGGTGGATAGTAGGGTGGAAGGGAGGTGACGGTAGTTGGTGGAGAGTAGGGTGGAAGGGAGGTGAGGGTAGTTGGTGGAGAGTAGGGTGGAAGGGAGGTGAGGGTAGTTGGTGGAGAATAGGGTGGAAGGGAGATGAGGGTAGTTGGTGGAGAAGTAGGGTGGAAGGGAGGTGAGGGTAGTTGGTGGAGGGTAGGGTGGAAGGGAGGTGAGGGTAGTTGGTGGAGAAGTAGGGTGGGAGGGAGGTGAGGGTAGTTGGTGGGGAAGGAGGGTGGGGGAGGTGGGTTAGTTGGTGGAGAAGTTGGGTGGAAGGGAGGTGAGGGTAGTTGGTGGAGAGTAGGGTGGAAGGGAGGTGAGGGTAGTTGGTGGAGAGTAGGGTGGAAGGGAGATGGGGGCAGTTGATGGAGAAGGTGGGTGGAAGGGAGGTGAGGGTAGTTGGTGGAGAGTAGGGTGGAAGGGAGGTGAGGGTAGTTGGTGCAGAGTAGGGTGGAAGGGAGGTGGGGGTAGTTGGTGGAGAAAGAGGGTGGAAGGGCGGTGAGGGTAGTTGGTGGAGAGTAGGGTGGAAGGGAGGTGGGGGTAGTTGGTGGAGAGTAGGGTGGAAGGGCGGGGAGGGTTTTTGGTGGAGAAGGAGGGTCAAAGGGTGGGGAAGTAGGGTGGGGGAGGTGGGGGTAGTTGGTGGAAAAGTAAAGTGGAAGGGAGGTGAGGGGAGTTGGTGGAGAAAGAGGGTGGAAGGGTGGGGAAGGAGGGTGGGGGAGGTGGGGATAATTGGTGGAGAGCAGGGTGGAAGGGAGGTGAGGGTAGTTGGTGGATAGTAGGGTGGAAGGGAGGTGAGGGTAGTTGGTAGAGAGTAGGGTGGAAGGTAGGTGGGGGTAGTTGGTGGAGAAGGAGGATGGAAGGGAGGTGGGGTAGTTGGTGGAGAAGGAGGGTAAAAGGGTGGGGAAGCAGGGTGGGGGAGGTGGGGGTAGTTGGTGGAAAGGTAAAGTGGAAGGGAGGTGAGAGTAGTTGGTGGAGAAAGAGGGTGGAAGGGAGGTGAGGGTAGTTGGTGGAGAAAGAGGGTGGAAGGGAGGTGAGGGTAGTTAGTGGAGAAGTCGGGTGGAAGAGAGGTGGGTGTAGTTGGTGGAGAAGTAAGGTAGAAGGGAGGTGAGGGTAGTTGGTGGAAAGGTAAAGTGGAAGGGAGGTGAGGGTAGTTGGTAGAGAAAGAGGGTGAAAGGGTGGGGAAGGAGGGTGGTGGAGGTTAGGGTAGTTGGTGGAAAGATAAAGTGGAAGAGAGGTGAGGGTAGTTGGTGGAGAAGAGGGTGGAAGGGAGGTGAGGGTAGTTGGTGGAGAAGTAGTGTTGAAGGGAGGTGAGGGTAGTTGGTGGAGAAGTAGGGTGGAAGGGAGGTGAGGGTAGTTGGTGGAAAGGTAAAGTGGAAGGGAGGTGAGGGTAGTTGGTGGAGAAGGAGGGTGGAAGGGAGGTGGGGGTAGTTGGTGGAGAAGGAGGGTGGAAGGGAGTGGGGGTAGTTGGTAGAGAAAGAGGGTGAAAGGGTGGGGAAGGAGGGTGGGTGGAGGGTGGACATCGGCGGACGCTGGCCCCTCTCGCCCGCTAAGGACAGCGAGGCGGGGCGAGACGAGGCGACGAGAGGCGACGAGACGGTGATGTTAATAGAGGCACTAATGTCTCCCCCGACGCTGTTTGAAGTCGACTGCCGTTTCCCGCCGAAAAGGGTGCGTGATTGAAGCCGGCACCGGTGTCGTCTGCCGGAATGGCCGTGACCTTGACATTGATAAGCCGCACATATATAGCCCCGCCGGCGGGGACGACGAAAATACAGCAAGCCATGGATGGTCTAAGAGTGGGTCGTCTAGGAGAGTCGCGTGACGCGTAGATGGTTTAGGAAAGTCACTTGATTCTTGGATGGCTTAGGAGAGTTACGGGAAGAGTCCATAAAACGTGGTGATGGCTTGAATTAAAAGTAAGATGGTTGAAAGTAGCTTTGGCAATAAAACTTCCACCTCGTCAAGAGGAAAGTGTTGTCATCGCCACATGCTGTAGAACTGGATTCAAAGGGTGGCCGTTGCAAGGTGATGATGTTTCTTACAGTTCTGGAGCCCCCTTACACTGGGCAGTAAAAACCACCTGGAATACGAATGTCTGACAGTGGGTGGCAGTGGGCAACAGCCGCTGTTAGTGGATAAACTTGTCTACCAGTCGATAAAACAAACAAAGGGTAGCAGAGGGTAACCGCGACCAACAATGTGTAGCCCGGAGTCACAACGAATGGCAATGGACCACATTGGGTAACAGGGTGGCTGCAGCGAGTAACAATGTATGACAGTTAGTAACAGTGGATATCAATGGGTAACAATGGGTAATACTGGATAACAGTGGGTGACAGTGGATAACAAAGGGTAACAATGGGTAACAGGGGGCTACAGTGGGCAACAATGGGTAATAGTGGTTAATATAGGGTAATATAGGTTAACATTGAGGAATAATGGGTAACAATGGGTGACAGTGGGTAACAGTGGGTAACAATGGGTAACAGTGGGTAACAATGGGCAACAATGGGTAACAATGGGTAACAGTGGGTAACCGTGGGTAACAGTGGATAACAGTGGGTAACAGTGGGTAACAGTTTGCAACAATTAGGTTTCATTCCGTAAAGAATCTTGGGACTGGTTGGACTAAAATGCATTTACTCGATGAATGGTACCCACCGAGTCCCGCAAGCAAAGCAAAACGAAAAAGAACAAATGCAGACAACAATTTCTGCGGTTGACCTTTTTTCATCAGCTGGTCGGGCGGGAACCCGCGAAAAAGTAGTCCGTCGTCTGCTGTGTGAAAAAACATTGTTTACGATCGCGGAAGATCACAACCTATTACGGCGTAATTCGTCAGTTGTGCGGCGATATAGACTCGGCTTTCAGACGCTCATCAATTCTCCATTGGAGCAGGTCAGGCCCGGAGGTGAGGGGTGGGGCGGCTGAGGGGCGGGAGAGGGGGGGGGGGCGATATGTCAAACAAGCATGTGGGGTGGCGGTGGCAGTGGCGGTGGCGGTGCTAGTTGTCTGAGGTTCGGGGTTGCGGGGTTAGGGTTGGGGATGAGCTAAAAACTGTCAAATACACGCGTAGGGTGGATGGGTGGCTGAGGGTGTAAGTCGGGTCCGCGTGCGGTGCCGGCGGGGGGTGTGCTTCCGGCAGCCAGAAGTCATGCCAGGGGTCGTCGGACATTCATCATCATGTTGATCGAGGGTGATTGGGGAGACACCCTCGTGCCCTGTCTGCGGGGGGCGGGGGGGGGGGGGCGCTCGGAAGCTCCCCCATAACTTGACCTTGACCTTTGGTGAGGACCCTTCCACCCCTCAATCAAAGGGGTCCGCAATATTTTGTCCTTGGGCTCCCGACGTCCCCAAGTCGAGTGTCAGGAACCATATTGCATAACCATGCTATAGAACCATGCAACAGAACCATCCTTCAGAATCATGCGACAGAACCATCCTTCAAAACCATGCGACAGAACCATCCTTCAGAACCAGGCTTCAGATCATTCCTGTAGAATCAAATGTAGAATAGAATAAAACTATGTGGCAGAACCGTCCTATGCTACCTAGAACAGACCAATGCTACAGACCTATGCAGAACCTTTTGTAGAGCCATGCTGCAGAACCATGTGGTGGAAGCATGATAACCGAACCATGTTGCAGAACCACCCTGCAGAACCGTGCCGTAAAACCATGTTATAGAAAACATGCGGCGGAACCATGATACAGAACCACCCTGCAGAACCATGCCGTAAAACCATGTTATAGAAAACATGTGGCGGAACCATGATACAGAACCACCCTGCAGAACCATGCTGTAGAACTATGCGGTGGAACCGCGCGGTATAACAATGCTGCAGAACCACCCTTTAGAATCATGATACAGAACCATGACGCAGAACCATGCTGCAGCACCCTACTGTAGAACCCTGCGGAAGAACCCAACTGCAAAACCCTGCTGCAGAACCCTGCTGAAGAACCCTGCTGAACCTGCTGCAGAACCTGCTGCAGAACCTGCTGCAGAACCCTGCTGCAGAACCTTGCCGCAGAACCCTGCTGCAGAACCCTGCTGAAGAACCCTGCTGCAGAACCCTGCGGCAGAACCCTGCTGCAGAACCCTGCTGCAGAACCCTGCTGCAGAACTATGCCAAGTGTTTGTCACTCTCATTTTAAAACTTAGATTGCGGACGGTCACTTCATGATGGGTCTACATAATTCAGGTTTACAGCGGTGCCCGAGAGGGTGGAAATGGGCCGTCCGGTCCACCGGAAGTGAGGCTTGCTTCATGAATATGCATGAGGAGTACAATTTAAATGTTGTTTGTTGTTTTTACTTTCGCTCTCCCCCCTCCCTCGATATCTCGCTCTGCCTCTGCCTCCCTGTTTTTCTCGATCTATATATCTGTGTTTCTCTCTCCCTCGATCTGCCTCTGTTTCTCTCTCTCTCCATCTGTGCTTCTGTCGGTCTCTCTCCCTCGCTATCTCTATCAGTCTATATCGCTCTTCCACGATGTGTATATGTCTCTCTCACTCGATTTCTGTCTATCTCATCAGCTCTCTATCCTATCTATCAGCCCGATAGCTCTCTCCATCTAGCCACTTCAGAATCTCTCTCTCCATCTCTCTATCCACCTCTCTCCCCATCGCCTCCCCCCCCCCTCTCTCTCTGTCCCCCACCCTCTCCTCATCCTTCCTTCCCTCTTTCACCGCATCCACGTCTACATGTCTCTTTTTCTATCTCTCCCTCTACACATTTTTCTCGCCCCGCCTTGCTCAACCTCTCTCTCCGTGCATTTAGCTCTCCCTCTCTCTCAATCTTCCTCTGTCTCCATATCTCTGTCACCATCTCTGCATCTATTTCTCTCTCACTCCCCCCCCCCTTTCTCCCTCTCTCTCCATCTCACTGAACGATACAGTTCACAGTGTGTTATTCATCCAAACACCGATAGTTGTATCCGACAAAGAATGATACCGTTCTTTGTTTTCAGTCCCCACGAGACAAGGCAAATAAGGAAGTCGGCGACAATGAACAGCAAGTCCATACCGGATCAAAAAAAATTACTCACGCACAAGGAATTGATGAGAAAAAAACATGATTTTGGTAAACTCGGCCGCATTTATTTGATTAGAAACGTTCCTCACCTCAAATATTTAAATAAACTATGCAAGACAACCCCACTCTTCGCAAAGAGTAGGGATTACCCCCCGGGGAAATGGCTCCACTCTCCCTACCTTCTCCCATTGACGCGAAATAACGCACCTGCAAAACCCTGCTGCAGAACCCTGCTGCAGAACTATGCCAAGTGTTTGTATGTCTCATTTTAAAAGTTAGACGGCGGACGTTCACTTCATGATGGGTCTACATAATTCAGGTTTACAGCGGTGCCCGAGGGGGTATAAATGGGCCTTCCGGTGCACCGGAAGTGAGGTTTGCTTCATGAATATGCATGAGGAGTACAATTTAAATACAGGAGTTACCTCCTGGGACAACAAGGAGTCTGTTCACCAGGCGGTGAGGGTCAAGGCTCGCATACATCGAGAGCCATAACGGGCGGTGTGGGGGCGCCACTGTCTGGTGGGGGGGGGGCAGCTGGGGTTCGAAAGTAATGGTAACATACGGGAGTAGGAAGTAGAAGTGCTCATCAAGAAGCTATTGCGACCAAATGATCTCGATCTAAATCCAGATCACTCCAAGCTCCGACAAGTAAGAAGAAGTCATTGTCACATCGATGTAATCTTATCAGACACAATGTGCCGGGGTCTGCATGTAAATAACACCGTTAATAAGGCCGAGGAATCTGTTGCACTCTTAAAGCCCTAAACAAGTAGGACGCAAGACTAATATCAAACGTTGAGAAAATATACGTTCGGCACAAAATGGAACAGTGTACTGCTGTCTTCCACGGCAGGGGTCTGGAAGGGGTAAATAGCGACACGCGACAATGCGTGTTTGAAAAATCCACAGCCGATATTGGCATCCAAATTCTGACGCCGAACATGTCAAAATTCGACACCGACACAGTTATTTCTCGGGAAAATATGATTGAGATTTTTGAAGAATAGACACAGGACACGGATAATGTTGAATACTGGATGCTGGACACCCCTCCCAGACCCCTATTTATGATTGGTTGGTTGATTTAAGTCGGCCGCTTTAACGTCTGTGGGTCTCAGGAATGATAATGATCTTTTCATAGCGGTGAAATGAAATAAGTATCAGACCTTTAACCTTCACTGTGCACACCAATAAAAAACATCAAGTGGATAGGGTCGAATCAACGAACGAGTCCAGCTGCCAAATTGTCTGGTTGTTGAGCGACAACGCGATTGATGAAGCCGCCTACACACTCACCCGACGGGGTGGCCCGCCTTTACCTAGAGGGTTCAATCAACGACTGTCGCGCAAACTCGTTTTGACTCGATCTCCGCCGTCGTCTTATGAACCGACACGGAGAGCAAACAATCCGTAGCGCGGGGGAGGAACCGGAAATGGCTGCTGGGTTAAACCGGAAGTGAGTCGGCGGTGGGTGTGGCGACGTTCCCGGGCGGTGTAAATATCAGGTTGGAGACGTTTTGTTGGCAGATTGTTTTATGTTCGTCCAGCAATTGGCTTCTCTGGTCGGCGGACGGCTTACGGGGGGCTTGCGACGAAGGCGATATTTGATCTCAGACTGATGGGTGTGGGTGTGTGTAGGAGAGGCGTACTCTGATTGGGCCTCTCCCTCATAAGCGCTCTCGCCATCTCTTTCTTGGTTTTACTTTCGCTCTCCCCCCCCCCCCGCCCCCCTTCGATATCTCGCCCTGCCTCTGCCTCCCTGTTTTTCTCGATCTATATATATGTGTTTCTTTCTCCCTCTCTCTCTCTGCTTCTGTCTCTCTGGGTGTGTCTCTCCTTGTCTCGCTGTCTCCCTCGCTATCTCAATCAGCCTATATCGCTTTTTCGCGATGTGTATGTGTCTCTCTCACTCGATTTCTGTCTATCTCATCAGCTCTCTATCCTATCTATCAGCCCGATAGCTCTCTCCATCTATCCACTACAGAATCTCTCTCCCCATCTCTCTATCCACCTCTCTCCCCACCCCCCACCCCTCTCTCTGTCCCCCACCCTCTCCTCATCCTTCCTTCCCTCTTTCACCGCATCCACGTCGTCATGTCTCTTTTTTTATCTCTCCCTCTACATATTTCTATTTCTCTCGCTCCGCTTTGCTCAACCTCTCTCTCCGTGCATTTAGCTCTTCCTCTGTCAATCTTCCTCTGTCTCCATATCTCTGTCACAATCTCTGCATCTCTTTCTCTCTCACTCTCGATACCACCACCCGCCCCCTTTCTCCCGCTCTCTCCATCTCACTCAACGATACATTTTACAGTGTGTTATTTATCCAAACACCGATAGTTGTATCCGACAGAGAATGAAACCGTTCTTTGTTTTCAGTCCCCACAAGACAAGGCAAATAGGGAAACGGCGACAATGAACAGCAAGTCTATACCGGATAAAAAACTACTCACGCACAAGGACTTGATGAGAAAAAAACATGATTTGGGTAAGCTCGGCCGCATTTATTTGATTAGAAACGTTCCTCAACTCAAATATTGGGGGCAAGGGGGGGGGGGCGTTGTGTTCCCATATCACGAACATAATACTTAGTAGTTATCGGTTCACGAAGATTATTAAAAACGTAATCCCGAATCATGGAGGGTCGGGGAAGTCCTGATTCCCGATTCACGAGGATAATCAGACCCTGTTCCCAAATCACGTAAAATAAAAAAGCCCGATCACGAGGAACGTGAACACTCCTTGCTCCCTGATGTCTGAGACATTTTGCCTTTTGTCGTGACCTCAGCGGTAAAGTTTCTTTTATGGTGATGTCAGAGACATATGGCATTTTGTTGTGATGTCAGAGAAATGTTGTCTTTTGTCATGATGTCACACGTATATTGCCTATTGTCGTGATATCTGAGGTATATTGCCTGTTGTCGTGATGTCTGAGGTATATTGTCTTTAATTTGTCGCGATGTCAGAGACATACTGTCTTTTGTTGTGACGTCTTTCATCATGATGTCGAAGGAGTATTATTTTTCCCACGCTTCACTCAGGTCGGAGCTCTCATTACATATATTGTGTTGTTTCTATTGTGTGTGCAATCGATTTTCTTCTTGATATGTCAAATCAGTTTTCTTTCCTGATGTCTCAAATCAGTTTTCTTTCTTGATATCTCAAATCTGTTTTCTTTCCTGATATCCTAAGATCGATTTTGTTGCCTGATATTTCACAATAGATTGTCATCCTCAAATTCCTGAAATCCCCATGATATCTCACAGATTATCAAACTCATATCTGCATGATATCTAGAAACCGTCTCTCCCTCCATATCTCATATTGGTTACCGGTCTCGAAACAATCTCTCTCCCTGTATGTCTCATAGTTATTTCCATATCACGAAACAGTCTCGCACCCTGCATATCTCATAATTGTTTCCATATCTCGAAAATAGCTGTTTCCATATCTCGAAAATAACTGTTTCCATATCTCGAAACCACCGCTCTCCTTGTATATCTCATGACTGTTTTGATATCTCGAAACCGTCTCTCCCCTTGCATAACTCATAATAGATTTCATATCTCGAAACAGTCTCTCTCCCTGCAGTTCTCATAATTGTCTCTATATCTTACAATCGTTTCTACCACGTTTCTACCACATTCCTGAATTGTATCCCGGTGTATCTGTTTTGTTTTTTTCGCATATTCATCAATTGTTTGATGGGGCATTTCACTAGCAGCAGGATAAGTGTTTCTTTGGTATCGCTTACTGCTCATTAAGAACGGCTCTGATTCTGCAATGGCTCTTCCAAGTCATTACCTCCCCCCCCACCCCCTTACCTGCGATTCTCAAAAAGAACAATTCACTACAGACCTCGTGACTGAGCCACCCAGTCCCAACCTGCCTCATCCAGCCTCCCCCTCCCCCTCCCCCTGCCCGTCCGCCTCCACCTCGGCCCAGACCCAGGGCCAGGCCCAGGCCCAGGCGACACGGGGGTGGGATACCTACAGTGTGAGAGAGACAGGCCAGGCTGATATATGGCACCTCTCCCTGGCTGGCTGAATATTTTATGAATTTCTTCCTGGCATAGTTCCTAAGGGGCACGCGAGGGAGGTGGGCGGTGGCTGTGTGGGGGTTGGATGGTTGGGGGGCGGGTGGGGGAGCGGGTGGGGGGTGATTAGTGGGGGTCCGTATTATTTCCAAACTCACCACCCCGATCCCCACCCCACCCCACCCCGATCCCGGCCCCACCCCACCCCACTTCATTCCCATCCCCTTCCCCTTCCACATACCCTCCCCCCAACCAGCCCTCCCCTTCCCCTTCCACCTCCCCACATCAACCCCACCCGGGGTTCTCATCCATCCTGCCGCAGGATCTACGTCCTACAGACCCCGCGGTTCTCTTCCTGGCAAGGTCATTGTGGTTGTCCTAAGGGGAAGAAAGTCACTCGCTCTGGGATTGGAAGGCGGGGGGTTGGGGGGTGGTGGTGGAGTGTGTGGGGAGGGGGGCTGTAGGGTGGTGGTGGAGTGTGTGAGGAGGGGGGCTGTAGGGTGATAGTGGAATGTGTAGGGAGGGGTTGGGCTGTAGGGTGGTGGTGGAGGGTGGGGGGGGGGGGGAGGGGGCTGTAGGGTGGTGGTGGAGGGTGGGGGGAGGAAGAGGCTGTGGGATGGTGGTGGAGTGTGGAGGGAAGAGGGGGGGTCTGTGGGGTGGTGGTGGAGTGTGTGGGGAAGGGGGGACTGTGGGGTGGTGGTGGAGTGTGGGGGAGGAGGGGGTCTGTGGGGTGGTGGTGGAGTGTGTGGGGAAGGGGGGACTGTGGGATGGTGGTGGAGTGTGGGGAGAAGAGGGGGGTCTGTGGGGTGGTGGTGGAGTGTGTGGGGAAGGGGGGGCTGTGGGGTGGTGGTGGTGTGTGGGGGAGGAGAGGGTCTGTGGGGTGGTGGTGGAGTGTGTGGGGAAGGGGGGGCTGGGGGGGGGGGGTGGGCTGTGGGGTGGTGGTGGAGGGAGTGGGGAGGGGGGAGGGGGGAGGAGCCGAGTTATAGACCCGGAGTTCACATGCCTCAGGGGTGACAGGCCCCCGGGAGAGGGGTCAGAGCTTGGGACCTTTCATCATTTGAGGCACTTAGTATAAAGGCTACTCAGGCTTGTCTGGTTAGGGGGTGTGTGGGGGTAGGGGTGTTGGGGCATTGATGGCTGTGAGGTTGGAGCATTGGGGGCTGTGAGGTTGGGGCATTGGTGGCTGTGAGGTTGGGGCATTGGATGTTGTGGGGACTGGGACATTAGCGGCTGTAGGGACTGGGGCATTGGTTTCTGTGCAGACTGGGGCATTGGTGGCTGTGGGGCTTGGGCATTGCTGGCTGTGGGGAGTGGGGAATTGGTGGTTTTGGGGTCTGGGACATTGGTGGCTGTGGGGACTGGGGCATTGGTGGCTGTGGGGACTGGGGCATTGGTGGCTGTTCGGGTCTGGGGCATTGGTGGCTGTGGGGACTGGGGCATTGGTGACTGTGGGGACTGGGGCATTGGTGGCTGTGGGGACTGGGACATTGGTGGCTGTGAGGACTAGGGCATTGGTGGCTGTGGGGACTGGGGCATTGGTGGCTGTGGAGACTGGGGCATTGGTGGCTGTTGGGTCTGGGGCATTGGTGGCTGTGGGGACTGGGGCATTGGTGGCTGTGGGGACTGGGCCATTGGTGGCGGTGGGGACTGGGGCATTGGTGGATGTTGGGTCTGGGACATTGGTGGCTGTGAGGACTGGGGCATTGGTGGCTGTGGGGACTGGGACATTGGTGGCTGTGGAGACTGGGGCATTGGTGGCTGTGGGGACCGGGGCATTAGTGGCTGTGGGGACTGGGGCTTTGGGGGCTGTGAGGTTGGGGCATTGGTGGCTGTGAGATTGGGTCATTGGTGGCTGCGAGGACTGGGGCATTGGGGTCTGGGGCATTGGTGGCTGTGGGGTCTGGGGAATTGGTAGCTGTGAAGTTGGGGCACTGTTGGCTGTGAGGCTGGGCCATTGGTGGCTGTGAGGTTGGGGCATTGGTGGCTGTGAGGTTGGGGCATTGCTGGCTGTGAGGTTGGTGCTATGTTAGGTCGGGAGCGGCAAGGTTGGAATTAGTTGTTGCTCAATTCAGATCAGAATGTACAATAACGAAAGGCATAAATGTGCAGTAGAGCTTGAATAAAATAAATCAGATTGCAGATGGGGTCTTAAAAACTGATGCTCAGTATTTAGCCGAGGTCAGTTAGTGCATCAAATACGAGTCATGAAATGAGAATGAGGGAGGGTTATTAAGAAGACAGGTGGGGGGGGGCATTAATATGTAATATTAAGTAATATGGGCTGACGCTGCTCTGCATCAGATAAAACAGTTGTCAATATTGGTAGGCATGGCAACGAGCGGGTGAAGCAAGGTACGATAGTGAAATAAGGGTGAAGGGGCGGAGGGGGGGGGGGGACGTCCCGGGTAGGGTTATGAACTAATACCTTTAGGTATCATAGCATATAGAGAGACTGCAACTTAGGGGCTCGGGTAGGTTGCAGGGGGAGTGTGCGTGTGTGGGGGTGGGGGGGGCGGTACGAATATCTCTGGGATGAAGGGTGAATTGACGAGGCGAGTAAGGAATCCATTGGAGTGGTAAGATTAGAGCTGAGTTTGTAGGGTAATGGGGAGAGAGGGTGGCGGGGTGGGTGGAGGTATAGGCATGATGAGGTTGCCATAGCAATAGCTATTCCCTCCCTCTCCCCCTCCCCCGCCCTCCGAAGGAATCTCAACAGAGGCTTAAGGTTGACTAGAGAGGATGTGGCGGAAAATCTTTTCTTACCCAGCGGTCGGTGTTTTCGTCCCAGTCGACTCAGCTGGCGGCTGTTAATAACGCTGAGAGAAGAGAGGGTGGGGTGGGGTGGGGTAAGGGGGAGAGCGGTGTGGGGAGAGGGGTGGAGGGGCGTCTGGGAATAACACAGAGAGAAGAGGGTTGGGGGTGAGGTAAGGGGGAGATCGGTGTAGGGGGAGGGGTGGAGGGGCGACTGGGAATAACGCTGAGAGAAGAGAAGGTGAGGGTGGGAGTAGGGTCAGGTGGAGGGCTGGGTGGTGGCCCGGGGTGTGTGGCGGGGGGGGGCGGGGGTCACAGGCTGCCCCATCCCGGCGGGAATACCCCCACCATTTACGGCTAAACCACTGGGGCCAGTTTTAAGCCTTCGCTTGCCCGACATTAGACATTTATGTTTAATGGACAGGGGGTTAGTGGAGGGTGGGGTGGGGGTGGGCGGTTGCGGTTGCGGTGTAGTGTAGGAAGGGTGTGGGAGAGGTGAGGGGGTGGGGGTGCTTTGCTAGGGGCTGATGGCTTGATATATATGGTAGGAGGCTATGGCGGACATCCGCGTTCATTCTGAGAGCTGCGACGATGAGAGAGAAGCGGTGGGTGGAAGGGAAGGGGGGGCGGGGGAGGGGGGTGGACCAGGACCAGGACGCCAGCACTGTCAGGGGAAAAAAATAATCGGCACAATGTAATTAAAAAGCTCTTCAGACTGCATTTTTTATCCTTGCTAATGACCCGTGCTGCAGACATGGGGGGTTTCACAGGTGAGCCCACTCAACGCCTGATGTCACTCTCGAGGCGCAGAGGATGACTGGCATTGTGCAATAAGCACGCTTAGCACCAATTTCCTGGGGTTCTAACCTCATGTGCACGTATTCACATTGGTGCCAAACATATTTCTGCGATGATATTTCTGAACAAAATACAGTTTAAAATGTCTTGAAAATTACTGTGCATCATAAAATATCGAATATATTTAGAATTCTCAAGTAGAAATACAACCCCCCCCCTCGTCCGCCCTACGTCCCCCCTGCCAAATATATATATTCCACCAATCGCCTTGTGCATTCTTCTTGGCTATTGGATGGGACGTATCATAAACAAAATATGCTGAATAGTGGGCACAGTAAATCGTAAAGAACACTAGAATGGTACATGAAGCATGGTTTTATTTGACCGGCACCGATGTGTCGGTGGGCCAGTCCGATTGTATGGTGTGGTTTGGGTGGGGTGGCGGGTGGAGGGTCGAAGTGGGTGGGGTGGCGGGCGGAAGTTGAGGGTAATTTTTGGAGAAGTGGGGTGGAAGGGAGGTGGGGGTAGTTGGTGAGGAAGGAGGGTGGGGGAGGTGGGGTAGTTGGTGGAGAGTAGGGTGGAAGGGAGGTGAGGTAGTTGGTGGAGAGTAGGGTGGAAGGGAAGTGAGGGTAGTTGGTGGTGAGTAGGGTGGAAGGGAGGTGGGGGTAGTTGGTGGAGAGTAGGGTGGAAGGGAGGTGAGGATAGTTGGTGGAGAAGTAGGGTGGGAGGGAGGTGAGGATAGTTGGTGGAGAGTAGGGTGGAAGGGAGATGAAGGTAGTTGGTGGAGAAGTAGGGTGGAAGGGAGGTGAGGGTAGTTGGTGGTGAGTAGGGTGGAAGGGAGATGAGGGTAGTTGGTGGATAGTAGGGTGGAAGGGAGGTGAGGGTAGTTGGTGGAGAGTAGGGTGGAAGGGAAATGAGGGTAGTTGGTGGAGAAGTAGGGTGGAAGGGAGGTGAGGGTATTTGGTGGAGAGTAGGGTGGAAGGGAGGTGAGGGTAGTTGGTGGAGAGTAGGGTGGAAGGGAGATGAGGGTAGTTGGTGGAGAAGTAGGGTGGAAGGGAGGTGAGGGTAGTTGGTGGAGGGTAGGGTGGAAGGGAGGTGAGGGTAGTTGGTGGAGAAGTAGGGTGGGAGGGAGGTGAGGGTAGTTGGTGGGGAAGGAGGGTGGGGGAGGTGGGTTAGTTGGTGGAGAAGTTGGGTGGAAGGGAGGTGAGGGTAGTTGGTGGAGAGTAGGGTGGAAGGGAGGTGAGGGTAGTTGGTGGAGAGTAGGGTGGAAGGGAGATGGGGGCAGTTGATGGAGAAGGTGGGTGGAAGGGAAGTGAGGGTAGTTGGTGGATAGTAGGGTGGAAGGGAGCTGAGGGTAGTTGGTGCAGAGTAGGGTGGAAGGGAGGTGGGGGTAGTTGGTGGAGAAAGAGGGTGGAAGGGCGGTGAGGGTAGTTGGTGGAGAGTAGGGTGGAAGGGAGGTGGGGTAGTTGGTGGAGAGTAGGGTGGAAGGGCGGGGAGGGTATTTGGTGGAGAAGGAGGGTAAAAGGGTGGGGAAGTAGGGTGGGGGAGGTGGGGGTAGTTGGTGGAAAAGTAAAGTGGAAAGGAGGTGAGGGGAGTTGGTGGAGAAAGAGGGTGGAAGGGTGGGGAAGGAGGGTGGGGGAGGTGGGGATAATTGGTGGAGAGCAGGGTGGAAGGGAGGTGAGGGTAGTTGGTGGATAGTAGGGTGGAAGGGAGGTGAGGGTAGTTGGTAGAGAGTAGGGTGGAAGGTAGGTTGGGGTAGTTGGTGGAGAAGGAGGATGGAAGGGAGGTGGGGTAGTTGGTGGAGAAGGAGGGTAAAAGGGTGGGGAAGCAGGGTGGGGGAGGTGGGGGTAGTTGGTGGAAAGGTAAAGTGGAAGGGAGGTGAGAGTAGTTGGTGGAGAAAGAGGGTGGAAGGCAGGTGAGGGTAGTTGGTGGAGAAAGAGGGTGGAAGGGAGGTGAGGGTAGTTAGTGGAGAAGTCGGGTGGAAGAGAGGTGGGTGTAGTTGGTGGAGAAGTAAGGTAGAAGGGAGGTGAGGGTAGTTGGTGGAAAGGTAAAGTGGAAGGGAGGTGAGGGTAGTTGGAAGAGAAAGAGGGTGAAAGGGTGGGGAAGGAGGGTGGAGGAGGTTAGGGTAGTTGGTGGAAAGATAAAGTGGAAGAGAGGTGAGGGTAGTTGGTGGAGAAAGAGGGTGGAAGGGAGGTGAGGGTAGTTGGTGGAGAAGTAGGGTGGAAGGGAGGTGAGGGTAGTTGGTGGAAAGGTAAAGTGGAAGGGAGGTGAGGGTAGTTGGTGGAGAAGGAGGGTGGAAGGGAGGTGGGGGTAGTTGGTGGAGAAGGAGGGTGGAAGGGAGTGGGGGTAGTTGGTAGAGAAAGAGGGTGAAAGGGTGGGGAAGGAGGGTGGGTGGAGGGTGGACATCGGCGGACGCTGGCCCCTCTCGCCCGCTAAGGACAGCGAGGCGGAGCGAGACGAGGCGACGAGAGGCGACGAGACGGTGATGTTAATAGAGGCACTAATGTCTCCCCCGACGCTGTTTGAAGTCGACTGACGTTTCCCGCCGAAAAGGGTGCGTGATTGAAGCCGGCACCGGTGTCGTCTGCCGGAATGGCCGTGACCTTGACATTGATAAGCCGCACATATATAGCCCGGCCGGCGGGGACGACGAAAATACAACAAGCCATGGATGGTCTAAGAGTGGGTCGTCTAGGAGAGTCGCGTGACGCGTAGATGGTTTAGGAAAGTCACTTGATTCTTGGATGGCCTAGGAGAGTTACGGGAAGAGTCCATAAAACGTGGTGATGGCTTGAAGTAAAAGTAAGATGGTTGAAAGTAGCTTTGGCAATAAAACTTCCACCTCGTCAAGAGGAAAGTGTTGTCTTCGCAACATGCTGTAGAACTGGCTTCAAAGGGTGGCCGTTGCAAGGTGATGATGTTTCTTACAGTTCTGGAGCCCCCTTACACTGGGCAGTAAAAACCACCTGGAATACGAATGTCTGACAGTGGGTGGCAGTGGGCAACAGCCGCTGTTAGTGGATAAACTTGTCTACCAGTCGATAAAACAAACAAAGGGCAACAGAGGGTAACCGCGGCCACCAATGTGTAGCCCGGAGTCACAACGAATGACAATGGACCACATTGGGTAACAGGGTGGCTGTAGCGAGTAACAGTGGGTAACCGTTTGTAACAGTGGGTATCAATGGGTAACAATGGGTAATACTGGATAACAGTGGGTGACAGTGGATAACAAAGGGTAACAGTGTGTAACAGAGTGTAACAGTGGGTAACAATGGGTAATACTGGATAACAGTGGGTGACAGTGGATAACAAAGGGTAACAATGGGTAACAGGGGGCTACAGTGGGCAACAATGGGTAATAGTGGGTAATAAAGGGTAATATAGGTTAACATTGAGGAATAATGGGTAACAATGGGTGACAGTGGGTAACAGTGGGTAGCAATGGGTAACAGTGGGTAACAATGGGCAACAATGGGTAACAATGGGTAACAGTGGGTAACCGTGGGTAACAGTGGATAACAGTGGGTAACAGTGGGTAACAGTTTGCAACAATTAGGGTTCATTCCGTAAAGAATCTTGGGACTGGTTGGACTAAAATGCATTTACTCTATGAATGGTACCCACCGAGTCCCGCAAGCAAAGCAAAACGAAAAAGAACAAATGCAGACAACAATTTCTGCGGTTGACCTTTTTTCATCAGCTGGTCGGGCGGGAACCCGCGAAAAAGTAGTCCGTCGTCTGCTGCGTGAAAAAACATCGTTGTCGATCGCGGAAGATCACAACCTATTACAGCGTAATTCGTCAGTTGTGCGGCGATATAGACTCGGCTTTCAGACGATTATCAATTCTCCAGTGGAGCAGGTCAGGCCCGGAGGTGAGGGGTGGGGCGGCTGAGCGGCGGGGGAGGGGGGAGGGGCGATATGTCAAACAAGCATGTGGGGTGGCGGTGGCAATGGCGGTGGCGGTGCTGGTTGTCTGAGGTTCGGGGTTGCGGGGTTAGGGTTGGGGGTGAGCTAAAAACTGTCAAATAAACGCGTAGGGTGGATGGGTGGCTGAGGGGTGTAAGTCGGGTCCGCGTGGGGTGCCGGCGGGGGGTGTGCTTCCGGCAGCCAGAAGTCATGCCAGGGGTCGTCGGACATTCATCATCATGTTGGTCGAGGGTGATTGAGGAGACACCCTCGTGCCCTGTCTGCGGGGGGGGGGGGGGCTCGGAAGCTCCCCCATAACTTGACCTTGACCTTTGGTGAGGACCCTTCCACCCCTCAATCAAAGGGGTCCGCAATATTTTGTCCTTGGGCTCCCGACGTCCCCAAGTCGAGTGTCAGGAACCATGTTGCATAACCATGCTATAGAACCATGCAACAGAACCATCCTTCAGAACCATGCGACAGAACCATCCTTCAGAACTAGACTTCAGATCATTCCTGTGGAATCAAATGTAGAATAGAATAAAACTATACGGCAGAACCTTCCCATGCTACCTAGAACCATGTTGCATAACCATGCTATAGAACCATGCAGCAGAACCATCCTTCAGAACCATGCGACAGAACCATCCTTCAGAACCACGCGACAGAACCATCCTTCAGAACCGGGCTTCAGATCATTCCTGTAGAATCAAATGTAGAATAGAACTATGTGGCAGAACCGTCATATACTACCTAGAACAGACCAATGCTACAGACCTATGCAGAACCTTTTGTAGAGCCATGCTGCAGAACCATGTGGTGGAAGCATGATAACCGAACCATGTTGCAGAACCACCCTGCAGAACATTGCCGTAAAACCATGTTATAAAAAACATGCGGCGGAACCATGATACACAACCACCCTGCAGAACCATGCTGTAGAACTATGCGGTGGAACCGCGCGGTATAACAATCCTGCAGAACCACCCTTTAGAATCATGATACAGAACCATAATGTCATAAACCCTGCTGCAGCACCCTACTGCAGAACCATGCGGAAGAACCCAGCTGCAAAACCCTGCTGTAGAACCCTGCTGCAGAACCTTGCTGCAGAACTTTGCTGCAGAAGCCTGCTGCAGAAGCCTGCTGCAGAACCTTGCTGCAGAACTTTGCTGCAGAAGCCTGCTGCAGAAGCCTGCTGCAGAACCTGCTTCAGAACCTGCTGCAGAACCTGCTGCAGAACCCTGCTGCAGAACCCTGCTGCAGAACCCTGCTGCAAAACCCTGCTGCAGAACCCTGCTGCAGAACCCTGCTGCAGAACCCTGCTGCAGAACCATGCCAAGTGTTTGTAACTCTCATTTTAAAACTTAGAAGGCGGACGGTCACTTCATGATGGGCCTACATAATTCAGGTTTACAGCGGTGCCCGAGAGGGTGGAAATGGGCCGTCCGGTCCACCGGAAGTGGGGCTTGCTTCATGAATATGCATGAGGAGTACAATTTAAATACAGGAGTTACCTCCTGGGACGGCAAGGAGTCCACCAGGGGGTGAGGGTCAAGGCTGTTATACATCGAGAGCTATAACGGGTATTGTGAGGGCGCCACTGTCTGGGGGTAATATATGGGAGTAGGAAGTAGGAGTGCTGATCAAGCAGCTATTGCGACCAAATGATCTCGATCTATATCCAGATAATTCCAAGCACCGACCAGTAACAAGAAGTCGTGGTCACATCGGTGTAATCTTATCAGACACAATGTGCCGGGGTCTGCATGTAAATAACACCGTTAGCAAGGCCGAGAAATCTGTTGCCATTCTAATGTGTCTTCCTAAAGAAGTAGGACGCAGGACTAATATTAAACGTTGAGAACATATAAGTTTCGACCCAAAATGAAATAGTGTATGTGCTGTCTTCCACGGCAGGGGTCTGGAAGGGGTAAATGGCGACACGCGACACAGCCGTGTTTGCGGGTCTGGAAGGGGTAAATGGCGACACGCGACACAGCCGTGTTTGCGGGTCTGGAAAGGGTAAATGGCGTCACTCGACACAGCCGTGTTTGAAAAATCAACATCCGATATTGGCACTTTCGACGCCGAACATGTCAAAATTCGACAGCGACAAAATTGGGATTTTTGAAGAATAGACATCGGAAACAGATAATTTTGAATAATGGATGCTGGACACCACTCCCAGACCCCTATTTATGATTGGTGGGTTGCTTTAGGTCGGCCGCTTTAACGTCTGAGGGTCTTACGAATAATGAAAATAATGACCTTTTATAGCGGTGAAATGAAATAAGTATGAAACCTTCAACCTTCACTGTGCACACCAGTAAAAAGTGGATAGGATCAAATCAACGAACGAGTCCACCTGCCAAATTGTCTGGTGGTTGAGCGACAACGCGATCGATGAAGCAGCCTACACACTCACCCGACGGGGTGGCCCGCCCTTACCTAGTGGGTTCAATCAACGACTGTCGCGCAAACTCATTTTGACTCGATCTCCGCCGTCGTCTTATGAACCGACACGGAGAGCAAACAATCCGTAGCGCGGGGGAGGAACCGGAAATAGCTGCTGGGTTAAACCAGAAGTGAGTCAGCGGTGGGTGTGGCGACGTTCCCGGCGGTGTAAATATCAGGCTGGAGACGTTTTGTTGGCAGATTGTTTTATGTTCGTCCAGCAATTGGCTTCTCTGGTCGGCGGACGGCTTACCGGGGGCTTGAGACGACGGCGATATTTGATCTCAGACTGATGTGTGTGTGTGTGTAGGAGAGGCGTACTCTGATTGGGCCTCTCCCTCATAAGCGCTCTCGCCATCTCTTTCTTGGTTTTACTTTCCCTCTCCCCCCACACCCCCCCTTCGATATCTCGCCCTGCCTCTGCCTCCCTGTTTTTCTCGATTTATATATCTGTGTTTCTCTCTCCCTCTCTCTCTCTGCTTCTGTCTCGCTCTCTCCTTCCATCTTCGCTTCTGTCTCTCTCTATGGGTGTGTCTCTCCCTTTCTCGCTGTATCCCTCGCTATCTCTATCAGTCTATATCGCTCTTCCACGATGTGTATATGTCTCTCTCACTCGATTTCTGTCTATCTCATCAGCTCTCTATCCTATATATCAGCCCGATAGCTCTCTCCATCTATCCACTTCAGAATCTCTCTCCCCATCTCTCTATCTACCTCTCTCCCCATCGCCTCCCCCCCTCTCTCTCTGTCCCCCACCCTCTCCTCATCCTTCCTTCCCTCTTTCACCGCATCCACGTCTACATGTCTCTTTTTCTATCTCTCCCTCTACATATTTCTATTTCTCTCGCTCCGCTTTGCTCAACCTCTCTCTCCGTGCATTTAGCTCTTCCTCTGTCAATCTTCCTCTGTCTCCATATCTCTGTCACAATCTCTGCATCTCTTTCTCTCTCACTCTCGCCACCACCCCCCCCCCCTTTCTCCCGCTCTCTCCATCGCACTCAACGATACACTTCACAGCGTGTTATTCATCCAAACACCGATAGTTGAATCCGACAGAGAACGATACCGTTCTTTGTTTTCAGTCCCCACAAGACAAGGCAAATAGGGAAGTCCGTGACAATGAACAGCAAGTCTATACCGGATAAAAAACTATCACGCACAAGGACTTGATGAGTAAAGTAAGTAAAGGTTTATTTCGTACTGCTGGCCTTCGGCCCATAGTACTACATATATACAGAGTATGATATTAACACAATTAACGAGAACAGCTTTGTAAAAATCGATTACGGAGATTTGTTGCATGGTAGATGAAGTTTCCCAATGCTGTTAGCTTAGTAGGGTTCTTTGTTTTCAGTATATTTATAATTATTTGCCTAGTGCAATTGAAGCGTACCTTAAGTATTTATTTCGCAGGTCCTTATATAAGTTACAGATACAGAGGAAATGATATTCATCTTCCACATAACTGAGGCCATTTATGTTACAATATATACATATCCGGTCACACCTTGAAACGTTTTCGTATCTTCCTGTTTCTATGGCAAGTCTGTGATTTAAGCATCTAAATCTAGTATTAGCTATACGATGTTTCGATATAGGTACATCAATGAGATATTTTTCGCGTTCGAGTAAACTCTTGTATGTTGCATAGGTATCTAGCTTGGTTGATTCATGAATGTTGCTCGACCACTCATGTTGGTAACAATCTCTTAATCTTTGTTTAAATTGAGTTGTGCATTGCCGACACTCTGTGACATATAAACGTGTCCAAAACCGTACCTGAATAAAATACGCTTCACATGAGTCGCCCAATTTTCTCCCCCATTTCCGTCCATTTTGTATAACATAAAGTAACAGCTCTTTGGAATGCGTTCGTCCCCCATATTAAGTAGTTTTAACCAAAATGATATAACCTGTTGGTAACATGTGACAAATATAGGGTAACGACCGCATTCACCCAACACGGCTGCCGTTGTTGTTCTTGAGGAAAACCTAAGTAAATATTTACAGAAATTTAAATGGACTATTTCAATATAATCATAACGTTTATAGCCCCAAACTTCTGCTCCATGCGTAATAGCCGGTAGGACCATTTTATCGAACAACTGGAGGGCAATGTCGACAGACAGGCCATTACAATTAGCTATTAGGCGTTTTATAACGGCATTTGCTTTCAATCCCTGCGCCGCAAGTGTCTTTGTTGCCTGTAACCATGTTAATCTGCTTGAGAATACAATGCCTAGATACTTGTAGAACGGGACTATTTCTATATGTTGCCCTTTAAAATGCCACTTTTCGTTCCGTTTCACAATTCCTCCGTTTCTGAAAACAACAATTTTGGTTTTATCCATGTTGACTTTCAGTCACGATGAGTCACAATACTTCGTCAATACATCAATTTGTTTCTGGAGTCTACCGACCAGATCGGCGAATTGGGCTAAATCGTCTGCATATAATAATATAAACAGATTTGAATTATTTTCATCTAAATAAACCCCGTCACAACCGCTTTCTCTACACATTTCAACTAGGTGACTTAAATATATAACAAAGAGTAAAGGACTCAGCTTACAACCCTGTCTGGTTCCAGTGCTGCATTTGAAAAATTCTGTCAGACCATCTTTTGTTTGTACACAACTTGAGAGCTTCATATACATAGATTTCAGGATTACCATGATTTTACCATGCATTCCCTGCTTAATTAATCTGCATAAAAGATGTGCGTGAGGCACGCGGTCAAATGCTTTTGAGAAATGCTATATATGTGCTCTATCGTAGTGCGACCCGATCTGAAGCCATTTTGTTCATCAACCACTTTATTGTTATCTTCGACCCATCCTTGCAGCATATTCCCTATGATAGACGTGAATAGATTTCCTATCGCAGGGATCAGGGATATGCCCCTGTAGTTACTTTCTAGATTGCGAGAACCTGTTTCATGTATCGGATATATGATGCCTTTACACCAGGAGTTAGGAAAATCACCATTGTTTAGTATACCGTTCATTAATTTTGTCATTATGGGTGCTGTGGCGTCAGCAGAATGTTTCAGTATTTCGTTACACAGACCGTCATACCCTGGAGCCTTATTGTTTTGTAAATTTTGCATCGCGGTTACCAATTCTTGGACTTGAAATTCCCTGTTAATCTCATAAGGTATACCTTGTGTGCACTTCTCGCATTCGGTGTCATGGCTCGTCAAAAAGTCATGGATATTGTCATAAACCAAGTCGGGAACGTTGGTGCTGCCAGGGTTTAGCAACTGCTCGAAATATGTATACCATCTTTCCCCAGAACTGACTTGGGTTTCTCAGATTCTTCCGATACAACCGTTCTTTGTTATCATAAATATCTTTAAAGTTTGATTTTGCTTTTAAGTATCCACTTAAGTCTTCACGGGACTTGGTTCTACGATACCTGTTCAAGCATCTACTACGTTGCTGTTTTTGGTCTTGTAATTGCCAATCCCACTTGATGAGGTGTTCCTATATCACGAACATAATGCTAAGTGGTCATAGGTTCACGAAGATCATTAAAAACGTAATCCCGAATCACGGAGGGTCGAGGAAATCCTGATTCCCGATTCACGAGGATAATCAGACCCTGTTCCCAAATCACGTAAAATAAAAAAGACCGATCACGGGGAACGTGAATACCCCTTGCTCCCTGATGTCTGAGACATATTGTCTTTTGTCGTGACCTCAGCGGTAAAGTTTCTTTTGTCGTGATGTCAGAGACATATGGCATTTTGTCGTGATGTCAGAGAAATGTTGTCTTTTGTCATGATGTCAGAGACATATTGCCTTTTGTCGTGACCTCAGCGGCATAGTGTTTTTTGTCGTGATGTCAGAGACATATTGCCTTTCGTCGTGATGTCACAGGTATATTGCCTACTGTCGTGATGTCAGGTATATTGTCTTTAATTTGTCGCGATGTCAGAGACATACTGTCTTTTGTTGTGATGTCTTTCGTCATGATGTCGAAGGAGTATTATTTTTCCCAGCTTCACCCAGGTCGGAGCTCTCATTACATATATTGTGTTATTTCTATTTTGTGTGCAATCGATTTTCTTCTGGATATGTCAAATCAGTTTTCTTTCCTGATATCTCAAATCAGTTTTCTTTCCTGATATCCTAAGATAGGTTTTGTTGCCTGATATTTCACAATAGATTGTCATCCTCAAATTCCTGAAATCCCCATGATATCTCAAATCAGTTTTCTTTCCTGATATCCTAAGATAGGTTTTGTTGCCTGATATTTCACAATAGATTGTCATCCTCAAATTCCTGAAATCCCCATGATATCTCACAGGTTATTTTCGTGATATCAAACTCATATCTGTATGATATCTAGAAACCGTCTCTTCCTCCATATCTCATATTGGTTACCGGTCTCGAAACAATCTCTCTCCCTGTATGTCTCATAGTTAATTCCATATCACGAAACAGTCTCGCGCCCTGCATATCTCATAATTGTTTCCATATCTCGAAATAACTGTTTCCATATCTCGAAACCATCGCTCTCCTTGTATATCTCATAACTGTTTTGATATCTCGAAACCGTCTCTCCCCTTGCATAGCTCATAATTGATTTCATATCTCGAAACAGTCTCTCACCCTGCAGTTCTCATAATTGTCTCTATATCTTACAATCGTTTCTACCACATCCCATGACAATTCCTGAATTGTATCCCGGTGTATCTGTTTTTTTTTTGCATATTCATCAATTGTTTTATGGGGCATTTCACTAGCAGCAGGATAAGTGTTTCTTTGGTATCGCTTACTGCTCATGCAGAACGGCTCTGATTCTGCAATGGTTCTTCCAAGTCATTACCCCCCCCACCCCCCCCCCACCCTCTTACCTCCGACTCTCAAAAAGAACAATTCACTACAGACCTGGTGACTGAGCCACCCCGTCCCAACCTGCCTCATCCAGCCTCCCCCTCCCCCTCCCCCTGCCCGTCCGCCTCCACCTCGGCCCAGACCCAGGGCCATCCCCAGGCCCAGGCGACACGGGGTGGGATACCTACAGTGTGAGAGAGACAGGCCAGGCTGATATATGGCACCTCTCCCTGGCTGGCTGAATATTGTATGAATTTCTTCCTGGCATAGTTCCTAAGGGGCACGCGAGGGAGGTGGGGGGTGGCTATGTGGGGGTTGGATGGTTGGGGGGCGGGTGGGGGAGCGGGTGGGGGGTGATTAGTGGGGGTCCGTATTATTTCCAAACTCACCACCCCGATCCCCACCCCACCCCACCCCGATCCCGGCCCCACCCCACCCCACTTCATTCCCATCCCCTTCCCCTTCCACATACCCTCCCCCCAACCAGCCCTCCCCTTCCCCTTCCACCTCCCCACATCAACCCCCACCCAACCCCCACCCGGGGTTCTCATCCATCCTGCCGCAGGATCTACGTCCTACAGACCCCGCGGTTCTCTTCCTGGCAAGGTCATTGTGGTTGTCCTAAGGGGAAGAAGGTCACTCGCTCGGGGATTGGAAGGCGGGGGGTTGGGGGGTGGTGGTGGAGTGTGTGGGGAGGGGGGCTGTAGGGTGGTGGTGGAGTGTGTGAGGAGGGGGGCTGTAGGGTGATAGTGGAATGTGTAGGGAGGGGTTGGGCTGTAGGGTGGTGGTGGAGGGTGGGGGGGGGAGGGGGCTGTAGGGTGGTGGTGGAGGGTGGGGGGAGGAAGAGGCTGTGGGATGGTGGTGGAGTGTGGAGGGAAGAGGGGGGGTCTGTGGGGTGGTGGTGGAGTGTGTTGGGAAGGGGGGGACTGTGGGGTGGTGGTGGAGTGTGGGGGAGGAGGGGGTCTGTGGGGTGGTGGTGGAGTGTGTGGGGAAGGGGGGACTGTGGGGTGGTGGTGGAGTGTGGGGGAGGAGGGGGTCTGTGGGGTGGTGGTGGAGTGTGTGGGGAAGGGGGGGCTGGGGGGGGGGGGTGGGCTGTGGGGTGGTGGTGGGGGGAGTGGGGAGGGGGGAGGGGGGAGGAGCCGGGTTATAGACCCGGAGTTCACATGCCTCAGGGGTGACAGGCCCCCGGGAGAGGGGTCAGAGCTTGGGACCTTTCATCATTTGAGGCACTTAGTATAAAGGCTACTCAGGCTTGTCTGGTTAGAGGGTGTGTGGGGGTAGGGGTGTTGGGGCATTGATGGCTGTGAGGTTGGAGCATTGGTGGCTGTGAGGTTGGGGCATTGGTGGCTGTGAGGTTGGGGCATTGGATGTTGTGGGGACTGGGACATTAGCGGCTGTAGGGACTGGGGCATTGGTGGCTGTGCAGACTGGGGCATTGGTGGCTGTGGGGCTTGGGCATTGCTGGCTGTGGGGAGTGGGGAATTGGTGGTTTTGGGGTCTGGGACATTGGTGGCTGTGGGGACTGGGGCATTGGTGGCTGTGGGGACTGGGGCATTGGTGGCTGTGGGGACTGGGGCATTGGTGGCTGTTCGGGTCTGGGGCATTGATGGCTGTGGGGACTGGGGCATTGGTGGCTGTGGGGACTGGGGCATTGGTGGCTGTGGGGACTGGGACATTGGTGGCTGTGAGGACTGGGGCATTGGTGGCTGTGGGGACTGGGGCATTGGTGGCTGTGGAGACTGGGGCATTGGTGGCTGTTGGGTCTGGGGCATTGGTGGCTGTGGGGACTGGGGCATTGGTGGCTGTGGGGACTGGGCCATTGGTGGCGGTGGGGACTGGGGTATTGGTGGATGTTGGGTCTGGGACATTGGGGGCTGTGAGGACTGGGGCATTGGTGGCTGTGGGGACTGGGACATTGGTGGCTGTGGGGACTGGGGCATTGGTGGCTGTGGGGACTGGGGCATTGGTGGCTGTGGGGACTGGGGCATTGGTGGCTGTTCGGGTCTGGGGCATTGGTGGCTGTGGGGACTGGGGCATTGGTGGCTGTGGGGACTGGGGCATTGGTGGCTGTGGGGACTGGGACATTGGTGGCTGTGAGGACTGGGGCATTGGTGGCTGTGGGGACTGGGGCATTGGTGGCTGTGGAGACTGGGGCATTGGTGGCTGTGGGGTCTGGGGCATTGGTGGCTGTGGGGACTGGGGCATTGGTGGCTGTGGGGACTGGGCCATTGGTGGCGGTGGGGACTGGGGCATTGGTGGATGTTGGGTCTGGGACATTGGTGGCTGTGAGGACTGGGGCATTGGTGGCTGTGGGGACTGGGACATTGGTGGCTGTGGAGACTGGGGCATTGGTGGCTGTGGGGACCGGGGCATTAGTGGCTGTGGGGACTGGGGCTTTGGGGGCTGTGAGGTTGGGGCATTGGTGGCTGTGAGATTGGGTCATTGGTGGCTGCGAAGACTGGGGCATTGGGGTCTGGGGCATTGGTGGCTGTGGGGTCTGGGGAATTGGTAGCGGTGAAGTTGGGGCACTGGTGGCTGTGAGGCTGGGCCATTGGTGGCTGTGAGCTTGGGGCATTGGTGGCTGTGAGGTTGGGGCATTGCTGGCTGTGAGGTTGGGGCTATGTTAGGTCGGGAGCGGCAAGGTTGGAATTAGTTGTTGCTCAATTCAGATCAGAATGTACAATAACGAAAGGCATAAATGTGCAGTAGAGCTTGAATAAAACAAATCAGATTGCAGATGGGGTCTTAAAAACTGACGCTCAGTATTTAGCCGAAGTCAGTTAGTGCATCAAATACGAGTCATGAAATGAGAATGAGGGAGGGTTATTAAGAAGACAGGTGTGGGGGTGGGGGGGGGGGGGCATTAAGTAATATGGGCTGACGCTGCTCTGCATTAGATAAAACAATTGTCAATATTGGTAGGCATGGCAACGAGCGGGTGAAGCAAGGTACGATAGTGAAATAAGGGTGAAGGGGCGGAGTGGGGGGGGGGGGACGTCCCGGGTAGGGTTATGAACTAATACCTTTAGGTAACATAGCATATAGAGAGACTGCAACTTAGGGGCTCGGGTAGGTTGCAGGGGGAGTGTGCGTGTGTGGGGGTTGGGGGGGGCGGTACGAATATCTCTGGGATGAAGGGTGAATTGACGAGGCGAGTAAGGAATCCATTGGAGTGGTAAGATTAGAGCTGAGTTTGTAGGGTAATGGGGAGAGAGGGTGGCGGGGTGGGTGGAGGTATAGGCATGATGAGGTTGCCATAGCAATAGCTATTCCCTCCCTCTCCCCCTCCCCCGCCCTCCGAAGGAATCTCCACAGAGGCTTAAGGTTGACTAGAGAGGATGTGGCGGAAAATCTTTTTTTTTCTTACCCAGCGGTCGGTGTTTTCGTCCCAGTCGACTCAGCTGGCGGCTGTTAATAACGCTGAGAGAAGAGAGGGTGGGGTGGGGTGGGGTAAGGGGGAGAGCGGTGTGGGGAGAGGGGTGGAGGGGCGTCTGGGAATAACACAGAGAGAAGAGGGTTGGGGGTGAGGTAAGGGGGAGATCGGTGTAGGGGGAGGGGTGGAGGGGCGACTGGGAATAACGATGAGAGAAGAGAGGGTGAGGGTGGGAGTAGGGTCAGGTGGAGGGCTGGGTGGTGGCCCGGGGTGTGTGGCGGGGGGGGGGGGGTCACAGGCTGCCCCATCCCGGCGGGGCATACCCCCACCATTTACGGCTAAACCACTGGGGCCAGTTTTAAGCCTTCGCTTGCCCGACATTAGACATTTATGTTTAATGGACAGGGGGTTAGTGGAGGGTGGGGTGGGGGTGGGCGGTGGCGGTTGCGGTGTAGTGTAGGAAGGGTGTGGGAGAGGTGAGGGGGTGGGGGTGCTTTGCTAGGGGCTGATGGCTTGATATATATGGTAGGAGGCTATGGCGGACATCCGCGTTCATTCTGAGAGCTGCGACGATGAGAGAGAAGCGGTGGGTGGAAGGGAAGGGGGGGCGGGGGAGGGAGGTGGACCAGGACCAGGACGCCAGCACTGTCAGGGGAAAAAAATAATCGGCACAATGTAATTAAAAAGCTCTTCAGACTGCATTTTTTATCCTTGCTAATGACCCGTGCTGCAGACATGGGGGGTTTCACAGGTGAGCCCACTCAACGCCTGATGTCACTCTCGAGGCGCAGAGGATGACTGGCATTGTGCAATAAGCACGCTTAGCACCAATTTCCTGGGGTTCTAACCTCATGTGCACGTATTCACATTGGTGCCAAACATATTTCTGCGATGATATTTCTGAACAAAATACAGTTTAAAATGTCTTGAAAATTACTGTGCATCATAAAATATCGAATATATTTAGAATTCTCAAGTAGAAATACACCCCCCCCCCCTCGTCCGCCCTACGTCCCCCCTGCCAAATATATATATTCCACCAATCGCCTTGTGCATTCTTCTTGGCTATTGGATGGGACGTATCATAAAGAAAATATGCTGAATAGTGGGCACAGTAAATCGTAAAGAACACTAGAATGGTACATGAAGCATGGTTTTATTTGACCGGCACCGATGTGTCGGTGGGCCAGTCCGATTGTATGGTGTGGTTTGGGTGGGGTGGCGGGTGGAGGGTCGAAGTGGGTGGGGTGGCGGGCGGAAGTTGAGGGTAATTCTTGGAGAAGTGGGGTGGAAGGGAGGTGGGGGTAGTTGGTGAGGAAGGAGGGTGGGGGAGGTGGGGTAGTTGGTGGAGAGTAGGGTGGAAGGGAGGTGAGGTAGTTGGTGGAGAGTAGGGTGGAAGGGAGGTGAGGGTAGTTGGTGGTGAGTAGGGTGGAAGGGAGGTGGGGGTAGTTGGTGGAGAGTAGGGTGGAAGGGAGGTGAGGATAGTTGGTGGAGAAGTAGGGTGGGAGGGAGGTGAGGGTAGTTGGTGGAGAGTAGGGTGGAAGGGAGATGAGGGTAGTTGGTGGAGAAGTAGGGTGGAAGGGAGGTGAGGGTAGTTGATGGAGAGTAGGGTGGAAGGGAGATGAGGGTAGTTGGTGGATAGTAGGGTGGAAGGGAGGTGAGGGTAGTTGGTTGAGAGTAGGGTGGAAGGGAGATGAGGGTAGTTGGTGGAGAAGTAGGGTGGAAGGGAGGTGAGGGTAGTTGGTGGAGAGTAGGGTGGAAGGGAGGTGAGGGTAGTTGGTGGAGAGTAGGGTGGAAGGGAGATGAGGGTAGTTGGTGGAGAAGTAGGGTGGAAGGGAGGTGAGGGTAGTTGGTGGAGGGTAGGGTGGAAGGGAGGTGAGGGTAGTTGGTGGAGAAGTAGGGTGGGAGGGAGATGAGGGTAGTTGGTGGGGAAGGAGGGTGGGGGAGGTGGGTTAGTTGGTGGAGAAGTTGGGTGGAAAGGAGGTGAGGGTAGTTGGTGGAGAGTAGGGTGGAAGGGAGGTGAGGGTAGTTGGTGGAGAGTAGGGTGGAAGGGAGATGGGGGCAGTTGATGGAGAAGGTGGGTGGAAGGGAAGTGAGGGTAGTTGGTGGAGAGTAGGGTGGAAGGGAGGTGAGGGTAGTTGGTGCAGAGTAGGGTGGAAGGGAGGTGGGGGTAGTTGGTGGAGAAAGAGGGTGGAAGGGCGGTGAGGGTAGTTGGTGGAGAGTAGGGTGGAAGGGAGGTGGGGGTAGTTGGTGGAGAGTAGGGTGGAAGGGCGGGGAGGGTATTTGGTAGAGAAAGAGGGTGAAAGGGTGGGGAAGTAGGGTGGGGGAGGTGGGGGTAGTTGGTGGAAAAGTAAAGTGGAAGGGAGGTGAGGGGAGTTGGTGGAGAAAGAGGGTGGAAGGGTGGGGAAGGAGGGTGGGGGAGGTGGGGATAATTGGTGGAGAGCAGGGTGGAAGGGAGGTGAGGGTAGTTGGTGGATAGTAGGGTGGAAGGGAGGTGAGGGTAGTTGGTAGAGAGTAGGGTGGAAGGTAGGTGGGGGTAGTTGGTGGAGAAGGAGGATGGAAGGGAGGTGGGGTAGTTGGTGGAGAAGGAGGGTAAAAGGGTGGGGAAGCAGGGTGGGGGAGGTGGGGGTAGTTGGTGGAAAGGTAAAGTGGAAGGGAGGTGAGAGTAGTTGGTGGAGAAAGAGGGTGGAAGGGAGGTGAGGGTAGTTGGTGGAGAAAGAGGGTGGAAGGGAGGTGAGAGTAGTTAGTGGAGAAGTCGGGTGGAAGAGAGGTGGGTGTAGTTGGTGGAGAAGTAAGGTAGAAGGGAGGTGAGGGTAGTTGGTGGAAAGGTAAAGTGGAAGGGAGGTGAGGGTAGTTGGTAAAGAAAGAGGGTGAAAGGGTGGGGAAGGAGGATGGAGGAGGTTAGGGTAGTTGGTGGAAAGATAAAGTGGAAGAGAGGTGAGGGTAGTTGGTGGAGAAAGAGGGTGGAAGGGAGGTGAGGGTAGTTGGTGGAGAAGTAGTGTTGAAGGGAGGTGAGGGTAGTTGGTGGATAGTAGGGTGGAAGGGAGGTGAGGGTAGTTGGTGGAGAGTAGGGTGGAAGGTAGGTGGGGGTAGTTGGTGGAGAAGGAGGATGGAAGGGAGGTGGGGCAGTTGGTGGAGAAGGAGGGTAAAAGGGTGGGGAAGCAGGGTGGAGGAGGTTAGGGTAGTTGGTGGAAAGATAAAGTGGAAGAGAGGTGAGGGTAGTTGGTGGAGAAAGAGGGTGGAAGGGAGGTGAGGGTAGTTGGTGGAGAAGTAGTGTTGAAGGGAGGTGAGGGTAGTTGGTGGAGAAAGAGGGTGGAAGGGAGGTGAGGGTAGTTGGTGGAAAGGTAAAGTGGAAGGGAGGTGAGGGTAGTTGGTGGAGAAGGAGGGTGGAAGGGAGGTGGGGGTAGTTGGTGGAGAAGGAGGGTGGAAGGGAGTGGGGGTAGTTGGTAGAGAAAGAGGGTGAAAGGGTGGGGAAGGAGGGTGGGTGGAGGGTGGACATCGGCGGACGCTGGCCCCTCTCGCCCGCTAAGGACAGCGAGGCGGGGCGAGACGAGGCGACGAGAGGCGACGAGACGGTGATTTTAATAGAGGCACTAATGTCTCCCCCGACGCTGTTTGAAGTCGACTGACGTTTCCCGCCGAAAAGGGTGCGTGATTGAAGCCGGCACCGGTGTCGTCTGCCGGAATGGCCGTGACCTTGACATTGATAAGCCGCACATATATAGCCCGGCCGGCGGGGACGACGAAAATACAACAAGCCATGGATGGGCTAAGAGTGGGTCGTCTAGGAGAGTCGCGTGACGCGTAGATGGTTTAGGAAAGTCACTTGATTCTTGGATGGCCTAGGAGAGTTACGGGAAGAGTCCATAAAACGTGGTGATGGCTTGAAGTAAAAGCAAGATGGTAGAAAGTAGCTTTGACAATAAAACTTCCACCTCGTCAAAAGGAAAGTGTTGTCATCGCCACATGCTGTAGAACTGGCTTCAAAGGGTGGCCGTTGCAAGGTGATGATGTTTCTTACAGTTCTGGAGCCCCCTTAAACTGGACAGTGAAAACCACCTGGAATACGAATGTCTGACAGTGGGTGGCAGTGGGCAACAGTCGCTGTTAGTGGATAAACTTGTCTACCAGTCGATAAAACAAACAAAGGGTAGCAGAGGGTAACCGCGACCAACAATGTGTAGCCCGGAGTCACAACGAATGACAATGGACCACATTGGGTAACAGGGTGGCTGCAGCGAGTAACAGTGGGAAACCGTTAGTAACAGTGGGTATCAATGGGTAACAATGGGTAATACTGGATAACAATGAGTGACAGTGGATAACAAAGGGTAACAGTGTGTAACAGAGTGTAACAGTGGGTAACAATGGGCAACAATGGGTAACAGGGTGGCTGCAGCGAGTAACAGTGGGTAACCGTTAGTAACAGTGGATATCAATGGGTAACAATGGGTAATACTGGATAACAATGAGTGACAGTGGATAACAAAGGGTAACAATGGGTAACAGGGGGCTACAGTGGGCAACAATGGGTAATAGTGGGTAATAAAGGGTAATATAGGTTAACATTGAGGAATAATGGGTAACAATGGGTGACAGTGGGTAACAGTGGGTAACAATGGGTAACAGTGGGTAACAATGGGCAACAGTGGGTAACCGTGGGTAACAGTGGGTAACCGTGGGTAACAGTGGATAACAGTGGATAACAGTGGGTAACAGTTTGCAACAATTAGGGTTCATTCCGTAAAGAATCTTGGGACTGGTTGGACTGAAATGCATTTACTCTATGAATGGTACCCACCGAGTACGGCAAGCAAAGCAAAACGAAAAAGAACAAATGCAGACAACAATTTCTGCGGTTGACCTTTTTTCATCAGCTGGTCGGGCGGGAACCCGCGAAAAAGTAGTCCGTCGTCTGCTGCGTGAAAAAACATTGTTGTCGATCGCGGAAGATCACAACCTATTACGGCGTAATTCGTCAGTTGTGCGGCGATATAGACTAGGCTTTCAGACGCTCATCAATTCTCCAGTGGAGCAGGTCAGGCCCGGAGGTGAGGGGTGGGGCGGCTGAGCGGCGGGGGAGGGGGGAGGGGCGATATGTCAAACAAGCATGTGGGGTGGCGGTGGCAATGGCGGTGGCGGTGCTGGTTGTCTGAGGTTCGGGGTTGCGGGGTTAGGGTTGGGGGTGAGCTAAAAACTGTCAAATAAACGCGTAGGGTGGATGGGTGGCTGAGGGGTGTAAGTCGGGTCCGCGTGGGGTGCCGGCGGGGGGTGTGCTTCCGGCAGCCAGAAGTCATGCCAGGGGTCGTCGGACATTCATCATCATGTTGGTCGAGGGTGATTGAGGAGACACCCTCGTGCCCTGTCTGCGGGGGGGGGGGGGCGCTCGGAAGCTCCCCCATAACTTGACCTTGACCTTTGGTGAGGACCCTTCCACCCCTCAATCAAAGGGGTCCGCAATATTTTGTCCTTGGGCTCCCGACGTCCCCAAGTCGAGTGTCAGGAACCATGTTGCATAACCATGCTATAGAACCATGCAACAGAACCATCCTTCAGAACCATGCGACAGAACCATCCTTCAGAACTAGACTTCAGATCATTCCTGTGGAATCAAATGTAGAATAGAATAAAACTATACGGCAGAACCTTCCCATGCTACCTAGAACCATGTTGCATAACCATGCTATAGAACCATGCAGCAGAACCATCCGTCGGAACCATGCGACAGAACCATCCTTCAGAACCACGCGACAGAACCATCCTTCAGAACCGGGCTTCAGATCATTCATGTAGAATCAAATGTAGAATAGAACTATGTGGCAGAACCGTCATATACTACCTAGAACAGACCAATGCTACAGACCTATGCAGAACCTTTTGTAGAGCCATGCTGCAGAACCATGTGGTGGAAGCATGATAACCGAACCATGTTGCAGAACCACCCTGCAGAACATTGCCGTAAAACCATGTTATAAAAAACATGCGGCGGAACCATGATACACAACCACCCTGCAGAACCATGCTGTAGAACTATGCGGTGGAACCGCGCGGTATAACAATCCTGCAGAACCACCCTTTAGAATCATGATACAGAACCATAATGTAGAACCCTGCTGCAGCACCCTACTGCAGAACCTTGCGGAAGAACCCAGCTGCAAAACCCTGCTGTAGAACCCTGCTGCAGAACCTTGCTGCAGAACTTTGCTGCAGAAGCCTGCTGCAGAAGCCTGCTGCAGAACCTGCTTCAGAACCTGCTGCAGAACCTGCTGCAGAACCCTGCTGCAGAACCCTGCTGCAGAACCCTGCTGCAAAACCTTGCTGCAGAACCCTGCTGCAGAACCCTGCTGCAGAACCCTGCTGCAGAACCATGCCAAGTGTTTGTAACTCTCATTTTAAAACTTAGAAGGCGGACGGTCACTTCATGATGGGCCTACATAATTCAGGTTTACAGCGGTGCCCGAGAGGGTGGAAATGGGCCGTCCGGTCCACCGGAAGTGGGGCTTGCTTCATGAATATGCATGAGGAGTACAATTTAAATACAGGAGTTACCTCCTGGGACGACAAGGAGTCCACCAGGGGGTGAGGGTCAAGGCTGTTATACATCGAGAGCTATAACGGGTATTGTGAGGGCGCCACTGTCTGGGGGTAATATATGGGAGTAGGAAGTAGGAGTGCTGATCAAGCAGCTATTGCGACCAAATGATCTCGATCTATATCCAGATAACTCCAAGCACCGACCAGTAACAAGAAGTCGTGGTCACATCGGTGTAATCTTATCAGACACAATGTGCTGGGGTCTGCATGTAAATAACACCGTTAGTAAGGCCGAGAAATCTGTTGCCATTCTAATGTGTCTTCCTAAAGAAGTAGGACGCAGGACTAATATTAAACGTTGAGAACATATAAGTTTCGACCCAAAATGAAATAGTGTATGTGTGCTGTCTTCCACGGCAGGGGTCTGGAAGGGGTAAATGGCGACACGCGACACAGCCGTGTTTGCGGGTCTGGAAGGGGTAAATGGCGACACGCGACACAGCCGTGTTTGCGGGTCTGAAAGGGGTAAATGGCGACACGCGACACAGCCGTGTTTGCGGGTCTGGAAGGGGTAAATGGCGACACGCGACACAGCCGTGTTTGCGGGTCTGGAAGGGGTAAATGGCGACACGCGACACAGCCGTGTTTGCGGGTCTGGAAAGGGTAAATGGCGACACTCGACACAGCCGTGTTTGAAAAATCAACATCCGATATTGGCACTTTCGACGCCGAACATGTCAAAATTCGACAGCGACAAAATTGGGATTTTTGAAGAATAGACATCGGAAACGGATAATTTTGAATAATGGATGCTGGACACCACTCCCAGACCCCTATTTATGATTGGTGGGTTGCTTTCGGTCGGCCGCTTTAACGTCTGAGGGTCTTACGAATAATGAAAATAATGACCTTTTATAGCGGTGAAATGAAATAAGTATGAAACCTTTAACCTTCACTGTGCACACCAGTAAAAAGTGGATAGGATCATATCAACGAACGAGTCCCGCTGCCAAATTGTCTTGTGGTTGAGCGACAACGCGATCGATGAAGCAGCCTACACACTCACCCGACGGGGTGGCCCGCCCTTACCTAGTGGGTTCAATCAACGACTGTCGCGCAAACTCATTTTGACTCGATCTCCGCCGTCGTCTTATGAACCGCCACGGAGAGCAAACAATCCGTAGCGCGGGGGAGGAACCGGAAATAGCTGCTGGGTTAAACCGGAAGTGAGTCAGCGGTGGGTGTGGCGACGTTCCCGGCGGTGTAAATATCAGGCTGGAGACGTTTTGTTGGCAGATTGTTTTATGTTCGTCCAGCAATTGGCTTCTCTGGTCGGCGGACGGCTTACGGGGGGCTTGAGACCATGGCGATATTTGATCTCAGACTGATGTGTGTGTGTGTGTGTAGGAGAGGCGTACTCTGATTGGGCCTCTTCCGCATAAGCGCTCTCGCCATCTCTTTGTTGTTTTTACTTTCGCTCTCCCCCCTCCCTCGATATCTCGCTCTGCCTCTGCCTCCCTGTTTTTCTCGATCTATATATCTGTGTTTCTCTCTCCCTCGATCTGTCTCTGTTTCTCTCTCTCTCCATCTGTGCTTCTGTCGGTCTCTCTCCCTCGCTATCTCTATCAGTCTATATCGCTTTCTCTCGATGTGTATATGTCTCTTTCACTCGACTTCTGTCAATCTCATCAGCTCTCTATCCTATCTATGTGCCCGATAGCTCTCTCCATCTATCCACTTCAGAATCTCTCTCCCCATCTCTTTATCCACCTCTCTCCCCACCCCCCCCCCCCCTCTCTCTCTGTCCCCCACCCTCTCCTCCTCCTTCCTTCCCTCTTTCACCGCATCCACGTCTACATGTCTCTTTTTCTATCTCTCCCTCTACATATTTCTATTTCTCTCGCTCCGCTTTGCTCAACCTCTCTTTCCGTGCATTTAGCTCTTCCTCTGTCAATCTTCCTCTGTCTCCATATCTCTGTCACAATCTCTGCATCTTTTTCTCTCTCACTCTCGCTACCACCCCCCCACCCCTCTTTCTCCCGCTCTCTCCATCTCACTCAACGATACATTTTACAGTGTGTTATTCATCCAAATACCGATAGTTGTATCCGACAGAGAATGAAACCGTTCTTTGTTTTCAGTCCCCACAAGACAAGGCAAATAGGGAAACGGCGACAATGAACAGCAAGTCTATACCGGATAAAAAACTACTCACGCACAAGGACTTGATGAGAAAAAGACATGATTTGGGTAAGCTCGGCCGCATTTATTTGATTAGAAACGTTCCTCAACTCAAATATTGGGGGCAAGGGGCGTTGTGTTCCCATATCACGAACATAATACTTAGTAGTTATCGGTTCACTAAGATTATTAAAAACGTAATCCCGAATCACGGAGGGTCGGGGAAGTCCTGATTCCCGATTCACGAGGATAATCAGACCCTGTTCCCAAATCACGTAAAATAAAAAAGCCCGATCACGAGGAACGTGAACACTCCTTGCTCCCTGATGTCTGAGACATATTGCCTTTTGTCGTGACCTCAGCGGTAAAGTTTCTTTTATGGTGATGTCAGAGACATATGGCATTTTGTTGTGATGTCAGAGAAATGTTGTCTTTTGTCATGATGTCAGAGACATATTGCCTTTTGTCGTGATATCAGAGACATATTGCCTTTTGTCGTGATGTCACACGTATATTGCCTATTGTCGTGATGTCTGAGGTATATTGCCTGTTGTCGTGATGTCTGAGGTATATTGTCTTTAATTTGTCGCGATGTCAGAGACATACTGTCTTTTGTTGTGACGTCTTTCGTCATGATGTCGAAGGAGTATTATTTTTCCCACGCTTCACTCAGTTCGGAGCTCTCATTACATATATTGTGTTGTTTCTATTGTGTGTGCAATCGATTTTCTTCTTGATATGTCAAATCAGTTTTCTTTCCTGATGTCTCAAATCAGTTTTCTTTCCTGATATCTCAAATCTGTTTTCTTTCCTGATATCCTAAGATCGATTTTGTTGCCTGATATTTCACAATAGATTGTCATCCTCAAATTCCTGAAATCCCCATGATATCTCACAGGTTATCAAACTCATATCTGCATGATATCTAGAAACCGTCTCTCCCTCCATATCTCATATTGGTTACCGGTCTCGAAACAATCTCTCTCCCTGTATGTCTCATAGTTATTTCCATATCACGAAACAGTCTCGCGCCCTGCATATCTCATAATTGTTTAAATATCTCGAAAATAGCTGTTTCCATATCTCGAAAATAACTGTTTCCATATCTCGAAACCACCGCTCTCCTTGTATATCTCATGACTGTTTTGATATCTCGAAACCGCCGTCTCCCCTTGCATAACTCATAGTAGATTTCATATCTCGAAACAGTCTCTCTCCCTGCAGTTCTCAGAATTGTCTCCATATCTTACAATCGTTTCCACCACATCCCATGACCGCCTCTTCCTGAATTGTATCCGGGTGTATCTGCATATTCATCAATTGTTTTATGGGGCATTTCACTAGCAGCAGGATAAGTGTTTCTTTGGTATCGCTTACTGCTCATGCAGAACGGCTCTGATTCTGCGATGGCTCTTCCAAGTCATTACCCCCCCCCCCCCCACCCCCTTACCTCCGACTCTCAAAAAGAACAATTCACTATAGACCTGGTGACTAAGCCACCCAGTCCCAACCTGCCTCATCCAGCCTCCCCTTCCCCCTCCCCCTCCGCCTCCGCCTCCACCTCGGCCCAGACCCAGGGCCATCCCCAGGCCCAGGCGACGCGGGGGTGGGATACCTACAGTGTGAGAGAGACAGGCCAGGCTGATATATGGCACCTCTCCCTGGCTGGCTGAATATTTTATGAATTTCTTCCTGGCATAGTTCCTAAGGGGCACGCGAGGGAGGTGGGCGGGGGCTGTGTGGGGGTTGGAGGGTAGGGGAGGGGGTGGGGGAGCGGGTGGGGGGTGATTAGTGGGGGTCCGTATTATTTCCAAACTCACCACCCCGATCCCCACCCCACCCCACCCCGATCCCGGCCCCACCCCACCCCACTTCATTCCCATCCCCTTCCCCTTCCACATACCCTCCCCCCAACCAGCCCTCCCCTTCCCCTTCCACCTCCCCACATCAACCCCCACCCAACCCCCACCCGGGGTTCTCATCCATCCTGCCGCAGGATCTACGTCCTACAGACCCCGCGGTTCTCTTCCTGGCAAGGTCATTGTGGTTGTCCTAAGGGGAAGAAGGTCACTCGCTCGGGGATTGGAAGGCGGGGGGCTGGGGGGTGGTGGTGGAGTGTGTGGGGAGGGGGGCTGTAGGGTGGTGGTGGAGTGTGTGGGGAGGGGGGCTGTAGGGTGATGGTGGAGTGTGTAGGGAGGGGTTGGGCTGTAGGGTGGTGGTGGAGGGTGGGGGGGAGGGGGCTGTAGGGTGGTGGTGGAGGGTGGGGGGAGGAAGAGGCTGTGGGATGGTGGTGGAGTGTGGAGGGAAGAGGGGGGTCTGTGGGGTGGTGGTGGAGTGTGTGGGGAAGGGGGGGCTGTGGGGTGGTGGTGGAGTGTGGGGGAGGAGGGGGTCTGTGGGGTGGTGGTGGAGTGTGTGAGGAAGGGGGGGGCTGGGGGGGGTGGGCTGTGGGGTGGTGGTGGAGGGAGTGGGGAGGGGGGAGGTGGGAGGAGCCGAGTTATAGACCCGGAGTTCACATGCCTCAGGGGTGACAGGCCCCCGGGAGAGGGGTCAGAGCTTGGGACCTTTCATCATTTGAGGCACTTAGTATAAAGGCTACTCAGGCTTGTCTGGTTAGGGTGTGTGTGGGGGTAGGGGTGTTGGGGCATTGATGGCTGTGAGGTTGGAGCATTGGTGGCTGTGAGGTTGGGGCATTGGTGGCTGTGAGGTTGGGGCATTGGATGTTGTGGGGACTGGGACATTAGCGGCTGTAGGGACTGGGGCATTGGTGGCTGTGCAGACTGGGGCATTGGTGGCTGTGGGGCTTGGGCATTGCTGGCTGTGGGGAGTGGGGAATTGGTGGTTTTGGGGTCTGGGACATTGGTGGCTGTGGGGACTGGGGCATTGGTGGCTGTGGGGACTGGGGCATTGGTGGCTGTTCGGGTCTGGGGCATTGGTGGCTGTGGGGACTGGGGCATTGGTGGCTGTGGGGACTGGGGCATTGGTGGCTGTGGGGACTGGGACATTGGTGGCTGTGAGGACTGGGGCATTGGTGGCTGTGGGGACTGGGGCATTGGTGGCTGTGGAGACTGGGGCATTGGTGGCTGTTGGGTCTGGGGCATTGGTGGCTGTGGGGACTGGGGCATTGGTGGCTGTGGGGACTGGGCCATTGGTGGCGGTGGGGACTGGGGCATTGGTGGATGTTGGGTCTGGGACATTGGTGGCTGTGAGGACTGGGGCATTGGTGGCTGTGGGGACTGGGACATTGGTGGCTGTGGAGACTGGGGCATTGGTGGCTGTGGGGACCGGGGCATTAGTGGCTGTGGGGACTGGGGCTTTGGGGGCTGTGAGGTTGGGGCATTGGTGGCTGTGAGATTGGGTCATTGGTGGCTGCGAGGACTGGGGCATTGGGGTCTGGGGCATTGGTGGCTGTGGGGTCTGGGGAATTGGTAGCTGTGAAGTTGGGGCACTGGTGGCTGTGAGGCTGGGCCATTGGTGGCTGTGAGGTTGGGGCATTGGTGGCTGTGAGGTTGGGGCATTGCTGGCTGTGAGGTTGGGGCTATGTTAGGTCGGGAGCGGCAAGGTTGGAATTAGTTGTTGCTCAATTCAGATCAGAATGTACAATAACGAAAGGCATAAATGTGCAGTAGAGCTTGAATAAAATAAATCAGATTGCAGATGGGGTCTTAAAAACTGACGCTCAGTATTTAGCCGAGGTCAGTTAGTGCATCAAATACGAGTCATGAAATGAGAATGAGGGAGGGTTATTAAGAAGACAGGTGTGGGGGGGGGGGGGCATTAAGTAATAGGGGCTGACGCTGCTCTGCATCAGATAAAACAGTTGTCAATATTGGTAGGCATGGCAACGAGCGGGTGAAGCAAGGTACGATAGTGAAATAAGGGTGAAGGGGCGGAGGGGGGGGGGACGTCCCGGGTAGGGTTATGAACTAATACCTTTAGGTATCATAGCATATAGAGAGACTGCAACTTAGGGGCTCGGGTAGGTTGCAGGGGGAGTGTGCGTGTGTGGGGTTGGGGGGGGGGGCGGTACGAATATCTCTGGGATGAAGGGTGAATTGACGAGGCGAGTAAGGAATCCATTGGAGTGGTAAGATTAGAGCTGAGTTTGTAGGGTAATAGGGAGAGAGGGTGGCGGGGTGGGTGAAGGTATAGGCATGATGAGGTTGCCATAGCAATAGCTATTCCCTCCCTCTCCCCCTCCCCCGCCCTCCGAAGGAATCTCAACAGAGGCTTAAGGTTGACTAGAGAGGATGTGGCGGAAAATATTTTTTTTCTTACCCAGCGGTCGGTGTTTTCGTCCCAGTCGACTCAGCTGGCGGCTGTTAATAACGCTGAGAGAAGAGAGGGTGGGGTGGGGTGGGGTAAGGGGGAGAGCGGTGTGGGGAGAGGGGTGGAGGGGCGTCTGGGAATAACACAGAGAGAAGAGGGTTGGGGGTGAGGTAAGGGGGAGATCGGTGTAGGGGGAGGGGTGGAGGGGCGACTGGGAATAACGCTGAGAGAAGAGAGGGTGAGGGTGGGAGTAGGGTCAGGTGGAGGGCTGGGTGGTGGCCCGGGGTGTGTGGCGGGGGGGGGGGGGTCACAGGCTGCCCCATCCCGGCGGGGCATACCCCCACCATTTACGGCTAAACCACTGGGGCCAGTTTTAAGCCTTCGCTTGCCCGACATTAGACATTTATGTTTAATGGACAGGGGGTTAGTGAAGGGTGGGGTGGGGGTGGGCGGTTGCGGTTGCGGTGTAGTGTAGGAAGGGTGTGGGAGAGGTGAGGGGGTGGGGGTGCTTTGCTAGGGGCTGATGGCTTGATATATATGGTAGGAGGCTATGGCGGACATCCGCGTTCATTCTGAGAGCTGCGACGATGAGAGAGAAGCGGTGGGTGGAAGGGAAGGGGGGCGGGGGGGGGGGGGGGGTGGACCAGGACCAGGACGCCAGCACTGTCAGGGGAAAAAAATAATCGGCACAATGTAATTAAAAAGCTCTTCAGACTGCATTTTTTATCCTTGCTAATGACCCGTGCTGCAGACATGGGGGGTTTCACAGGTGAGCCCACTCAACGCCTGATGTCACTCTCGAGGCGCAGAGGATGACTGGCATTGTGCAATAAGCACGCTTAGCACCAATTTCCTGGGGTTCTAACCTCATGTGCACGTATTCACATTGGTGCCAAACATATTTCTGCGATGATATTTCTGAACAAAATACAGTTTAAAATGTCTTGAAAATTACTGTGCATCATAAAATATCGAACATATTTAGAATTCTCAAGTAGAAATACAACCCCCCCCCCCTCGTCCGCCCTACGTCCCCCCTGCCAAATATATATATTCCACCAATCGCCTTGTGCATTCTTCTTGGCTATTGGATGGGACGTATCATAAACAAAATATGCTGAATAGTGGGCACAGTAAATCGTAAAGAACACTAGAATGGTACATGAAGCATGGTTTTATTTGACCGGCACCGATGTGTCGGTGGGCCAGTCCGATTGTATGGTGTGGTTTGGGTGGGTCAAGAAGTAAATGGAGTCGAACTTTTGAGTGACCTTTTGATAAACATTAGTGCGGAGTACCCAGATGACTGGTTAATCTTGCTTGGGGATTTAAACGCGCGTATTGGACAAGAGAAAGATTACATAGATGACAGTGTTAAGTATATGCCGAACATGGATTGGTATGTAAATGATATGTTTCATACGGCGCGCGCGTCAAGAGATAATATCTTAAATCATTTCGGTAAGTCACTCTTACAGCTGTGTGTTACACTTGGTATGCATGTAATGAATGGCCGGTGTAGCGGAGATGAGACTGGTAACTTTACGCATATTACGGAGAAAGGATCCAGTGTGGTAGACTACATAATAGCTTCGAGTGCGATATTTGATGAAATACTACAATTTAAAGTCGCGCGGGATGACTATTCCGGGCTGACAAATCACTTTCCTGTAACCTGTGATCTCAAGCGGTGTAAAGCTGATGTCAGGTTGGCGAACTCGAGTTTGGCTAGGCCTCCGCGATTTGTGTGGAGGGAAGACAGGGGGCTTGATTTCACAGCAGCCGTCACGCGTGCGTTGCTGGAAGGCGAAGAAACGCTAAGTGATCTATCTAGCACAGATGATGTAAACGGTATAGTCTCGTTTATCACTGACGTTATTCATAAGGCAGGAGAGAGTATGCAGGTCAGGAACCGCGTGAACAGACGGTTAAGTGTTCGACAGGAAAGGCAACCAAACTGGTGGGATGACGATTGTGACAAGGCTAAGAGACGAAAACTAGAAGCACTCAATGTCTTTCGTCACACGAACGCACATAATGACCTCACTTTGTTTAAATGCTGTCGCAGAAGCTTTAAGTACTTATGTAGAGCAAAACAGAAGACGTATGCGAAGAAAATACAGGATGATATCGTTGACAGTAGTGGGGATCCGTCTAAGTTCTGGAGATGTGTGAAAAACCAAATGACAACGACTAGACAGAGTGTAGAAATATCTGGTGACATATGGAGGGATTACTTCGATACTCTCTTAAATAACACTGAAGCTGAAGTAGAACCCGGGTTCCAACAAGAAGTAACAGATTTCTTATGTGGTCATGACGGGGAATGTGATCAGTGTGATAATAAGACGGCGATTACTAATGAGCTAAATGAAGATTTTACTTATGAAGAAATTATCAAATGTATAGACGAACTCCCTAGTAGCAAAGCGCCTGGGTATGATGGAGTTTTAAATGAAATGCTGCGAGCTATCCGTGTGGAGATCACCCCTCACTTACAAGGTCTGTTCAACACCATACTTCGCGTTGGAATTTACCCCGAGAGTTGGGGACAGGCGCTCATTACCCCTGTACATAAGAAAGGGTCAAAAACCGACACGAATAACTACAGGGGGATCTCCGTATTGTCGGCGCTCAGTAAAGTGTTTACGAAGTTACTGTGCAGCAGGTTAACAGAATGGGTTGAATCTCATGGACTGAGGCAAGAGGAGCAGGCAGGCTACAGGAAAGGCTATAGCACGGTTGACCATGTATTCACGCTACAAGCTATTATACAGAAGTATCTCTCTAGAGAAAGGGGTCGATTTTATGTTCTGTACATAGACTTCTCTAAAGCCTTCGACAGTGTACCACACTCTGCACTTTGGTATAGCATAATTAACAAAGGCATTCACGGCAAGGTACTCAAAGTTATACGGTCCATGTATACCAAACTTAAAACTGCTATAAAAACACCCCAAGGAATAACGAATTATTTTATGTGTACGGTGGGAACGCGTCAGGGGTGCATGTTAAGTCCTCTTATGTTTGCCTTATACATCAGTGAATATGTAAATATGTTATCTGGCTCAGCATGTCCTGGTATCTTTGTTAACGCCAGTTCACCAAGTATCACAACCCTTATGTTTGCGGACGACCTGGCAAACTGTGCAGAAACCGTGGGGAGACTACAGGCTACGATAAATGTGCTAGAAAATTTTTCAGACAAATGGGGCCTCAAAATTAATATGCAAAAAACAAAGGTCATAGTCTTTCGTCGCGGTGGAATTGTTAAGAAAAATGAAAAATGGTATTTCAAAGGACAAAGAGTGGAAGTGGTATCATCATACAAGTATTTAGGTATAACGTTTACGAGCACACTCTCTTGGTCAGGCGCTGTTAAAACGCTGGCCTCACAGGCAACTAGAGCAATGGCGAAAATTTTCGAGCTCGACAAGAATGTAAATGGACTGCCTATAGATGCTGCTTTGACAATCTTTGATAGAATTATTGTACCGATTTTGACATATGGAGCAGAAGTTTGGGGTTTCAAAGTTTATGATGAGATTGAAAAAGTTCAAACAAGATTCTGCAAGAGATTACTTGGGCTACCCAAGCATACATCTGACCAAGCCGCCCTTGGTGAGTGTGGAAGGTTGCCTTTGGCGCGTATTTACTTAACTAAATGTGTGAAATACTGGATTAAACTTCTGAAAATGCCACAAACTCGATACGCCAGGTGTTGCTATGATATGCTGAGGGATCTTGATGAACATGATAGGCCAACATGGGCATCTTCTGTAAGAAATCTCCTTGGAAAATATGACTTCAATGGTGTGTGGGAAATGCAGGAGTATATTTGTGAAACGGAACGAGAATTTCTCAATGATTTTAACAATAAATTAACTATCTGTATGACCGATCAGTGGTACGCAACAACCCGAAACCAGAGTCGACTGAGCACTTATACACTGTTTAAATTCGATTTGAATTGTGAAACGTATCTGTCTGTAGTAAATTGTGCAAGAATTAGAAAAGCATTGTCGCGTTTCAGGTGTTCCGTCCATCGTCTTGCAGTAGAGCTCGGAAGAAGAAATGGAACATTGTTAGCAGATAGAATTTGCACTTATTGTAATCAAATGGATACTGTAGTACTCGAAGATGAATACCATGCCTTGTTGTGTTGCCCGCGCTATAAAGATATCAGAGAACTATACATAGAAAGCAATTATTGGAACCCACCAACCTTTGAAAACTTTCTCATATTAATGTCTTGCATCAATACTGAAACTCAAAGAAATTTGGCTATGTATATTTACACTGTTGAGAAAAGAGGGATATTTTTGATCAATACTTGATAATTTATTGTGTACGCCCAACATTTGTTCGTTCATTTTGTATTTAGTTTTCATTGGTTCGTTTATATGATGTACTTTGGGCCTGATGGCCTTGGAAACAGAAATAAAATCAACATCCAACATCCATCCCCCCCCCCCTCGTCCGCCCTACGTCCCCCCTGCCAAATATATATATTCCACCAATCGCCTTGTGCATTCTTCTTGGCTATTGGATGGGACGTATCATAAACAAAATATGCTGAATAGTGGGCACAGTAAATCGTAAAGAACACTAGAATGATACATGAAGCATGGTTTTATTTGACCGGCACCGATGTGTCGGTGGGCCAGTCCGATTGTATGGTGTGGTTTGGGTGGGGTGGCGGGTGGAGGGTCGAAGTGGGTGGGGTGGCGGGCGGAAGTTGAGGGTAATTCTTGGAGAAGTGGGGTGGAAGGGAGGTGGGGGTAGTTAGTGAGGAAGGAGGGTGGGGGAGGTGGGGTAGTTGGTGGAGAGTAGGGTGGAAGGCAGGTGAGGTAGTTGGTGGAGAGTAGGGTGGAAGGGAAGTGAGGGTAGTTGGTGGTGAGTAGGGTGGAAGGGAGGTGGGGGTAGTTGGTGGAGAGTAGGGTGGAAGGGAGGTGAGGATAGTTGGTGGAGAAGTAGGGTGGGAGGGAGGTGAGGGTAGTTGGTGGAGAGTAGGGTGGAAGGGAGATGAGGGTAGTTGGTGGAGAAGTAGGGTGGAAGGGAGGTGAGGGTAGTTGGTGGAGAGTAGGGTGGAAGGGAGATGAGGGTAGTTGGTGGATAGTAGGGTGGAAGGGAGGTGTGGGTAGTTGGTGGAGAGTAGGGTGGAAGGGAAATGAGGGTAGTTGGTGGAGAAGTAGGGTGGAAGGGAGGTGAGGGTAGTTGGTGGAGAGTAGGGTGGAAGGGAGGTGAGGGTAGTTGGTGGAGAGTAGGGTGGAAGGGAGATGAGGGTAGTTGGTGGATAGTAGGGTGGAAGGGAGGTGTGGGTAGTTGATGGAGAGTAGGGTGGAAGGGAGGTGAGGGTATTTGGTGGAGAGTAGGGTGGAAGGGAGGTGAGGGTAGTTGGTGGAGAGTAGGGTGGAAGGGAGATGAGGGTAGTTGGTGGAGAAGTAGGGTGGAAGGGAGGTGAGGGTAGTTGGTGGAGGGTAGGGTGGAAGGGAGGTGAGGGTAGTTGGTGGAGAAGTAGGGTGGGAGGGAGGTGAGGGTAGTTGGTGGAGAAGTAGGGTGGAAGGGAGGTGAGGGTATTTGGTGGAGAGTAGGGTGGAAGGGAGGTGAGGGTAGTTGGTGGAGAGTAGGGTGGAAGGGAGATGAGGGTAGTTGGTGGAGAAGTAGGGTGGAAGGGAGGTGAGGGTAGTTGGTGGAGGGTAGGGTGGAAGGGAGGTGAGGGTAGTTGGTGGAGAAGTAGGGTGGGAGGGAGGTGAGGGTAGTTGGTGGGGAAGGAGGGTGGGGGAGGTGGGTTAGTTGGTGGAGAAGTTGGGTGGAAGGGAGGTGAGGGTAGTTGGTGGAGAGTAGGGTGGAAGGGAGGTGAGGGTAGTTGGTGGAGAGTAGGGTGGAAGGGCGGGGAGGGTATTTGGTGGAGAAGGAGGGTAAAAGGGTGGGGAAGTAGGGTGGGGGAGGTGGGGATAGTTGGTGGAAAAGTAAAGTGGAAAGGAGGTGAGGGGAGTTGGTGGAGAAAGAGGGTGGAAGGGTGGGGAAGGAGGGTGGGGGAGGTGGGGATAATTGGTGGAGAGCAGGGTGGAAGGGAGGTGAGGGTAGTTGGTGGATAGTAGGGTGGAAGGGAGGTGAGGGTAGTTGGTAGAGAGTAGGGTGGAAGGTAGGTGGAGGTAGTTGGTGGAGAAGGAGGATGGAAGGGAGGTGGGGTAGTTGGTGGAGAAGGAGGGTAAAAGGGTGGGGAAGCAGGGTGGGGGAGGTGGGGGTAGTTGGTGGAAAGGTAAAGTGGAAGGGAGGTGAGAGTAGTTGGTGGAGAAAGAGGGTGGAAGGGAGGTGAGGGTAGTTAGTGGAGAAGTCGGGTGGAAGAGAGGTGGGTGTAGTTGGTGGAGAAGTAAGGTAGAAGGGAGGTGAGGGTAGTTGGTGGAAAGGTAAAGTGGAAGGGAGGTGAGGGTAGTTGGAAGAGAAAGAGGGTGAAAGGGTGGGGAAGGAGGGTGGAGGAGGTTAGGGTAGTTGGTGGAAAGATAAAGTGGAAGAGAGGTGAGGGTAGTTGGTGGAGAAAGAGGGTGGAAGGGAGGTGAGGGTAGTTGGTGGAGAAGTAGGGTGGAAGGGAGGTGAGGGTAGTTGGTGGAAAGGTAAAGTGGAAGGGAGGTGAGGGTAGTTGGTGGAGAAGGAGGGTGGAAGGGAGGTGGGGGTAGTTGGTGGAGAAGGAGGGTGGAAGGGAGTGGGGGTAGTTGGTAGAGAAAGAGGGTGAAAGGGTAGGGAAGGAGGGTGGGTGGAGGGTGGACATCGGCGGACGCTGGCCCCTCTCGCCCGCTAAGGACAGCGAGGCGGGGCGAGACGAGGCGACGAGAGGCGACGAGACGGTGATGTTAATAGAGGCACTAATGTCTCCCCCGACGCTGTTTGAAGTCGACTGACGTTTCCCGCCGAAAAGGGTGCGTGATTGAAGCCGGCACCGGTGTCGTCTGCCGGAATGGCCGTGACCTTGACATTGATAAGCCGCACATATATAGCCCGGCCGGCGGGGACGACGAAAATACAACAAGCCATGGATGGTCTAAGAGTGGGTCGTCTAGGAGAGTCGCGTGACGCGTAGATGGTTTAGGAAAGTCACTTGATTCTTGGATGGCCTAGGAGAGTTACGGGAAGAGTCCATAAAACGTGGTGATGGCTTGAAGTAAAAGTAAGATGGTTGAAAGTAGCTTTGGCAATAAAACTTCCACCTCGTCAAGAGGAAAGTGTTGTCTTCGCAACATGCTGTAGAACTGGCTTCAAAGGGTGGCCGTTGCAAGGTGATGATGTTTCTTACAGTTCTGGAGCCCCCTTACACTGGGCAGTAAAAACCACCTGGAATACGAATGTCTGACAGTGGGTGGCAGTGGGCAACAGCCGCTGTTAGTGGATAAACTTGTCTACCAGTCGATAAAACAAACAAAGGGCAACAGAGGGTAACCGCGGCCACCAATGTGTAGCCCGGAGTCACAACGAATGACAATGGACCACATTGGGTAACAGGGTGGCTGTAGCGAGTAACAGTGGGTAACCGTTAGTAACAGTGGGTATCAATGGGTAACAATGGGTAATACTGGATAACAGTGGGTGACAGTGGATAACAAAGGGTAACAATGGGTAACAGGGGGCTACAGTGGGCAACAATGGGTAATAGTGGGTAATAAAGGGTAATATAGGTTAACATTGAGGAATAATGGGTAACAGTGGGTAACAGTGGGTAACAATGGGTAACAGTGGGTAACAATGGGCAACAATGGGTAACAATGGGTAACAGTGGGTAACCGTGGGTAACAGTGGATAACAGTGGGTAACAGTGGGTAACAGTTTGCAACAATTAGGGTTCATTCCGTAAAGAATCTTGGGACTGGTTGGACTAAAATGCATTTACTCTATGAATGGTACCCACCGAGTCCCGCAAGCAAAGCAAAACGAAAAAGAACAAATGCAGACAACAATTTCTGCGGTTGACCTTTTTTCATCAGCTGGTCGGGCGGGAACCCGCGAAAAAGTAGTCCGTCGTCTGCTGCGTGAAAAAACATCGTTGTCGATCGCGGAAGATCACAACCTATTACGGCGTAATTCGTCAGTTGTGCGGCGATATAGACTAGGCTTTCAGACGCTCATCAATTCTCCAGTGGAGCAGGTCAGGCCAGGAGGTGAGGGGTGGGGCGGCTGAGCGGCGGGAGAGGGGGGAGGGGCGATATGTCAAACAAGCATGTGGGGTGGCGGTGGCAGCGGCGGTGGCGGTGCTAGTTGTCTGAGGTTCGGGGTTGCGGGGTTAGGGTTGGGGGTGAGCTAAAAACTGTCAAATAAACGCGTAGGGTGGATGGGTGGCTGAGGGGTGTAAGTCGGGTCCGCGTGGGGTGCCGGCGGGGGTGTGCTTCCGGCAGCCAGAAGTCATGCCAGGGGTCGTCGAACATTCATCATCATGTTGATCGAGGGTGATTGGGGAGACACCCTCCTGCCCTGTCTGCGGGGGGCGGGGGGGCGCTCGGAAGCTCCCCCATAACTTGACCTTGACCTTTAGTGAGGACCCTTTCACCCCTCAATCAAAGGGGTCCGCAATATTTTGTCCTTGGGCTCCCGACGTCCCCAAGTCGAGTGTCAGGAACCATATTGCATAACCATGCTATAGAACCATGCAACAGAACCATCCTTCAGAACCATGCGACAGAACCATCCTTCAGAACCAGGCTTCAGATCATTCCTGTAGAATCAAATGCAGAATAGAATAAAACTATGTGGCAGAACCGTCCTATGCTACCTAGAACAGACCAATGCTACAGACCTATGCAGAACCTTTTGTAGAGCCATGCTGCAGAACCATGTGGTGGAAGCATGAGAACCGAACCATGTTGCAGAACCACCCTGCAGAACCGTGCCGTAAAACCATGTTATAGAAAACATGCGGCGGAACCATGATACAGAACCACCCTGCAGAACCATGCTGTAGAACTATGCGGTGGAACCGCGCGGTATAACAATGCTGCAGAACCACCCTTTAGAAGCATGATACAGAACCATGACGCAGAACCATGCTGCAGCACCCTACTGTAGAACCCTGCGGAAGAACCCAACTGCAAAAACCTGCTGCAGAACCCTGCTGAAGAACTCTGCTGAACCTGCTGCAGAACCTGCTGCAGAACCCTGCTGCAGAACCTTGCTGCAGAACCCTGCTGCAGAACCCTGCTGAAGAACCCTGCTGCAGAACCCTACTGCAGAACCCTGCTGCAGAACTATGCCAAGTGTTTGTCACTCTCATTTTAAAACTTAGATTGCGGACGGTCACTTCATGATGGGTCTACATAATTCAGGTTTACAGCGGTGCCCGAGAGGGTGGAAATGGGCCGCCCGGTGCACCGGAAGTGAGGCTTGCTTCATGAATATGCATGAGGAGTACAATTTAAATACAGAAGTTACCTAGTCTGTCCACTAGGCGGTGAGGGTCAAGGCACTTATGCGTCGAGAGCTATAAGACGGGCGGTGTGGGGGCGCCGCTGTCTTGAGGGAGAGCAGCTGGGGTTGGAAAGTAATGGTAACATATGGGAGTAGGAAGTAGGAGTGCTTATCAAGAAGCTATTGCGACCAAATGATCTCGATCTATATCCGGATAACTCGGAGCTCCGACAAGTAAGAAGAAGTCATTGTCACATCGATGTAATCTTATCAGACACAATGTGCCGGGGTCTGCATGTAAATAACACCGTTAATAAGGCCGAGAAATCTGTTACTCCCCTAAAGCGCCTTCCTGAACAAGTAGGACGCAAGATTATTATTAAACGTTGAGAAAATATACGTTCGGCAAAAAATGGAACAGTGTACTGCTGTCTTCCACGGCAGGGGTCTGGAAGGGGTAAATAGCGACACGCGACACTGCCGTGTTTGAAAAATTTACATCCTATGTTGGCATCCAAATTGCGACGCCGAACATGTCAAAATTCGACACCAGCACAGTTATTTCTCGGGAAAATATGATTGAGATTTTTGAAGAATAGACACAGGACACGGATAATTTTGAACAATGGATGCTGGACACCCCTCCCAGACCCCTATTTATGATTGGTTGGTTGATTTAAGTCGGCCGCTTTAACGTCTGTGGGTCTTAGGAATGATGAAAATAATGGTCTTTTTATAGTGGTGAAATGAAATAAGTATGAAACCTTTAACCTTCACTGTGCACACCAATAAAAAACAGCAAATGGATAGGTCGAATCAACGAACGAGTCCAGCTGCCAAATTGTCTGGTTGTTGAGCGACAACGCGATCGATGAAGCAGCCTACACACTCAGCCGACGGGGCGGCCCGCCCTTACCTAGAGGGTTCAATCAACGACTGTCGCGCAAACTCGTTTTGACTCGATCTCCGCCGTCGTCTTATGAACCGACACGGAGAGCAAACACTCCGTAGCGCGGGGGAGGAACCGGAAATGGCTGCTGGGTTAAACCGGAAGTGAGTCGGCGGTGGGTGTGGCGACGTTCCTGGGCGGTGCAGCTATCAGGCTGGAGACGTTTTGTTGGCAGATTGTTTTATGTTCGTCCAGCAATTGGCTTCTCTGGTCGGCGGACGGCTTACCGGGGGCTTGCGACGACGGCGATATTTGATCTCAGACTGATGTGTGTGTGTGTGTGTAGGAGAGGCGTACTCTGATTGGGCCTCTCCCTCATAAGCGCTCTCGCCATCTCTTTCAAGGTTTTACTCTCGCTCTCCCCCTTCCCTCGATATCTCGCTCTGCCTCTGCCTCCCTATTTTTTTCTCGATCTATATATCTGTGTTTCTCTCTCCCTCTCTCTCTGCTTCTGTCTCTCTGGGTGTGTCTCTCCTTGTCTCGCTGTATCCCTCGCTATCTCTGTCAGCCTATATCGCTTTTTCTCGATGTGTATGTGTCTCTCTCACTCGATTTCTGTCTATCTCATCAGCTCTCTATCCTATCTATCAGCCCGATAGCTCTCTCCATCTATCCACTTCAGAATCTCTCTCCCCATCTCTCTATCCACCTCTCTCCCCATCGCCTCCCCCCCCCCCTCTCTCTCTGTCCCCCACCCTCTCCTCATCTTTCCTTCCCTCTTTCACCGCATCCACGTCTACATGTCTCTTTTTCTATCTCTCCCTCTACATATTTTTCTCGCCCCGACTTGCTCAACCTCTCTCTCCGTGCATTTAGCTTTCCCTCTCTCTCAATCTTCCTCTGTCTCCATATCTCTGTCACCATCTCTGCATCTATTTCTCTCTCACCCCCCCCCCCCCTTTCTCCCTCTCTCTCCATCTCACTGAACGATACAGTTCACAGTGTGTTATTCATCCAAACACCGATAGTTGTATCCGACAAAGAATGATACCGTTCTTTGTTTTCAGTCCCCACGAGACAAGGCAAATAGGGAAGTCGGCGACAATGAACAGCAAGTCCATACCGGATCAAAAAAAATTACTCACGCACAAGGAATTGATGAGAAAAAAACCTGATTTTGGTAAACTCGGCCGCATTTATTTGATTAGAAACGTTCCTCACCTCAAATATTTAAATAAACTATGCAAGACAACACCACTCTTCGCAAAGAGTAGGGATTACCCCCCGGGGAAATGGCTCCACTCTCCCTACCTTCTCCCATTGACGCGAAAGAACGCAGCTGCAAAAGCCAGCTGCAGAACCCTGCTGCAGAACTATGCCAAGTGTTTGTATGTCTCATTTTAAAAGTTAGACGGCGGACGTTCACTTCATGATGGGTCTACATAATTCAGGTTTACAGCGGTGCCCGAGGGGGTATAAATGGGCCTTCCGGTGCACCGGAAGTGAGGTTTGCTTCATGAATATGCATGAGGAGTACAATTTAAATACAGGAGTTACCTCCTGGGACAACAAGGAGTCTGTTCACCAGGCGGTGAGGGTCAAGGCTCGCATACATCGAGAGCCATAACGGGCGGTGTGGGGGCGCCACTGTCTGGTGGGGGGGGGGGGCAGCTGGGGTTCGAAAGTAATGGTAACATATGGGAGTAGGAAGTAAGAGTGCTCATCAAGAAGCTATTGCGACCAAATGATCTCGATCTATATCCAGATCACTCCAAGCTCCGACAAGTAAGAAGAAGTCATTGTCACATCGATGTAATCTTATCAGACACAATGTGCCGGGGTCTGCATGTAAATAACACCGTTAATAAGGCCGAGAAATCTGTTGCACTCTTAAAGCCCTAAACAAGTAGGACGCAAGACTAATATCAAACGTTGAGAAAATATACGTTCGGCACAAAATGGAACAGTGTACTGCTGTCTTCCACGGCAGGGGTCTGGAAGGGGTAAATAGCGACACGCGACAATGCGTGTTTGAAAAATCCACATCCGATATTGGCATCCAAATTCTGACGCCGAACATGTCAAAATTCGACACCGACACAGCTATTTCTCGGGAAAATATGATTGAGATTTTTGAAGAATAGACACAGGACACGGATAATGTTGAATACTGGATGCTGGACACCCCTCCCAGACCCCTATTTATGATTGGTTGGTTGATTTAAGTCGGCCGCTTTAACGTCTGTGGGTCTTAGGAATGATGAAAATAATGGTCTTTTTATAGTGGTGAAATGAAATAAGTATGAAACCTTTAACCTTCACTGTGCACACCAATAAAAAACAGCAAATGGATAGGTCGAATCAACGAACGAGTCCAGCTGCCAAATTGTCTGGTTGTTGAGCGACAACGCGATCGATGAAGCAGCCTACACACTCAGCCGACGGGGCGGCCCGCCCTTACCTAGAGGGTTCAATCAACGACTGTCGCGCAAACTCGTTTTGACTCGATCTCCGCCGTCGTCTTATGAACCGACACGGAGAGCAAACACTCCGTAGCGCGGGGGAGGAACCGGAAATGGCTGCTGGGTTAAACCGGAAGTGAGTCGGCGGTGGGTGTGGCGACGTTCCTGGGCGGTGCAGCTATCAGGCTGGAGACGTTTTGTTGGCAGATTGTTTTATGTTCGTCCAGCAATTGGCTTCTCTGGTCGGCGGACGGCTTACCGGGGGCTTGCGACGACGGCGATATTTGATCTCAGACTGATGTGTGTGTGTGTGTGTAGGAGAGGCGTACTCTGATTGGGCCTCTCCCTCATAAGCGCTCTCGCCATCTCTTTCTAGGTTTTACTCTCGCTCTCCCCCTTCCCTCGATATCTCGCTCTGCCTCTGCCTCCCTATTTTTTTCTCGATCTATATATCTGTGTTTCTCTCTCCCTCTCTCTCTGCTTCTGTCTCTCTGGGTGTGTCTCTCCTTGTCTCGCTGTATCCCTCGCTATCTCTGTCAGCCTATATCGCTTTTTCTCGATGTGTATGTGTCTCTCTCACTCGATTTCTGTCTATCTCATCAGCTCTCTATCCTATCTATCAGCCCGATAGCTCTCTCCATCTATCCACTTCAGAATCTCTCTCCCCATCTCTCTATCCACCTCTCTCCCCATCGCCTCCCCCCCCCCCTCTCTCTCTGTCCCCCACCCTCTCCTCATCTTTCCTTCCCTCTTTCACCGCATCCACGTCTACATGTCTCTTTTTCTATCTCTCCCTCTACATATTTTTCTCGCCCCGACTTGCTCAACCTCTCTCTCCGTGCATTTAGCTTTCCCTCTCTCTCAATCTTCCTCTGTCTCCATATCTCTGTCACCATCTCTGCATCTATTTCTCTCTCACCCCCCCCCCCCCCTTTCTCCCTCTCTCTCCATCTCACTGAACGATACAGTTCACAGTGTGTTATTCATCCAAACACCGATAGTTGTATCCGACAAAGAATGATACCGTTCTTTGTTTTCAGTCCCCACGAGACAAGGCAAATAGGGAAGTCGGCGACAATGAACAGCAAGTCCATACCGGATCAAAAAAAATTACTCACGCACAAGGAATTGATGAGAAAAAAACCTGATTTTGGTAAACTCGGCCGCATTTATTTGATTAGAAACGTTCCTCACCTCAAATATTTAAATAAACTATGCAAGACAACACCACTCTTCGCAAAGAGTAGGGATTACCCCCCGGGGAAATGGCTCCACTGTCCCTACCTTCTCCCATTGACGCGAAAGAACGCAGCTGCAAAAGCCAGCTGCAGAACCCTGCTGCAGAACTATGCCAAGTGTTTGTATGTCTCATTTTAAAAGTTAGACGGCGGACGTTCACTTCATGATGGGTCTACATAATTCAGGTTTACAGCGGTGCCCGAGGGGGTATAAATGGGCCTTCCGGTGCACCGGAAGTGAGGTTTGCTTCATGAATATGCATGAGGAGTACAATTTAAATACAGGAGTTACCTCCTGGGACAACAAGGAGTCTGTTCACCAGGCGGTGAGGGTCAAGGCTCGCATACATCGAGAGCCATAACGGGCGGTGTGGGGGCGCCACTGTCTGGTGGGGGGGGGGGGGCAGCTGGGGTTCGAAAGTAATGGTAACATATGGGAGTAGGAAGTAAGAGTGCTCATCAAGAAGCTATTGCGACCAAATGATCTCGATCTATATCCAGATCACTCCAAGCTCCGACAAGTAAGAAGAAGTCATTGTCACATCGATGTAATCTTATCAGACACAATGTGCCGGGGTCTGCATGTAAATAACACCGTTAATAAGGCCGAGAAATCTGTTGCACTCTTAAAGCCCTAAACAAGTAGGACGCAAGACTAATATCAAACGTTGAGAAAATATACGTTCGGCACAAAATGGAACAGTGTACTGCTGTCTTCCACGGCAGGGGTCTGGAAGGGGTAAATAGCGACACGCGACAATGCGTGTTTGAAAAATCCACATCCGATATTGGCATCCAAATTCTGACGCCGAACATGTCAAAATTCGACACCGACACAGCTATTTCTCGGGAAAATATGATTGAGATTTTTGAAGAATAGACACAGGACACGGATAATGTTGAATACTGGATGCTGGACACCCCTCCCAGACCCCTATTTATGATTGGTTGGTTGATTTAAGTCGGCCGCTTTAACGTCTGTGGGTCTTAGGAATGATGAAAATAATGATCTTTTCATAGCGGTGAAATGAAATAAGTATCAGACCTTTAACCTTCACTGTGCACACCAATAAAAAACATCAAGTGGATAGGGTCGAATCAACGAACGAGTCCAGCTGCCAAATTGTCTGGTTGTTGAGCGACAACGCGATTGATGAAGCCGCCTACACACTCACCCGACGGGGTGGCCCGCCTTTACCTAGAGGGTTCAATCAACGACTGTCGCGCAAACTCGTTTTGACTCGATCTCCGTCGTCGTCTTATGAACCGACACGGAGAGCAAACAATCCGTAGCGCGGGGGAGGAACCGGAAATGGCTGCTGGGTTAAACCGGAAGTGAGTCGGCGGTGGGTGTGGCGACGTTCCCGGGCGGTGTAAATATCAGGCTGGAGACGTTTTGTTGGCAGATTGTTTTATGTTCGTCCAGCAATTGGCTTCTCTGGTCGGCGGACGGCTTACGGAGGGCTTGCGACGACGGCGATATTTGATCTCAGACTGATGGGTGTGGGTGTGTGTAGGAGAGGCGTACTCTGATTGGGCCTCTCCCTCATAAGCGCTCTCGCCATCTCTTTCTTGTTTTTACTTTCGCTCTCCCCCCTCCCTCGATATCTCGCCCTTGCCTCTGCCTCGCTGTTTTTCTCGATCTATATATCTGTGTTTCTCTCTCCCTCGATCTGTCTCTGTTTCTCTCTCTCTCCATCTGTGCTTCTGTCGGTCTCTCTCACTCGCTATCTCTATCTGTCTATATTGCTTTTTCTCGATGTGTATATGTCTCTTTCACTCGATTTCTGTCTATCTCATCAGCTCTCTATCCTATCTATCAGCCCGATAGCTCTCTCCATCTATCCACTTCAGAATCTCTCTCGTCATCTCTCTATCTACCTCTCTCCCCGTCGCCTCCCCCCCCACCCCTCTCTCTGTCCCCCACCCTCTCCTCATCCTTCCTTCCCTCTTTCACCGCATCCACGTCTACATGTCTCTTTTTTTATCTCTCCCTCTACATATTTCTATTTCTCTCGCTCCCCTTTGCTCAACCTCTCTCTCCGTGCATTTAGCTCTTCCTCTGTCAATCTTCCTCTGTCTCCATATCTCTGTCACAATCTCTGCATCTCTTTCTCTCTCACTCTCGCCACCCCCCCCCCCTTTCTCCCGCTCTCTCCATCTCACTCAACGATACATTTTACAGTGTGTTATTCATCCAAACACCGATAGTTGTATCCGACAGAGAATGAAACCGTTCTTTGTTTTCAGTCCCCACAAGACAAGGCAAATAGGGAAACGGCGACAATGAACAGCAAGTCTATACCGGATAAAAAACTACTCACGCACAAGGACTTGATGAGAAAAAAACATGATTTGGGTAAGCTCGGCCGCATTTATTTGATTAGAAACGTTCCTCAACTCAAATATTGGGGGCAAGGGGGGGGGGGCGTTGTGTTCCCATATCACGAACATAATACTTAGTAGTTATCGGTTCACGAAGATTATTAAAAACGTAATCCCGAATCATGGAGGGTCGGGGAAGTCCTGATTCCCGATTCACGAGGATAATCAGACCCTGTTCCCAAATCACGTAAAATAAAAAAGCCCGATCACGAGGAACGTGAACACTCCTTGCTCCCTGATGTCTGAGACATATTGCCTTTTGTCGTGACCTCGGCGGTAAAGTTTCTTTTATGGTGATGTCAGAGACATATGGCATTTTGTTGTGATGTCAGAGAAATGTTGTCTTTTGTCATGATGTCAGAGACATATTGCCTTTTGTCGTGATATCAGAGACATATTGCCTTTTGTCGTGATGTCACACGTATATTGCCTATTGTCGTGATGTCTGAGGTATATTGCCTGTTGTCGTGATGTCTGAGGTATTTTGTCTTTAATTTGTCGCGATGTCAGAGACATACTGTTGTGATGTCTTTCGTCATGATGTTGAAGGAGTATTATTTTTCCCACGCTTCACTCAGGTCGGAGCTCTCATTACATATATTGTGTTGTTTCTATTGCGTGTGCAATCGATTTTCTTCTGGATATGTCAAATCAGTTTTCTTTCCTGATGTCTCAAATCAGTCTTCTTTCCTGATATCTCAAATCTGTTTTCTTTCCTGATATCCTAAGATCGATTTTGTTGCCTGATATTTCACAATAGATTGTCATCCTCAAATTCCTGAAATCCCCATGATATCTCACAGGTTATCAAACTCATATCTGCATGATATCTAGAAACCGTCTCTCCCTCCATATCACATATTGGTTACCGGTCTCGAAACAATCTCTCTCCCTGTATGTCTCATAGTTATTTCCATATCACGAAACAGTCTCGCGCCCTGCATATCTCATAATTGTTTCCATATCTCGAAATAACTGTTTCCATATCTCGAAACCATCGCTCTCCTTGTATATCTCATAACTGTTTTGATATCTCGAAACCGTCTCCCCCCTTGCATAGCTCATAATTGATTTCATATCTCGAAACAGTCTCTCTCCCTGCAGTTCTCATAATTGTCTCTATATCTTACAATCGTTTCTACCACATCCCATGACAATTCCTGAATTGTATCCCGGTGTATCTGTTTTTTTTGCATATTCATCAATTGTTTTATGGGGCATTTCACTAGCAGCAGGATAAGTGTTTCTTTGGTATCGCTTACTGCTCATGCAGAACGGCTCTGATTCTGCAATGGCTCTTCCAAGTCATTACCTCCCCCCCCCCCCACCCTCTTACCTCCGACTCTCAAAAAGAACAATTCACTACAGACCTGGTGACTGAGCCACCCCGTCCCAACCTGCCTCATCCAGCCTCCCCCTCCCCCTCCCCCTCCGCCTCCACCTCGGCCCAGACCCAGGGCCATCCCCAGGCCCAGGCGACACGGGGTGGGATACCTACAGTGTGAGAGAGACAGGCTAGGCTGATATATGGTACCTCTCCCTGGCTTGCTGAATATTGTATGAATTTCTTCCTGGCATAGTTCCTAAGGGGCACGCGAGGGAGGTGGGCGGTGGCTGTGTGCGGGTTGGATGGTTGGGGGGCGGGTGGGGGAGCGGGTGGGGGGTGATTAGTGGGGGTCCGTATTATTTCCAAACTCACCACCCCGATCCCCACCCCACCCCACCCCGATCCCGGCCCCACCCCACCCCACTTCATTCCCATCCCCTTCCCCTTCCACATACCCTCCCCCCAACCAGCCCTCCCCTTCTCCTTCCACCTCCCCACATCAACCCCCACCCAACCCCCACCCGGGGTTCTCATCCATCCTGCGGCAGGATCTACGTCCTACAGACCCCGCGGTTCTCTTCCTGGCAAGGTCATTGTGGTTGTCCTAAGGGGAAGAAAGTCACTCGCTCGGGGATTGGAAGGCGGGGGGTTGGGGGGTGGTGGTGGAGTGTGTGGGGAGGGGAGCTGTAGGGTGGTGGTGGAGTGTGTGAGGAGGGGGGCTGTAGGGTGATAGTGGAATGTGTAGGGAGGGGTTGGGCTGTAGGGTGGTGGTGGAGGGTGGGGGGGGGAGGGGGCTGTAGGGTGGTGGTGGAGGGTGGGGGGAGGAAGAGGCTGTGGGATGGTGGTGGAGTGTGGAGGGAAGAGGGGGGGTCTGTGGGGTGGTGGTGGAGTGTCTGGGGAAGGGGGGACTGTGGGGTGGTGGTGGAGTGGGGGGGAGGAGGGGGTCTGTGGGGTGGTGGTGGAGTGTGTGGGGAAGGGGGGACTGTGGGGTGGTGGTGGAGTGTGGGGGGAAGAGGGGGGTCTGTGGGGTGGTAGTGGAGTGTGTGGGGAAGGGGGGGCTGTGGGGTGGTGGTGGAGTGTGGGGGAGGAGGGGGTCTGTGGGGTGGTGGTGGAGTGTGTGGGGAAGGGGGGGCTGGGGGGGGGGGGTGGGCTGTGGGGTGGTGGTGGAGGGAGTGGGGAGGGGGGAGGGGGGAGGAGCCGAGTTATAGACCCGGAGTTCACATGCCTCAGGGGTGACAGGCCCCCGGGAGAGGGGTCGGAGCTTGGGACCTTTCATCATTTGAGGCACTTAGTATAAAGGCTACTCAGGCTTGTCTGGTTAAGGGGTGTGTGGGGGTAGGGGTGTTGGGGCATTGATGGCTGTGAGGTTGGAGCATTGGTGGCTGTAAGGTTGGGGCATTGGTGCCTGTGAGGTTGGGGCATTGGATGTTGTGGGGACTGGGACATTAGCGGCTGTAGGGACTGGGGCATTGGTGGCTGTGCAGACTGGGGCATTGGTGGCTGTGGGGCTTGGGCATTGCTGGCTGTGGGGAGTGGGGAATTGGTGGTTTTGGGGTCTGGGACATTGGTGGCTGTGGGGACTGGGGCATTGGTGGCTGTGGGGACTGGGGCATTGGTGGCTGTTCGGGTCTGGGGCATTGGTGGCTGTGGGGACTGGGGCATTGGTGGCTGTGGGGACTGGGGCATTGGTGGCTGTGGGGACTGGGACATTGGTGGCTGTGAGGACTGGGGCATTGGTGGCTGTGGGGACTGGGGCATTGGTGGATGTGGAGACTGGGGCATTGGTGGCTGTTGGGTCTGGGGCATTGGTGGCTGTGGGGACTGGGGCATTGGTGGCTGTGGGGACTGGGCCATTGGTGGCGGTGGGGACTGGGGCATTGGTGGATGTTGGGTCTGGGACATTGGTGGCTGTGAGGACTGGGGCATTGGTGGCTGTGGGGACTGGGACATTGGTGGCTGTGGAGACTGGGGCATTGGTGGCTGTGGGGACCGGGGCATTAGTGGCTGTGGGGACTGGGGCTTTGGGGGCTGTGAGGTTGGGGCATTGGTGGCTGTGAGATTGGGTCATTGGTGGCTGCGAGGACTGGGGCATTGGGGTCTGGGGCATTGGTGGCTGTGGGGTCTGGGGAATTGGTAGCTGTGAAGTTGGGGCACTGGTGGCTGTGAGGCTGGGCCATTGGTGGCTGTGAGGTTGGGGCATTGGTGGCTGTGAGGTTGGGGCATTGCTGGCTGTGAGGTTGAGGCTATGTTAGGTCGGGAGCGGCAAGGTTGGAATTAGTTGTTGCTCAATTCAGATCAGAATGTACAATAACGAAAGGCATAAATGTGCAGTAGAGCTTGAATAAAATAAATCAGATTGCAGATGGGGTCTTAAAAACTGACGCTCAGTATTTAGCCGAGGTCAGTTAGTGCATCAAATACGAGTCATGAAATGAGAATGAGGGAGGGTTATTAAGAAGACAGGTGTGGGGGGGGGGGGCATTAAGTAATATGGGCTGACGCTGCTCTGCATCAGATAAAACAGTTGTCAATATTGGTAGGCATGGCAACGAGCGGGTGAAGCAAGGTACGATAGTGAAATAAGGGTGAAGGGGCGGAGGGGGGGGGGACGTCCCGGGTAGGGTTATGAACTAATACCTTTAGGTATCATAGCATAGAGAGACTGCAACTTAGGGGCTCGGGTAGGTTGCAGGGGGAGTGTGCGTGTGTGGGGGTGGGGGGGGGGGGGGGCGGTACGAATATCTCTGGGATGAAGGGTGAATTGACGAGGCGAGTAAGGAATCCATTGGAGTGGTAAGATTAGAGCTGAGTTTGTAGGGTAATGGGGAGAGAGGGTGGCGGGGTGGGTGGAGGTATAGGCAAGATGAGGTTGCCATAGCAATAGCTATTCCCTCCCTCTTCCCCTCCCCCGCCCTCCGAAGGAATCTCAACAGAGGCTTAAGGTTGACTAGAGAGAATGTGGCGGAAAATCTTTTTTTTTCTTACCCAGCGGTCGGTGTTTTCGTCCCAGTCGACTCAGCTGGCGGCTGTTAATAACGCTGAGAGAAGAGAGGGTGGGGTGGGGTGGGGTAAGGGGGAGAGCGGTGTGGGGGGAGGGGTGGAGGGGCGTCTGGGAATAACGCTGAGAGAAGAGAGGGTGGGGTGGGGTGGGGTAAGGGTGAGAGCGGTGTGGGGGGAGGGGTGGAGGGGCGTCTGGGAATAACGCTGAGAGAAGAGAGGGTGGGGTGGGGTGGGGTAAGGGGGAGAGCGGTGTGGGGAGAGGGGTGGAGGGGCGTCTGGGAATAACACAGAGAGAAGAGGGTTGGGGGTGAGGTAAGGGGAGATCGGTGTAGGGGGAGGGGTGGAGGGGCGACTGGGAATAACGCTGAGAGAAGAGAGGGTGAGGGTGGGAGTAGGGTCAGGTGGAGGGCTGGGTGGTGGCCCGGGGTGTGTGGCGGGGGGGGGGGGTCACAGGCTGCCCCATCCCGGCGGGGCATACCCCCACCATTTACGGCTAAACCACTGGGGCCAGTTTTAAGCCTTCGCTTGCCCGACATTAGACATTTATGTTTAATGGACAGGGGGTTAGTGGAGGGTGGGGTGGGGGTGGGCGGTTGCGGTTGCGGTGTAGTGTAGGAAGGGTGTGGGAGAGGTGAGGGGGTGGGGGTGCTTTGCTAGGGGCTGATGGCTTGATATATATGGTAGGAGGCTATGGCGGACATCCGCGTTCATTCTGAGAGCTGCGACGATGAGAGAGAAGCGGTGGGTGGAAGGGAAGGGGGGGGGGGGACCAGGACCAGGACGCCAGCACTGTCAGGGGAAAAAAATAATCGGCACAATGTAATTAAAAAGCTCTTCAGACTGCATTTTTTATCCTTGCTAATGACCCGTGCTGCAGACATGGGGGGTTTCACAGGTGAGCCCACTCAACGCCTGATGTCACTCTCGAGGCGCAGAGGATGACTGGCATTGTGCAATAAGCACGCTTAGCACCAATTTCCTGGGGTTCTAACCTCATGTGCACGTATTCACATTGGTGCCAAACATATTTCTGCGATGATATTTCTGAACAAAACACAGTTTAAAATGTCTTGCAAAATTACTGTGCATCATAAAATATCGAATATATTTAGAATTCTCAAGTAGAAATACAACCCCCCCCCTCGTCCGCCCGGTTAGTTGGTGGAGAAGTTGGGTGGAAGGGAGGTGAGGGTAGTTGGTGGAGAGTAGGGTGGAAGGGAGGTGAGGGTAGTTGGTGGAGAGTAGGGTGGAAGGGAGATGGGGGCAGTTGGTGGAGAAAGAGGGTGGAAGGGCGGTGAGGGTAGTTGGTGGAGAGTAGGGTGGAAGGGAGGTGGGGGTAGTTGGTGGAGAGTAGGGTGGAAGGGCGGGGAGGGTATTTGGTGGAGAAGGAGGGTGAAAGGGTGGGGAAGTAGGGTGGGGGAGGTGGGGGTAGTTGGTGGAAAAGTAAAGTGGAAGGGAGGTGAGGGGAGTTGGTGGAGAAAGAGGGTGGAAGGGTGGGGAAGGAGGGTGGGGGAGGTGGGGATAACTGGTGGAGAGCAGGGTGGAAGGGAGGTGAGGGTAGTTGGTGGATAGTAGGGTGGAAGGGAGGTGAGGGTAGTTGGTAGAGAGTAGGGTGGAAGGTAGGTGGGGGTAGTTGGTGGAGAAGGAGGATGGAAGGGAGGTGGGGTAGTTGGTGGAGAAGGAGGGTAAAAGGGTGGGGAAGCAGGGTGGGGGAGGTGGGGGTAGTTGGTGGAAAGGTAAAGTGGAAGGGAGGTGAGAGTAGTTGGTGGAGAAAGAGGGTGGAAGGGAGGTGAGGGTAGTTAGTGGAGAAGTCGGGTGGAAGAGAGGTGGGTGTAGTTGGTGGAGAAGTAAGGTAGAAGGGAGGTGAGGGTAGTTGGTGGAAAGGTAAAGTGGAAGGGAGGTGAGGGTAGTTGGTAGAGAAAGAGGGTGAAAGGGTGGGGAAGGAGGGTGGGGGAGGTTAGGGTAGTTGGTGGAAAGATAAAGTGGAAGAGAGGTGAGGGTAGTTGGTGGAGAAGTAGTGTTGAAGGGAGGTGAGGGTAGTTGGTGGAGAAGTAGGGTGGAAGGGAGGTGAAGGTAGTTGATGGAAAGGTAAAGTGGAAGGGAGGTGGGGGTAGTTGGTGGAGAAGGAGGGTGGAAGGGAGGTGGGGGTAGTTGGTGGAAAGGTAAAGTGGAAGGGAGGTGAGGGTAGTTGGTGGAGAAGGAGGGTGGAAGGGAGGTGGGGGTAGTTGGTGGAGAAGGAGGGTGGAAGGGAGTGGGGGTAGTTGGTAGAGAAAGAGGGTGAAAGGGTGGGGAAGGAGGGTGGGTGGAGGGTGGACATCGGCGGACGCTGGCCCCTCTCGCCCGCTAAGGACAGCGAGGCGGGGCGAGACGAGGCGACGAGAGGCGACGAGACGGTGATGTTAATAGAGGCACTAATGTCTCCCCCGACGCTGTTTGAAGTCGACTGACGTTTCCCGCCGAAAAGGGTGCGTGATTGAAGCCGGCACCGGTGTCGTCTGCCGGAATGGCCGTGACCTTGACATTGATAAGCCGCACATATATAGCCCGGCCGGCGGGGACGACGAAAATACAACAAGCCATGGATGGTCTAAGAGTGGGTCGTCTAGGAGAGTCGCGTGACGCGTAGATGGTTTAGGAAAGTCACTTGATTCTTGGATGGCCTAGGAGAGTTACGGGAAGAGTCCATAAAACGTGGTGATGGCTTGAAGTAAAAGCAAGATGGTAGAAAGTAGCTTTGACAATAAAACTTCCACCTCGTCAAAAGGAAAGTGTTGTCATTGCCACATGCTGTAGAACTGGCTTCAAAGGGTGGCCGTTGCAAGGTGATGATGTTTCTTACAGTTCTGGAGCCCCCTTAAACTGGACAGTGAAAACCACCTGGAATACGAATGTCTGACAGTGGGTGGCAGTGGGCAACAGTCGCTGTTAGTGGATAAACTTGTCTACCAGTCGATAAAACAAACAAAGGGTAGCAGAGGGTAACCGCGACCAACAATGTGTAGCCCGGAGTCACAACGAATGACAATGGACCACATTGGGTAACAGGGTGGCTGCAGCGAGTAACAGTGGGAAACCGTTAGTAACAGTGGGTATCAATGGGTAACAATGGGTAATACTGGATAACAATGAGTGACAGTGGATAACAAAGGGTAACAGTGTGTAACAGAGTGTAACAGTGGGTAACAATGGGCAACAATGGGTAACAGGGTGGCTGCAGCGAGTAACAGTGGGTAACCGTTAGTAACAGTGGATATCAATGGGTAACAATGGGTAATACTGGATAACAATGAGTGACAGTGGATAACAAAGGGTAACAATGGGTAACAGGGGGCTACAGTGGGCAACAATGGGTAATAGTGGGTAATAAAGGGTCATATAGGTTAACATTGAGGAATAATGGGTAACAATGGGTGACAGTGGGTAACAGTGGGTAACAATGGGTAACAGTGGGTAACAATGGGCAACAGTAGGTAACCGTGGGTAACAGTGGGTAACCGTGGGTAACAGTGGATAACAGTGGATAACAGTGGGTAACAGTTTGCAACAATTAGGGTTCATTCCGTAAAGAATCTTGGGACTGGTTGGACTGAAATGCCTTTACTCTATGAATGGTACCCACCGAGTGCCGCAAGCAAAGCAAAACGAAAAAGAACAAATGCAGACAACAATTTCTGCGGTTGACCTTTTTTCATCAGCTGGTCGGGCGGGAACCCGCGAAAAAGTAGTCCGTCGTCTGCTGCGTGAAAAAACATCGTTGTCGATCGCGGAAGATCACAACCTATTACGGCGTAATTCGTCAGTTGTGCGGCGATATAGACTCGGCTTTCAGACGCTCATCAATTCTCCAGTGGAGCAGGTCAGGCCCGGAGGTGAGGGGTGGGGCGGCTGAGCGGCGGGGGAGGGGGGAGGGGCGATATGTCAAACAAGCATGTGGGGTGGCGGTGGCAGCGGCGGTGGCGGTGCTAGTTGTCTGAGGTTCGGGGTTGCGGGGTTAGGGTTGGGGGTGAGCTAAAAACTGTCAAATAAACGCGTAGGGTGGATGGGTGGCTGAGGGTGTAAGTCGGGTCCGCGTGGGGTGCCGGCGGGGGGTGTGCTTCCGGCAGCCAGAAGTCATGCCAGGGGTCGTCGGACATTCATCATCATGTTGATCGAGGGTGATTGGGGAGACACCCTCGTGCCCTGTCTGCGGGGGGCGGGGGGGGGCGCTCGGAAGCTCCCCCATAACTTGACCTTGACCTTTGGTGAGGACCCTTCCACCCCTCAATCAAAGGGGTCCGCAATATTTTGTCCTTGGGCTCCCGACGTCCCCAAGTCGAGTGTCAGGAACCATATTGCATAACCATGCTATAGAACCATGCAACAGAACCATCCTTCAGAACCATGCGACAGAACCATCCTTCAAAACCATGCGACAGAACCATCCTTCAGAACCAGGCTTCAGATCATTCCTGTAGAATCAAATGTAGAATAGAATAAAACTATGTGGCAGAACCGTCCTATGCTACCTAGAACAGACCAATGATACAGACCTATGCAGAACCTTTTGTAGAGCCATGCTGCAGAACCATGTGGTGGAAGCATGATAACCGAACCATGTTGCAGAACCACCCTGCAGAACCGTGCCGTAAAACCATGTTATAGAAAACATGCGGCGGAACCATGATACCGAACCATGACGCAGAACCATGCTGCAGCACCCTACTGTAGAACCCTGCGGAAGAACCCAACTGCAAAACCCTGCTGCAGAACCCTGCTGAAGAACCCTGCTGAACCTGCTGCAGAACCTGCTGCAGAACCTGCTGCAGAACCCTGCTGCAGAACCTTGCCGCAGAACCCTGCTGCAGAACTCTGCTGAAGAACCCTGCTGCAGAACCCTGCGGCAGAACCCTGCTGCAGAACCCTGCTGCAGAACCCTGCTGCAGAACTATGCCAAGTGTTTGTCACTCTCATTTTAAAACTTAGATTGCGGACGGTCACTTCATGATGGGTCTACATAATTCAGGTTTACAGCGGTGCCCGAGAGGGTAGAAATGGGCCGCCCGGTGCACCGGAAGTGAGGCTTGCTTCATGAATATGCATGAGGAGTACAATTAAAATACAGAAGTTACCTAGTCTGTCCACTAGGCGGTGAGGGTCAAGGCACTTATGCGTCGAGAGCTATAAGACGGGCGGTGTGGGGGCGCCGCTGTCTTGAGGGGGAGCAGCTGGGGTTGGAAAGTAATGGTAACATATGGGAGTAGGAAGTAGGAGTGCTTATCAAGAAGCTGTTGCGACCAAATGATCTCGATCTATATCCGGATAACTCGGAGCTCCGACAAGTAAGAAGAAGTCATTGTCACATCGATGTAATCTTATCAGACACAATGTGCCGGGGTCTGCATGTAAATAACACCGTTAATAAGGCCGAGAAATCTGTTGCACTCCTAAAGCGTCTTCCTAAACAAGCAGGACGCAAGATTATTATTAAACGTTGAGAAAATATACGTTCGGCAAAAAATGGAACAGTGTACTGCTGTCTTCCACGGCAGGGGTCTGGAAGGGGTAAATAGCGACACGCGACACTGCCGTGTTTGAAAAATTTACATTCTATGTTGGCATCCAAATTGCGACGCCGAACATGTCAAAATTCGACACCAGCACAGTTATTTCTCCGGAAAATATGATTGAGATTTTTGAAGAATAGACACAGGACACGGATAATTTTGAACAATGGATGCTGGACACCCCTCCCAGACCCCTATTTATGATTGGTTGGTTGATTTAAGTCGGCCGCTTTAACGTCTGTGGGTCTTAGGAATGATGAAAATAATGGTCTTTTTATAGTGGTGAAATGAAATAAGTATGAAACCTTTAACCTTCACTGTGCACACCAATAAAAAACAGCAAGTGGATAGGTCGAATCAACGAACGAGTCCAGCTGCCAAATTGTCTGGTTGTTGAGCGACAACGCGATCGATGAAGCAGCCTACACACTCAGCCGACGGGGCGGCCCGCCCTTACCTAGAGAGTTCAATCAACGACTGTCGCGCAAACTCGTTTTGACTCGATCTCCGCCGTCGTCTTATGAACCGACACGGAGAGTAAACAATCCGTAGCGCGGGGGAGGAACCGGAAATGGCTGCTGGGTTAAACCGGAAGTGAGTCGGCGGTGGGTGTGGCGACGTTCCTGGGCGGTGCAGCTATCAGGCTGGAGACGTTTTGTTGGCAGATTGTTTTATGTTCGTCCAGCAATTGGCTTCTCTGGTCGGCGGACGGCTTACGGAGGGCTTGCGACGACGGCGATATTTGATCTCAGACTGATGGGTGTGGGTGTGTGTAGGAGAGGCGTACTCTGATTGGGCCTCTCCCTCATAAGCGCTCTCGCCATCTCTTTCTTGTTTTTACTTTCGCTCTCCCCCCCCCCCTCGATATCTCGCTCTGCCTCTGTCTACCTGTTTTTTTCTCGATCTATATATCTGTGTTTCTCTCTCCCTCTCTCTCTGCTTCTGTCTCTCTGGGTGTGTCTCTCCCTTTCTCGTTTTCTCCCTCGCTATCTCTATCAGTCTATATCGCTCTTCCACGATGTGTATATGTCTCTCTCACTCGATTTCTGTCTATCTCATCAGCTCTCTATCCTATCTATCAGCCCGATAGCTCTCTCCATCTATCCACTTCAGAATCTCTCTCCCCATCTCTCTATCTACCTCTCTCCCCATCGCCTCCCCCCCTCTCTCTCTGTCCCCCACCCTCTCCTCATCCTTCCTTCCCTCTTTCACCGCATCCACGTCTACATGTCTCTTTTTTTATCTCTCCCTCTACATATTTCTATTTCTCTCGCTCCGCTTTGCTCAACCTCTCTCTCCGTGCATTTAGCTCTTCCTCTGTCAATCTTCCTCTGTCTCCATATCTCTGTCACAATCTCTGCATCTCTTTCTCTCTCACTCTCGCCACCCCCCCCCCCCCCTTTCTCCCGCTCTCTCCATCGCACTCAACGATACACTTCACAGCGTGTTATTCATCCAAACACCGATAGTTGAATCCGACAGAGAACGATACCGTTCTTTGTTTTCAGTCCCCACAAGACAAGGCAAATAGGGAAGTCCGTGACAATGAACAGCAAGTCTATACCGGATAAAAAACTATCACGCACAAGGACTTGATGAGTAAAGTAAGTAAAGGTTTATTTCGTACTGCTGGCCTTCGGCCCATAGTACTACATATATACAGAGTATGATATTAACACAATTAACGAGAACAGCTTTGTAAAAATCGATTACGGAGATTTGTTGCATGGTAGATGAAGTTTCCCAATTCTGTTAGCTTAGTAGGGTTCTTTGTTTTCAGTATATTTATAATTATTTGCCTAGTGCAATCTGAGGCGTACCTTAAGTATTTATTTCGCAGGTCCTTATATAAGTTACAGATACAGAGGAAATGATATTCATCTTCCACATAACTGAGGCCATTTATGTTACAATATATACATATCCGGTCACACCTTGAAACGTTTTCGTATCTTCCTGTTTCTATGGCAAGTCTGTGATTTGAGCATCTAAATCTAGTATTAGCTATACGATGTTTCGATATAGGTACATCAATGAGATATTTTTCTCGTTCGAGTAAACTCTTGTATGTTGCATAGGTATCTAGCTTGGTGGATTCATGAATGTTGCTCGACCACTCATGTTGGTAACAATCTCTTAATCTTTGTTTAAATTGAGTTGTGCATTGCCGACACTCTGTGACATATAAACGTGTCCAAAACCGTACCTGAATAAAATACGCTTCACATGAGTCGCCCAATTTTCTCCCCCATTTCCGTCCATTTTGTATAACATAAAGTAACAGCTCTTTGGAATGCGTTCGTCCCCCATATTAAGTAGTTTTAACCAAAATGATATAACCTGTTGGTAACATGTGACAAATATAGGGTAACGACCGCATTCACCCAACACGGCTGCCGTTGTTGTTCTTGAGGAAAACCTAAGTAAATATTTACAGAAATTTAAATGGACTATTTCAATATAATCATAACGTTTATAGCCCCAAACTTCTGCTCCATGCGTAATAGCCGGTAGGACCATTTTATCGAACAACTGGAGGGCAATGTCGACAGACAGGCCATTACAATTAGCTATTAGGCGTTTTATAACGGCATTTGCTTTCAATCCCTGCGCCGCAAGTGTCTTTGTTGCCTGTAACCATGTTAATCTGCTTGAGAATACAATGCCTAGATACTTGTAGAACGGGACTATTTCTATATGTTGCCCTTTAAAATGCCACTTTTCGTTCCGTTTCACAATTCCTCCGTTTCTGAAAACAACAATTTTGGTTTTATCCATGTTGACTTTCAGTCACGATGAGTCACAATACTTCGTCAATACATCAATTTGTTTCTGGAGTCTACCGACCAGATCGGCGAATTGGGCTAAATCGTCTGCATATAATAATATAAACAGATTTGAATTATTTTCATCTAAATAAACCCCGTCACAACCGCTTTCTCTACACATTTCAACTAATTGACTTAAATATATAACAAAGAGTAAAGGACTCAGCTTACAACCCTGTCTGGTTCCAGTGCTGCATTTGAAAAATTCTGTCAGACCATCTTTTGTTTGTACACAACTTGAGAGCTTCATATACATAGATTTCAGGATTACCATGATTTTACCATGCATTCCCTGCTTAATTAATCTGCATAAAAGATGTGCGTGAGGCACGCGGTCAAATGCTTTTGAGAAATGCTATATATGTGCTCTATCGTAGTGCGACCCGATCTGAAGCCATTTTGTTCATCAACCACTTTATTGTTATCTTCGACCCATCCTTGCAGCATATTCCCTATGATAGACGTGAATAGATTTCCTATCGCAGGGATCAGGGATATGCCCCTGTAGTTACTTTCTAGATTGCGAGAACCTGTTTCATGTATCGGATATATGATGCCTTTACACCAGGAGTTAGGAAAATCACCATTGTTTAGTATACCGTTCATTAATTTTGTCATTATGGGTGCTGTGGCGTCAGCAGAATGTTTCAGTATTTCGTTACACAGACCGTCATACCCTGGAGCCTTATTGTTTTGTAAATTTTGCATCGCGGTTACCAATTCTTGGACTTGAAATTCCCTGTTAATCTCATAAGGTATACCTTGTGTGCACTTCTCGCATTCGGTGTCATGGCTCGTCAAAAAGTCATGGATATTGTCATAAACCAAGTCGGGAACGTTGGTGCTCCCAGGGTTTAGCAACTGCTCGAAATATGTATACCATCTTTCCCCAGAACTGACTTGGGTTTCTCAGATTCTTCCGATACAACCGTTCTTTGTTATCATAAATATCTTTAAAGTTTGATTTTGCTTTTAAGTATCCACTTAAGTCTTCACGGGACTTGGTTCTACGATACCTGTTCAAGCATCTACTACGTTGCTGTTTTTGGTCTTGTAATTGCCAATCCCACTTGATGAGGTGTTCCTATATCACGAACATTAAAAACGTAATCCCGAATCACGGAGGGTCGAGGAAATCCTGATTCCCGATTCACGAGGATAATCAGACCCTGTTCCCAAATCACGTAAAATAAAAAAGACCGATCACGGGGAACGTGAATACCCCTTGCTCCCTGATGTCTGAGACATATTGTCTTTTGTCGTGACCTCAGCGGTAAAGTTTCTTTTGTCGTGATGTCAGAGACATATGGCATTTTGTCGTGATGTCAGAGAAATGTTGTCTTTTGTCATGATGTCAGAGACATATTGCCTTTTGTCGTGACCTCAGCGGCATAGTGTTTTTTGTCGTGATGTCAGAGACATATTGCCTTTCGTCGTGATGTCACAGGTATATTGCCTACTGTCGTGATGTCTGAGGTATATTGTCTTTAATTTGTCGCGATGTCAGAGACATACTGTCTTTTGTTGTGATGTCTTTCGTCATGATGTCGAAGGAGTATTATTTTTCCCACGCTTCACCCAGGTCGGAGCTCTCATTACATATATTGTGTTATTTCTATTGTGTGTGCAATCGATTTTCTTCTGGATATGTCAAATCAGTTTTCTTTCCTGATATCTCAAATCAGTTTTCTTTCCTGATATCCTAAGATCGGTTTTGTTGCCTGATATTTCACAATAGATTGTCATCCTCAAATTCCTGAAATCCCCATGATATCTCACAGGTTATTTTCGTGATATCAAACTCATATCTGTATGATATCTAGAAACCGTCTCTTCCTCCATATCTCATATTGGTTACCGGTCTCGAAACAATCTCTCTCCCTGTATGTCTCATAGTTAATTCCATATCACGAAACAGTCTCGCGCCCTGCATGTCTCATAATTGTTTCCATATCTCGAAATAACTGTTTCCATATCTCGAAACCGTCTCTCCCCTTGCATAGCTCATAATTGATTTCATATCTCGAAACAGTCTCTCACCCTGCAGTTCTCATAATTGTCTCTATATCTTACAATCGTTTCTACCACATCCCATGACAATTCCTGAATTGTATCCCGGTGTATCTGTTTTTTTTTGCATATTCATCAATTGTTTTATGGGGCATTTCACTAGCAGCAGGATAAGTGTTTCTTTGGTATCGCTTACTGCTCATGCAGAACGGCTCTGATTCTGCAATGGCTCTTCCAAGTCATTACCCCCCCCCCCACCCACCCTCTTACCTCCGACTCTCAAAAAGAACAATTCACTACAGACCTGGTGACTGAGCCACCCCGTCCCAACCTGCCTCATCCAGCCTCCCCCTCCCCCTCCCCCTCCGCCTCCACCTCGGCCCAGACCCAGGGCCATCCCCAGGCCCAGGCGACACGGGGTGGGATACCTACAGTGTAAGAGAGACAGGCCAGGCTGATATATGGTACCTCTCCCTGGCTTGCTGAATATTTTATGAATTTCTTCCTGGCATAGTTCCTAAGGGGCACGCGAGGGAGGTGGGCGGGGGCTGTGTGGGGGTTGGAGGCTAGGGGGGCGGGTGGGGGAGCGGGTGGGGGGTGATTAGTGGGGGTCCGTATTATTTCCAAACTCACCACCCCGATCCCCACCCCACCCCACCCCGATCCCGGCCCCACCCCACCCCACTTCATTCCCATCCCCTTCCCCTTCCACATACCCTCCCCCCAACCAGCCCTCCCCTTCCCCTTCCACCTCCCCACATCAACCCCCACCCAACCCCCACCCGGGGTTCTCATCCATCCTGCCGCAGGATCTACGTCCTACAGACCCCGCGGTTCTCTTCCTGGCAAGGTCATTGTGGTTGTCCTAAGGGGAAGAAAGTCACTCGCTCGGGGATTGGAAGGCGGGGGGTTGGGGGGTGGTGGTGGAGTGTGTGGGGAGGGGGGCTGTAGGGTGGTGGTGGAGTGTGTGAGGAGGGGGGCTGTAGGGTGATAGTGGAATGTGTAGGGAGGGGTTGGGCTGTAGAGTGGTGGTGGAGGGTGGGGGGGAGCGGGCTGTAGGGTGGTGGTGGAGGGTGGGGGGAGGAAGAGGCTGTGGGATGGTGGTGGAGTGTGGAGGGAAGAGGGGGGGGTCTGTGGGGTGGTGGTGGAGTGTGAGGGGAAGGGGGGACTGTGGGGTGGTGGTGGAGTGTCGGGGAGGAGGGGGTTTGTGGGGTGGTGGTGGAGTGTGTGGGGAAGGGGGGACTGTGGGGTGGTGGTGGAGTGTGGGGGGAAGAGGGGGGTCTGTGGGGTGGTGGTCGAGTGTGTGGGGAAGGGGGGGCTGTGGGGTGGTGGTGGAGTGTGGGGGAGGAGGGGGTCTGTGGGGTGGTGGTGGAGTGTGTGGGGAAGGGGGGGCTGGGGGGTGGGGTGGGCTGCGGGGTGGTGGTGGAGGGAGTGGGGAGGGGGGAGGGGGAGGAGCCGGGTTATAGACCCGGAGTTTCACATGCCTCAGGGGTGACAGGCCCCCGGGAGAGGGGTCAGAGCTTGGGACCTTTCATCATTTGAGGCACTTAGTATAAAGGCTACTCAGGCTTGTCTGGTTAGGGGGTGTGTGGGGGTGGTGGTGTTGGGGCATTGATGGCTGTGAGGTTGGAGCATTGGTGGCTGTGAGGTTGGGGCATTGGTGGCCGTGAGGTTGGGGCATTGGATGTTGTGGGGACTGGGACATTAGCGGCTGTAGGGACTGGGGCATTGGTGGCTGTGCAGACTGGGGCATTGGTGGCTGTGGGGCTTGGCATTGCTGGCTGTGGGGAGTAGGGAATTGGTGGTTTTGGGGTCTGGGACATTGGTGGCTGTGGGGACTGGGCATTGGTGGCTGTGGGGACTGGGGCATTGGTGGCTGTTCGGGTCTGGGGCATTGGTGGCTGTGAGGACTGGGGCATTGGTGGCTGTGGGGACTGGGGCATTGGTGGCTATGGGGACTGGGACATTGGTGGCTGTGAGGACTGGGGCATTGGTGGCTGTGGGGACTGGGGCATTGGTGGCTGTGGAGACTGGGGCATTGGTGGCTGTTGGGTCTGGGGCATTGGTGGCTGTGGGGACTGGGGCATTGGTGGCTGTGGGGACTGGGCCATTGGTGGCGGTGGGGACTGGGGCATTGGTGGATGTTGGGTCTGGGACATTGGTGGCTGTGAGGACTGGGGCATTGGTGGCTGTGGGGACTGGGCCATTGGTGGCGGTGGGACTGGGGCATTGGTGGATGTTGGGTCTGGGACATTGGTGGCTGTGAGGACTGGGGCATTGGTGGCTGTGGGGACTGGGCCATTGGTGGCGGTGGGGACTGGGACATTGGTGGCTGTGAGGACTGGGGCATTGGTGGCTGTGGGGACTGGGGCATTGGTGGCTGTGGAGACTGGGGCATTGGTGGCTGTTGGGTCTGGGGCATTGGTGGCTGTGGGGACTGGGGCATTGGTGGCTGTGGGGACTGGGCCATTGGTGGCGGTGGGGACTGGGGCATTGGTGGATGTTGGGTCTGGGACATTGGTGGCTGTGAGGACTGGGGCATTGGTGGCTGTGGGGACTGGGACATTGGTGGCTGTGGAGACTGGGGCATTGGTGGCTGTGGGGACCGGGGCATTAGTGGCTGTGGGGACTGGGGCTTTGGGGGCTGTGAGGTTGGGGCATTGGTGGCTGTGAGATTGGGTCATTGGTGGCTGCGAGGACTGGGGCATTGGGGTCTGGGGCATTGGTGGCTGTGGGGTCTGGGGAATTGGTAGCTGTGAAGTTGGGGCACTGGTGGCTGTGAGGCTGGGCCATTGGTGGCTGTGAGTTTGGGGCATTGGTGGCTGTGAGGTTGGGGCATTGCTGGCTGTGAGGTTGGGGCTATGTTAGGTCGGGAGCGGCAAGGTTGGAATTAGTTGTTGCTCAATTCAGATCAGAATGTACAATAACGAAAGACATAAATGTGCAGTAGAGCTTGAATAAAATAAATCAGATTGCAGATGGGGTCTTAAAAACTGACGCTCAGTATTTAGCCGAGGTCAGTTAGTGCATCAAATACGAGTCATGAAATGAGAATGAGGGAGGGTTATTAAGAAGACAGGTGGGGGGGGGGGGGCATTAAGTAATATGGGCTGACGCTGCTCTGCATCAGATAAAACAGTTGTCAATATTGGTAGGCATGGCAACGAGCGGGTGAAGCAAGGTACGATAGTGAAATAAGGGTGAAGGGGCGGAGTGGGGGGGGGGACGACCCGGGTAGGGTTATGAACTAATACCTTTAGGTATCATAGCATATAGAGAGACTGCAACTTAAGCTCGGGTAGGTTGCAGGGGGAGTGTGCGTGTGTGGGGGTGGGGGGGGGGCGGTACGAATATCTCTGGGATGAAGGGTGAATTGACGAGGCGAGTAAGGAATCCATTGGAGTGGTAAGATTAGAGCTGAGTTTGTAGGGTAATGGGGAGAGAGGGTGGCGGGGTGGGTGGAGGTATAGGCATGATGAGGTTGCCATAGCAATAGCTATTCCCTCCCTCTCCCCCTCCCCCGCCCTCCGAAGGAATCTCAACAGAGGCTTAAGGTTGACTAGAGAGGATGTGGCGGAAAATCTTTTTTTTTCTTACCCAGCGGTCGGTGTTTTCGTCCCAGTCGACTCAGCTGGCGGCTGTTAATAACGCTGAGAGAAGAGAGGGTGGGGTGGGGTGGGGTAAGGGGGAGAGCGGTGTGGGGAGAGGGGTGGAGGGGCGTCTGGGAATAACACAGAGAGAAGAGGGTTGGGGGTGAGGTAAGGGGGAGATCGGTGTAGGGGGAGGGGTGGAGGGGCGACTGGGAATAACGCTGAGAGAAGAGAGGGTGAGGGTGGGAGTAGGGTCAGGTGGAGGGCTGGGTGGTGGCCCGGGGTGTGTGGCGTGGGGGGGGGGGTCACAGGCTGCCCCATCCCGGCGGGGCATACCCCCACCATTTACGGCTAAACCACTGGGGCCAGTTTTAAGCCTTCGCTTGCCCGACATTAGACATTTATGTTTAATGGACAGGGGGTTAGTGGAGGGTGGGGTGGGGGTGGGCGGTTGCGATTGCGGTGTAGTGTAGGAAGGGTGTGGGAGAGGTGAGGGGGTGGGGGTGCTTTGCTAGGGGCTGATGGCTTGATATATATGGTAGGAGGCTATGGCGGACATCCGCGTTCATTCTGAGAGCTGCGACGATGAGAGAGAAGCGGTGGGTGGAAGGGAAGGGGGGGCGGGGGAGGGGGGTGGACCAGGACCAGGACGCCAGCACTGTCTAATCGGCACAATGTAATTAAAAAGCTCTTCAGACTGCATTTTTTATCCTTGCTAATGACCCGTGCTGCAGACATGGGGGGTTTCACAGGTGAGCCCACTCAACGCCTGATGTCACTCTCGAGGCGCAGAGGATGACTGGCATTGTGCAATAAGCACGCTTAGCACCAATTTCCTGGGGTTCTAACCTCATGTGCACGTATTCACATTGGTGCCAAACATATTTCTGCGATGATATTTCTGAACAAAACACAGTTTAAAATGTCTTGCAAAATTACTGTGCATCATAAAATATCGAATATATTTAGAATTCTCAAGTAGAAATACAACCCCCCCCCCTCCCTCGTCCGCCCTACGTCCCCCCTGCCAAATATATATATTCCACCAATCGCCTTGTGCATTCTTCTTGGCTATTGGATGGGACGTATCATAAACAAAATATGCTGAATAGTCTGCACAGTAAATCGTAAAGAACACTAGAATGATACATGAAGCATGGTTTTATTTGACCGGCACCGATGTGTCGGTGGGCCAGTCCGATTGTATGGTGTGGTTTGGGTGGGGTGGCGGGTGGAGGGTCGAAGTGGGTGGGGTGGCGGGCGGAAGTTGAGGGTATTTCTTGGAGAAGTGGGGTGGAAGGGAGGTGGGGGTAGTTGGTGAGGAAGGAGGGTGGGGGAGGTGGGGTAGTTGGTGGAGAAGGTGGGTGGGGGAGGTGGGTTAGTTGGTGGAGAAGTTGGGTGGAAGGGAGGTGAGGGTAGTTGGTGGAGAGTAGGGTGGAAGGGAGGTGAGGGTAGTTGGTGGAGAGTAGGGTGGAAGGGAGGTGGGGGTAGTTGGCGGAGAGTAGGGTGGAAGGGAGATGGGGGTAGTTGATGGAGAGTAGGGTGGAAGGGAGGTGGGGGCAGTTGGTGGGGAAGGTGGGTAGGGGAGGTGGGTTAGTTGGTGGAGAAGTTGGGTGGAAGGGAGGTGAGGGTAGTCGGTGGAGAGTAGGGTGGAAGGGAGGTGAGGGTAGTTGGTGGAGAGTAGGGTGGAAGGGAGGTGGGGGTAGTTGGTGGAGAGTAGGGTGGAAGGGAGGTGAGGGTAGTTGGTGGGGAAGGTGGGTGGGGGAGGTGGGTTAGTTGGTGGAGAAGTTGGGTGGAAGGGAGGTGAGGGTAGTTGGTGGAGAGCAGGGTGGAAGGGAGGTGAGGGTAGTTGGTGGAGAGTAGGGTGGAAGGGAGATGGGGGTAGTTGGTGGAGAAGTAGGGTGGAAGGGAGGTGAGGGTAGTTGGTGGAGAGTAGGGTGGAAGGGAGGTGAGGGTAGTTGGTGGAGAAGTAGGGTGCGAGGGAGGTGAGGGTAGTTGGTGGGGAAGGAGGGTGGGGGAGGTAGGGTAGTTGGTGGAGAAGGTGGGTGGGGGAAGTGGGTTAGTTGGTGGAGAAGTTGGGTGGAAGGGAGGTGAGGGTAGTTGGTGGAGAGTAGGGTGGAAGGGAGGTGAGGGTAGTTGGTGGAGAGTAGGGTGGAAGGGAGGTGGGGGTAGTTGGCGGAGAGTAGGGTGGAAGGGAGGTGGGGGCAGTTGGTGGGGAAGGTGGGTGGGGGAGGTGGGTTAGTTGGTGGAGAAGTTGGGTGAAAGGGAGGTGAGGGTAGTTGGTGGAGAGTAGGGTGGAAGGGAGGTGAGGGTAGTTGGTGGAGAGTAGGGTGGAAGGGAGGTGGGGGTAGTTGGTGGAGAGTAGGGTGGAAGGGAGGTGAGGGTAGTTGGTGGGGAAGGTGGGTGGGGGAGGTGGGTTAGTTGGTGGAGAAGTTGGGTGGAATGGAGGTGAGGGTAGTTGGTGGAGAGTAGGGTGGAAGGGAGGTAAGGGTAGTTGGTGGAGAGTAGGGTGGAAGGGAGATGGGGGTAGTTGGTGGAGAAGTAGGGTGGAAGGGAGGTGAGGGTAGTTGGTGGAGAGTAGGATGGAAGGGAGGTGAGGGTAGTTGGTGGAGAAGTAGGGTGGGAGGGAGGTGAGGGTAGTTGGTGGGGAAGGAGGGTGGGGAAGGTGGGTTAGTTGGTGGAGAAGTTGGGTGGAAGGGAGGTGAGGGTAGTTGGTGGAGAGTAGGGTGGAAGGGAGGTGAGGGTAGTTGGTGGAGAGTAGGGTGGAAGGGAGATGGGGGCAGTTGATGGAGAAGGTGGGTGGAAGGGAAGTGAGGGTAGTTGGTGGAGAGTAGGGTGGAAGTGAGGTGAGGGTAGTTGGTGCAGAGTAGGGTGGAAGGGAGGTGGGGATAGTTGGTGGAGAAGGAGGGTGGAAGGGCGGTGAGGGTAGTTGGTGGAGAGTAGGGTGGAAGGGAGGTGGGGGTAGTTGGTGGAGAGTAGGGTGGAAGGGCGGAGAGGGTATTTGGTGGTGAAGGAGGGTGAAAGGGTGGGGAAGTAGGGTGGGGGAGGTGGGGGTAGTTGGTGGAAAAGTAAAGTGGAAGGGAGGTGAGGGGAGTTGGTGGAGAAAGAGGATGGAAGGGTGGGGAAGGAGGGTGGGGGAGGTGGGGATAATTGGTGGAGAGTAGGGTAGAAAGGAGGTGAGGGTAGTTGGTAGAGAAAGAAGGTGAATGGGTGGAGAAGGAGGGTGGGGGAGGTGGGGGTAGTTGGTGGAGAGCAGGGTGGAAGGGAGGTGAGGGTAGTTGGTGGATAGTAGGGTGGAAGGGAGGTGAGGGTAGTTGGTGGAGAGCAGGGTGGAAGGTAGGTGGGGTAGTTGGTGGAGAAGTAGGATGGAAGGGAGGTGGGGTAGTTGTTGGAGAAGGAGGGTAAAAGGGTGGAGAAACAGGGTGGGGGAGGTGGGGGTAGTTGGTGGAAAGGTAAAGTGGAAGGGAGGTGAGAGTAGTTGGTGGAGAAAGAGGGTGGAAGGGAGGTGAGGGAATGGAATGTTGGTGTTTTAGGCCACTTTTGTGCACATACAGGCTAAATTGGGCCAAGGAACCTCCCGAGACGATGAAGGATGAAGGAATGAAACATGCCCCAGATTAGGTGCCCGAGCCCGGATTCGAACCCAGGACCTATTGATCTGCGGTCTAGTGCGCTAGCCACTACACCAGGGAGGCCCCCCGGGGAGGTGAGGGTAGTTGGTGGCGAGCAGGGTGGAAGGTAGGTGGGGTAGTTGGTGGAGAAGTAGGATGAAAGGGAGGTGGGGTAGTTGGTGGAGAAGGAGGGTAAAAGGGTGGAGAAACAGGGTGGGGGAGGTGGGGGTAGTTGGTGGAAAGGTAAAGTGGAAGGGAGGTGAGAATAGTTGGTGGAGAAAGAGGGTGGAAGGGAGGTGAGGGTAGTTGGTGGAGAAAGAGGGTGGAAGGGAGGTAAGGGTAGTTAGTGGAGAAGTCGGGTGGAAGAGAGGTGGGTGTAGTTGGTGGAGAAGTAAGGTAGAAGGGAGGTGAGGGTAGTTGGTGGAAAGGTAAAGTGGAAGGGAGGTGAGGGTAGTTGGTAGAGAAAGAGAGTGAAAGGGTGGGGAAGGAGGGTGGAGGAGGTTAGGGTAGTTGGTGGAAAGATAAAGTGGAAGGGAGGTGAGGGTAGTTGGTGGAGAAGGAGGGTGGAAGGGAGGTGGGGGTAGTTGGTGGAGAAGGAGGGTGGAAGGGAGTGGGGGTAGTTGGTAGAGAAAGAGGGTGAAAGGGTGGGGAAGGATGGTTGGTGGAGGGTGGACATCGGCGGACGCTGGCCCCTCTCGCCCGCTAAGGACAGCGAGGCGGAGCGAGACGAGGCGACGAAAGGCGACGAGACGGTGATGTTAATAGAGGCACTAATGTCTCCCCCGACGCTGTTTGAAGTCGACTGACGTTTCCCGCCGAAAAGGGTGCGTGATTGAAGCCGGCACCGGTGTCGTCTGCCGGAATGGCCGTGACCTTGACATTGATAAGCCGCACATATATAGCCCGGCCGGCGGGGACGACGAAAATACAACAAGCCATGGATGGTCTAAGAGTGGGTCGTCTAGGAGAGTCGCGTGACGCGTAGATGGTTTAGGAAAGTCACTTGATTCTTGGATGGCCTAGGAGAGTTACGGGAAGAGTCCATAAAACGTGGTGATGGCTTGAAGTAAAAGTAAGATGGTTGAAAGTAGCTTTGACAATAAAACTTCCACCTCGTCAAGAGGAAAGTGTTGTCTTCGCAACATGCTGTAGAACTGGCTTCAAAGGGTGGCCGTTGCAAGGTGATGATGTTTCTTACAGTTCTGGAGCCCCCTTAAACTGGACAGTAAAAACCACCTGGAATACGAATTTCTGCCAGTGGGTGGCAGTGGGCAACAGTCGCTGTTAGTGGATAAACTTGTCTACCAGTCGATAAAACAAACAAAGGGTAACAGAGGGTAACCGCGGCCAACAATGTGTAGCCCGGAGTCACAACGAATGACAATGGACCACATTGGGTACAGGGTGGCTGCAGCGAGTAACAATGGGTAACCGTTAGTAACAGTGGATATCTATGGGTAACAATGAGTAATACTGGATAACAATGGGTGACAGTGGGTAACAGTGGGTAACAATGGGTAACAGTGGGTAACAATGGGCAACAATGGGTAACAATGGGTAACAGTGGGTAACCGTGGGTAACAGTGGATAACAGTGGATAACAGTGGGTAACAGTTTGCAACAATTAGGGTTCATTCCGTAAAGAATCTTGGGACTGGTTGGACTGAAATGCATTTACTCTATGAATGGTACCCACCGAGTCCCGCAAGCAAAGCAAAACGAAAAAGAACAAATGCAGACAGCAATTTCTGCGGTTGACCTTTTTTCATCAGCTGGTCGGGCGGGAACCCGCGAAAAACTAGTCCGTCGTCTGCTGCGTGAAAAAACATCGTTGTCGATCGCGGAAGATCACAACCTATTACGGCGTAATTCGTCAGTTGTGCGGCGATATAGACTCGGCTTTCAGACGCTTATCAATTCTCCAGTGGAGCAGGTCAGGCCCGGAGGTGAGGGGTGGGGCGGCTGAGCGGCGGGGGAGGGGGGAGGGGCGATATGTCAAACAAGCATGTGGGGTGGCGGTGGCAATGGCGGTGGCGGTGCTGGTTGTCTGAGGTTCGGGGTTGCGGGGTTAGGGTTGGGGGTGAGCTAAAAACTGTCAAATAAACGCGTAGGGTGGATGGGTGGCTGAGGGGTGTAAGTCGGGTCCGCGTGGGGTGCCGGCGGGGGGTGTGCTTCCGGCAGCCAGAAGTCATGCCAGGGGTCGTCGGACATTCATCATCATGTTGGTCGAGGGTGATTGAGGAGACACCCTCGTGCCCTGTCTGCGGGGGGCGGGGGGGGGGCGCTCGGAAGCTCCCCCATAACTTGACCTTGACCTTTGGTGAGGACCCTTCCACCCCTCAATCAAAGGGGTCCGCAATATTTTGTCCTTGGGCTCCCGACGTCCCCAAGTCGAGTGTCAGGAACCATATTGCATAACCATGCTATAGAACCATGCAACAGAACCATCCTTCAGAACCATGCGACAGAACCATCCTTCAAAACCATGCGACAGACCCATCCTTCAGAACCAGGCTTCAGATCATTCCTGTAGAATCAAATGTAGAATAGAATAAAACTATGTGGCAGAACCGTCCTATGCTACCTAGAACAGACCAATGCTACAGACCTATGCAGAACCTTTTGTAGAGCCATGCTGCAGAACCATGTGGTGGAAGCATGATAACCGAACCATGTTGCAGAACCACCCTGCAGAACCGTGCCGTAAAACCATGTTATAGAAAACATGCGGCGGAACCATGATACAGAACCATGACGCAGAACCATGCTGCAGCACCCTACTGTAGAACCCTGCGGAAGAACCCAACTGCAAAACCCTGCTGCAGAACCCTGCTGAAGAACCCTGCTGAACCTGCTGCAGAACCTGCTGCAGAACCTGCTGCAGAACCTGCTGCAGAACCCTGCTGCAGAACCTTGCCGCAGAACCCTGCTGCAGAACTCTGCTGAAGAACCCTGCTCCAGAACCCTGCGGCAGAACCCTGCTGCAGAACCCTGCTGCAGAACCCTGCTGCAGAACTATGCCAAGTGTTTGTCACTCTCATTTTAAAACTTAGATTGCGGACGGTCACTTCATGATGGGTCTACATAATTCAGGTTTACAGCGGTGCCCGAGAGGGTGGAAATGGGCCGCCCGGTGCACCGGAAGTGAGGCTTGCTTCATGAATATGCATGAGGAGTACAATTAAAATACAGAAGTTACCTAGTCTGTCCACTAGGCGGTGAGGGTCAAGGCACTTATGCGTCGAGAGCTATAAGACGGGCGGTGTGGGGGCGCCGCTGTCTTGAGGGGGAGCAGCTGGGGTTGGAAAGTAATGGTAACATATGGGAGTAGGAAGTAGGAGTGCTTATCAAGAAGCTGTTGCGACCAAATGATCTCGATCTATATCCGGATAACTCGGAGCTCCGACAAGTAAGAAGAAGTCATTGTCACATCGATGTAATCTTATCAGACACAATGTGCCGGGGTCTGCATGTAAATAACACCGTTAATAAGGCCGAGAAATCTGTTGCACTCCTAAAGCGTCTTCCTAAACAAGCAGGACGCAAGATTATTATTAAACGTTGAGAAAATATACGTTCGGCAAAAAATGGAACAGTGTACTGCTGTCTTCCACGGCAGGGGTCTGGAAGGGGTAAATAGCGACACGCGACACTGCCGTGTTTGAAAAATTTACATTCTATGTTGGCATCCAAATTGCGACGCCGAACATGTCAAAATTCGACACCAGCACAGTTATTTTTCGGGAAAATATGATTTGAGATTTTTGAAGAATAGACACAGGACACGGATAATTTTGAACAATGGATGCTGGACACCCCTCCCAGACCCCTATTTATGATTGGTTGGTTGATTTAAGTCGGCCGCTTTAACGTCTGTGGGTCTTAGGAATGATGAAAATAATGGTCTTTTTATAGTGGTGAAATGAAATAAGTATCAGACCTTTAACCTTCACTGTGCACAGCAATAAAAAACATCAAGTGGATAGGTCGAATCAACGAACGAGTCCAGCTGCCAAATTGTCTGGTTGTTGAGCGACAACGCGATCGATGAAGCAGCCTACACACTCAGCCGACGGGGCGGCCCGCCCTTACCTAGAGGGTTCAATCAACGACTGTCGCGCAAACTCGTTTTGACTCGATCTCCGCCGTCGTCTTATGAACCGACACGGAAAGCAAACACTCCGTAGCGCGGGGGAGGAACCGGAAATGGCTGCTGGGTTAAACCGGAAGTGAGTCGGCGGTGGGTGTGGCGACGTTCCTGGGCGGTGCAACTATCAGGCTGGAGACGTTTTGTTGGCAGATTGTTTTATGTTCGTCCAGCAATTGGCTTCTCTGGTCGGCGGACGGCTTACGGGGGGCTTGAGACGACGGCGATATTTGATCTCAGACTGATGTGTGTGTGTGTGTAGGAGAGGCGTACTCTGATTGGGCCTCTCCCTCATAAGCGCTCTCGCCATGTCTTTGTTGTTTTTACTCTCGCTCTCCCCCTTCCCTCGATATCTCGCCCTGCCTCTGCCTCCCTATTTGTCTCGATCTATATATCTGTGTTTCTCTCTCCCTCTCTCTCTGCTTCTGTCTCTCTTCTGCTATCATCCCGACAGCTCTCTCTATCTATCCACTTCAGAATCTCTCTCCCCATCTCTCTATCCACCTCTCTCCCCATCTCTCTATCCATCTCTCTCCCCATCGTCCCCCCCCCCCCCTCTCTCTGTCCCCCACCCTCTCCTCCTCCTTCCTTCCCTCTTTCACCGCATCCACGTCTACATGTCTCTTTTTCTATCTCTCCCTCTACATATTTCTATTTCTCTCGCTCCCCTTTGCTCAACCTCTCTCTCCGTGCATTTAGCTCTTCCTCTGTCAATCTTCCTCTGTCTCCATATCTCTGTCACAATCTCTGCATCTCTTTCTCTCTCACTCTCGCCACCCCCCCCCCCCCCCTTTCTCCCGCTCTCTCCATCTCACTCAACGATACATTTTACAGTGTGTTATTCATCCAAACACCGATAGTTGTATCCGACAGAGAATGAAACCGTTCTTTGTTTTCAGTCCCCACAAGACAAGGCAAATAGGGAAACGGCGACAATGAACAGCAAGTCTATACCGGATAAAAAACTACTCACGCACAAGGACTTGATGAGAAAAAAACATGATTTGGGTAAGCTCGGCCGCATTTATTTGATTAGAAACGTTCCTCAACTCAAATATTGGGGGCAAGGGGGGGGGGCGTTGTGTTCCCATATCACGAACATAATACTTAGTAGTTATCGGTTCACGAGGATTATTAAAAACGTAATCCCGAATCATGGAGGGTCGGGGAAGTCCTGATTCCCGATTCACGAGGATAATCAGACCCTGTTCCCAAATCACGTAAAATAAAAAAGCCCGATCACGAGGAACGTGAACACTCCTTGCTCCCTGATGTCTGAGACATATTGCCTTTTGTCGTGACCTCAGCGGTAAAGTTTCTTTTATGGTGATGTCAGAGACATATGGCATTTTGTTGTGATGTCAGAGAAATGTTGTCTTTTGTCATGATATCACACGTATATTGCCTATTGTCGTGATATCTGAGGTATATTGCCTGTTGTCGTGATGTCTGAGGTATATTGTCTTTAATTTGTCGCGATGTCAGAGACATACTGTCTTTTGTTGTGACGTCTTTCATCATGATGTCGAAGGAGTATTATTTTTCCCACGCTTCACTCAGGTCGGAGCTCTCATTACATATATTGTGTTGTTTCTATTGTGTGTGCAATCGATTTTCTTCTTGATATGTCAAACCAGTTTTCTTTCCTGATGTCTCAAATCAGTTTTCTTTCCTGATATCTCAAATCTGTTTTCTTTCCTGATATCCTAAGATCGATTTTGTTGCCTGATATTTCACAATAGATTGTCATCCTCAAATTCCTGAAATCCCCATGATATCTCACAGGTTATCAAACTCATATCTGCATGATATCTAGAAACCGTCTCTCCCTCCATATCACATATTGGTTACCGGTCTCGAAACAATCTCTCTCCCTGTATGTCTCATAGTTATTTCCATATCACGAAACAGTCTCGCACCCTGCATATCTCATAATTGTTTCCATATCTCGAAAATAGCTGTTTCCATATCTCGAAAATAACTGTTTCCATATCTTGAAACCACCGCTCTCCTTGTATATCTCATGACTGTTTTGATATCTCGAAACCGTCTCTCCCCTTGCATAACTCATAATAGATTTCATATCTCGAAACAGTCTCTCTCCCTGCAGTTCTCATAATTGTCTCTATATCTTACAATCGTTTCTACCACGTTTCTACCACATTCCTGAATTGTATCCCGGTGTATCTGTTTTTTTTTTTCGCATATTCATCAATTGTTTGATGGGGCATTTCACTAGCAGCAGGATAAGTGTTTCTTTGGTATCGCTTACTGCTCATGCAGAACGGCTCTGATTCTGCAATGGCTCTTCCAAGTCATTACCTCCCCCCCCCCCCCACCCCCTTACCTGCGATTCTCAAAAAGAACAATTCACTACAGACCTCGTGACTGAGCCACCCAGTCCCAACCTGCCTCATCCAGCCTCTCCCTCCCCCTCCCCCTGCCCGTCCGCCTCCACCTCGGCCCAGACCCAGGGCCAGGCCCAGGCCCAGGCGACACGGGGGTGGGATACCTACAGTGTGAGAGAGACAGGCCAGGCTGATATATGGCACCTCTCCCTGGCTGGCTGAATATTTTATGAATTTCCTCCTGGCATAGTTCCTAAGGGGCACGCGAGGGAGGTGGGCGGGGGCTGTGTGGGGGTTGGATGGTTGGGGGGCGGGTGGGGGAGCGGGTGGGGGGTGATTAGTGGGGGTCCATATTTTTTCCAGACTCACCACCCCGATCCCCACCCCACCCCACCCCACGTCATCCCCATCCCCTTCCCCTTCCACATACCCTCCCCCCACCCAGCCCTCCACTTCCCCTTCCACCTCCACATACCCTCCCCCCACCCAGCCCTCCCCTTCCCCTTCCACCTCCACATACCCTCCCCCCACCCAGCCCTCCCCTTTCCCTTCCACCTCCACATACCCTCCCCCCACCCAGCCCTCCCCTTCCCCTTCCACCTCCACATACCCTCCCCCCACCCAGCCCTCCCCTTTCCCTTCCACCTCCACATACCCTCCCCCCACCCAGCCCCCACCCGGGGTTCTCATCCATCCTGCCGCAAGATCTACATCCTACAGACTCCGCGGTTCTCTTCCTGGCAAGGTCATTATGGTTGTCCTAAGGGGAAGAAGGTCACTCGCTCGGGGATTGGAAGGCAGGGGGCTGGGGGGTGGTGGTGGAGTGTGTGGGGAGGGGGGCTGTAGGGTGGTGGTGGAGTGTGTGGGGAGGGGGGCTGTAGGGTGATGGTGGAGTGTGTAGGGAGGGGGGTGGGCTGTAGGGTGGTGGTGGAGGGTGGGGGGAGGAGGGGGCTGTAGGGTGGTGGTGGAGGGTGGGGGAAGGGGGGGGCTGCGGGGTGGTGGTGGAGTGTGGGGGGAAGAGAGGGGGTCTGTGGAGTGGTGGTTGAGTGTGTGGGGAAGGGGGGGTGGGCTGTGGGGTGGTGGTGGAAGGAGTGGGGAGGGGGATGGGGGAGGAGCCGGGTTATAGACCCGGAGTTCACATGCCTCAGGGGTGACAGGCCCCCGGGAGAGGGGTCAGAGCTTGGGACCTTTCATCATTTGAGGCACTTAGTATAAAGGCTACTCAGGCTTGTCTAGATAGGGGGTGTGTGGGGGTAGGGGTGCTCGGGCATTGGTGGCTGTGAGGTTGGAGCATTGGTGGCTGTGAGGTTGAGGCATTGGTGGCTGTGGGCCTGGGGCATTGGTGGCTGTGAGGTTGGGGCATTGGTGGCTGTGGGGACTGGGGCATTGGTGGCTGTTGGGTCTGGGGCATTGAAGGCTGTGGGGACTAGGGCATTGGTGGCGGTGGGGACTGGGGCATTGGTGGCTGTGGGGACTGGGACATTGTTGGCTGTGAGGACTGGGGCATTAGTGGCTGTGAGGACTGGAGCATTGGTGGCTGTGGAGACTGGGGCATTGGTGGCCGTGGGGACTGGTTGCATTGGTGGATGTTGGGTCTGGGGCATTGGTGGCTGTGGGGACCGGGGCATTAGTGGCCTTGGGGACTGGGGCTTTGGGGCCTGTGAGGTTGGGGCATTGGTGGCTGTGAGATTGGGTCATTGGTGGCTGCGAGGACTGGGGCATTGGGGTCTGGGGCATTGGTGGCTGTGGGGTCTGGGAAATTGGTAGCTGTGAAGTTGGGGCATTGGTGGCTGTGAGACTGGGCCATTGGTGGCTGTGAGGTTGGGGCATTGGTGGCTGTGAGGTTGGGGCATTGCTGGCTGTGAGGTTGGGGCTATGTTTGGTCGGGAGCGGCAAGGTTGGAATTAGTTGTTGCTCAATTCAGATCAGAATGTACAATAACGAAAGGCATAAATGTGCAGTAGAGCTTGAATAAAACAAATCAGATTGCAGATGGGGTCTTAAAAACTGACGCTCAGTACTTAGCTGAGGTCAGTTAGTGCATCAAATACGAGTCATGAAATGAGAATGAGGGAGGGTTATTAAGAAGACAGGTGTGGGGGGGGGGCATTAAGTAATATGGGCTGACGCTGCTCTGCATCAGATAAAACAATTGTCAATATTGGTAGGCATGGCAACGAGCGGGTGAAGCAAGGTGCAATAGTGAAATAAGGGTGAAGGGGGGGGGGGGAGGCGTCACGGGTAGGGTTATGAACTAATACCATTAGGTATCATAGCATATAGAGAGACTGCAACTTAGGGGGTCGGGTAGGTTGCACGGGGAATTTGCGTGTGTGTGTGTGGAGGCTTGGGGTGGGCTTACGAATATTTCTGGGATGAAGGGTGAATTGACAAGGCGAGTACGGAATCCATTGGAGTGGTAAGATTAGAGAGCTGAGTTTGTAGGGTAATGGGGAGAGAGGGTGGCGGGGTGGATGGAGGTATAAGCATGATGAGGTTGCCATAGCAATAGCTATTCCCTCCCTCTCCCCCTCCGAAGGACTTTCAACAGAGGCTTAAGGTTGAGTAGAGAGGATGTGGCGGAAAATCTTTTTTGTTTCTTACCCAGGGGTCGGTGTTTTCCTCCCAGTCGACTCAGCTGGCGGCTGTTAATAACGCTGAGAGAAGAGAGGGTGGGGTGGGGTGGGGTAAGGGGGAGAGCGCTGTGGGGGGAGGGGTGGAGGGGCGTCTGGGAATAACGCTGAGAGAAGAGGGTTGGGGGTGAGGTAAGGGGGAGATCGGTGTAGGGGGAGGGGTGGAGGGGCGTCTGGGAATAACGCTGAGAGAAGAGGGTTGGGGGTGGGGTAAGGGGGAGATCGGTGTAGGGCGAGGGGTGGAGGGGCGGCTGGGAATAACGCTGAGAGAAGAGGGTTGGGGGTGGGGTAAGGGGGAGATCGGTGTGGGGGGAGGGGTGGAGGGGCGGCTGGGAATAACGCTGAGAGAAGAGGGTTGGGGGTGGGGTAAGGAGGAGATCGGTGTAGGGCGAGGGGTGGAGGGGCGGCTGGGAATAACGCTGAGAGAAGAGGGTTGGGGGTGAGGTAAGGGGGAGATCGGTGTAGGGGGAGGGGTGGAGGGGCGTCTGGGAATAACGCTGAGAGAAGAGAGGGTGAGGGTGGGAGTAGGGTCAGGTGGAGGGCTGGGTGGTGGCCCGGGGTGTGTCCCCATCCCCGGCGGGTTATACCCCCACCATTTACGGCTAAACCACTGGGGCCAGTTTTAAGCCTTCGCTTGCTCGACATTAGACATTTATGTTTAATGGACAGGGGGTTAGTGGAGGGTGGGGTGGGGGTGGGCGGTTGCGGTTGCGGTGTAGTGTAGTGTAGGACGGGTGTGGGAGAGGTGAGGGGGAAGGGGTGCGTTGCTAGGGGCTGAATGCTTGATATATATGGTAGGAGGCTATGGCGGACATCCGCGTTCATTCTGAGAGCTGCGACGATGAGAGAGAATGGAGGAAGGAGCCCGGGGGTGGGACGGGGGGAGGGGGGGGGTGGATCAGGACCAGGACGCCAGCCCTGTCAGGGGAAATATATAATCGGCACAATGTAATTAGAAAGCTCTTCAGACTGCATTTTTTATCCTTGCTAATGACCCGTGCTGCAGACATAGGGGGTTTCACAGGTGAGCCCACTCAACGCCAGATGTCACTCTCGGCAATGTTACGAGGCGCAGAGGATGACTGGCATTGTGCAATAAGCACGCTTAGCACCAATTTCCTGGGGTTCTGACTTCATGTGCACGTATTCACATTGGAGCCAAACATATTTCTGCGATGATATTTCTGAACAAAATACAGTTTAAAATGTCTTGAAAATTACTGTGCATCATAAAAGATCAAATATAATTAGAATTCTCAAGTAGAAATAGAAACCCCCCCCCCCCCGTCCGCCCCAAGTTCCCCCCGGCCAAATATATATATTCGACCAATCGCGTTGTGCATTCTTCTTGGCTATTGGATGGGACGTATCATAGACAAAATATGCTGAATAGTGGGCATAGCAAATCGTAAAGAACACTAGAATGGTACACGAAGCATGGTTTTATTTGACGTACAAATTGAGATATAAATTGCCGCGTTAAACAAATTTTAACATAATTTCATACAATCAAATTATAACACGGGAAAAATGGATAACAGAAACTGGATAGTTTAAAATTTAAAATTACTTAAATAAGAAACATATTTCTACTAGATCTAAATAAAAATCCGATAAAATATTAACCACTTAACCCCAGGAATCAAATGATAGTTAACTGAAATTATATGTTTTCGCATTATTTAACGAAGTCGCTCGAAATATGGAGCTAGCAGTTCTAAATGCTCTAGATCGGACACGAGCTTTAGGGTCACGGTAATTTGTCCAATAGGCCGATCCAGGCTGTCAATCATTCAATGACGTCACTGTTGCTTTTATCTAATCATGTGGTGAAAAAAGGTCTTCCACGTGCGTTAAGTCGGACAAACAAGTCGGACAAACAAAGTGGCATGTTAGTTTCTTGTCAGTTTCAGAGATGAGTACTTCTCACTTGTACCTTGTATCATCATGAATGTCAATGTCATACTCATGAGTAAGGAAAAATGACTCAAACGTGGGCGAGGCTTAGTGTCGGAGCATGGATCCGTCTATTGGGCCCTCTTCCTAGACGCCAAGACACCAAATGCGGATGCAAACGACACCGACCAGAGAAAGGGATTCAACACATGGCCGGGGAGATGTCTGGTGTTTGTTACCGTCGCGGCACCGATGTGTCGGTGGACCAGTCTTATTGTATGGTGTGGGGTGGGTGGGGGGGGGGGGGTGGATAGTCGAAGTGGGTGGGGTGGCGGGCGGAAGGTGAGGGTAGTTCTTGGAGAAATGGGGTGGACAGGAGGTGGGGCATAGTTGGTGGAGAAGTAGGGTGGAAGGGAGCTGAGGGTAGTTGGTGGAAAGGTAAAGTGGAAGGGAGGTAAGGGTAGTTGGTGGAGAAGTAGGGTGGAAGGGAGGTGAGGGTAGTTGGTGGAGAAAGAGAGTAGAAGGGTGAAAGGGTGGGGAAGAAGGGTGGGGGAGGTAGGGGAAGTAGGTGGAGTGTACGGTGGAAGGGAGGTGAGGGTAGTTGGTGGAGAAGTAGGGTGGAAGGGAGGTGAGGGTAGTTGGTGGAGAAATAGGGTGGAAGGTAGGTGAGGGTAATTGGTGGAGAAGTAGGGTGGAATGGAGGTGAGGGTAATTGCTGGGAAAAGAGGGTGGAAGGGTGAAAGGGTGGGGAAGAAGGGTTGGGGGGGGGGGGGGGTGGGGAAAGTTGGTGGTGAGTAGGGTGGAAGGGAGGTGAGGGTAGTTGGTGGAGAAGTAGGGTGGAAGGCAGGTGAGGGTGGTTGGTGGAGAAGTAGGGTGGAATGGAGGTGAGGGTAATTGGTGGAGAAAGAGGGTGGAAGGGTGAAAGGGTGGGGAAGGAGGGTAGGGGAGGTGGGGGAAGTTGGTGGAGAGTAGGGTGGAAGGGATGTGAGGGTAGTTGGTGGAGAAGTAGAGTGGAAGGGAGGTGAGGGTAGTTGGTGGAGAAATAGGGTGGAAGGTAGGTGAGGGTAATTGGTGGAGAAGTAGGGTGGAATGGAGGTGAGGGTAATTGGTGGAGAAAGAGGGTGGAAGGGTGAAAGGGTGGGGAAGGAGGGTAGGGGAGGTGGGGGAAGTTGGTGGAGAGTAGGGTGGAAGGGATGTGAGGGTAGTTGGTGGAGAAGTAGGGTGGAAGAAAAGGAGGTGAGGGTAGTTGGTGAAGAAGGAGGGTGGAAGGGCGGTGAGGGTAGTTGGTGAAGGATGAGGGTGGAAGGGAGGTGAGGGTAACTGGTGGAGAAGGAGGGTGGGTGGAGGGTGGAGGGTGGAGGTTGGACATCGGCGGACGCTGGCCCATCTCGCCCGGTAAGGAGAGCGAGGCGAGGCGAGACGAGGCGACGAGAGGCGACGAGACGGTGATGTTAATAGAGGCACTAATGTCCCCCCCGACGCTGTTTGAAGTCGCCTGGCGTTACCCGCCGAGAAAAGGGTGCGTGATTGAAGCCGGTGTCGTCTGCCGGAATGGCCGTGACCTTGACATTGATAGCCCGGCCGGCTTGGACGACGAAAATACAACAAGCCATGGATGGTCTAAGAGTGGGTCGTCTAGGAGAGTCACGTGACGCGCGGATGGTCTGGGAGAGTCACGTGACGCGTAGATGGCCTAGGCCGGAGAGTCACGTGACGCGCGGATGATCTACGAGAGTTACGTGACGCGTGGATGGCCTAGGCCGGAGAGTTACGTGACGCGTGGATGGCCTAGGAGAGCCACGTGACGCTTGGCTGGACTAGGTAAGTCACGTGGCCTAGGGGAGTCACGTGATTCTTGGGTGGCCTAGGAGAGTTACGGTAAGAGTCCATAAAACGCGTTGATGGCTTGAAGTAAAGGCAAGATGGTGGGAAGTTGCTTTGACAATAAAACTTCCACCTCGTCAAAAGGAAAGTGTTGTCGTCGCAACAGGCAATAGAACTGGCTTGAGAGGTGGCCATTGCAGGGTAATGATGTTTCTTGCAGTTCTGGAGCCCCCTTACACTGGACAATGAAAACCACACGGAATAAGAATGTCTGACATTTGGTGGCAGTGGGTAACATCTGCTGTTAGTGGATAATCTTGTCTACCAGTCGGTAAAACAGAGGGTAACAGAGGGTAACCGCGGCTAACAAGCGTAGCGCAGAGTCACAATGAATGAAAATGGACCACATTGGGTAACAGGGTGGCTGCAGCGAGTAACAACGGGTAACAGTTAGTAACAGTGGGTATCAGTGGGTAATAGAGGGTAACATTGGGGAATAGTGGGTACCAATGGGTAACAGTGGGTAGCAATGGGTGACAGTGGATAACAAAGGGTAACGATGGGTAACAGGGGGTAACAATGGGTAATAGTGGGTAATAGAAGGTAATAGAGGGTAACATTGGAGAATAGTGGGTAACAATGGGTAACAGTGGGTAACAATGGGTAACAGTGGATAACAAAGGGTAACAATGGGTAACAATGGGCAACAATGAGTAACAGGGGGTGACAGTTGGTAACAATGGGTAACAGTGGGTCACAATGAGTAACAATGGGTAACAATGGGTAACAGTGGGTCACAATGAGTAACAATGGGTAACAATGGGTAACAATGGGTAACAATGGGTAACATGGGTAACAATGGGTAACCATTCTTAACGCTGGGGTACGTGGGATGACGCTGGATGGTGCGTGGGTTCTCACATACCGATCTGTATGAACAAGAAGGAGGGAAGGCGGGTTAGGATGGGAGCGGCAGAGACCCGTGCCCCCCCCCTCCCCTCCCCCCTTGGCCGCCGTCTGGGGTCCCGCATACCCCGGCGCCCTCGAGCCCCCAGGGTGAAGAAGGAGAGCTCGCCGGCTGGCTGGCTGGCCCACTGCGGGCTGAATAACCTCTATGTTCGTACAGCACGCCGCCTGGATCCTGGGCTGCCCCCCCCCCCCACCCCTCGCTCACCCGCCGCAAACCCTCCTTCTCAACCCTTGCCTCGCGCAGAGCCCCATTTCTTCAAATCCCGGGCCATCTCGTCTCTACTCTCTACATGTATTCCATTTCCCTGGCAGTCTTCCTGCTCCCACACCCCCCACCCTCCCTCCTACCCATCCCCCTACCCTCACCTCCCACCCATCCCACTCATCCCACCCCGCATCGGCCCTCTCTCCCCCACCTACCCCCCCCCCCCCCAATCCCTTCCCTCCTCCCCCTCACACAACTACCCACACCCTTCACCCCTATCACCCACCCCAGCCCCCCCCCCTTTCGTCAACCCTCTCCACCAACCCCCACATCCTTCACCCCACCCCGCCCCGCCCCGCCCCTGTGTCAGCAATGCTCCCACTTCTCCCATTCCGCAGCCTTATCATAAAGCTGCGTCTGCGGCGGGCCGGACTACTTACTGACGGGGCGCGGATCAATACACCGTGGCGCAAGGCGCCTGGGTCGCAGCACACACCGCGCCAAATGGTAACAAACGCCGGAGTTGTGAAGACACGCGGTCGTTCCGTCCCCACCGCCAAACCCTGTACCGCGCGGCCCCACCGCACTCACCCACTCACTTACGGCTTACGGCAGGCAGGCAGGCGGCAACGCAGGAAGGCAGGCAGCAAGGCAGCACAGGAACCACACACATTCGTCGTCGCCTCTGATCCAGGATGGCCCCTAATCACTATCAGTGTCCGCGGCGCCAAGGATTAACCCGCTGACAGGGCCAGTGATCCGAAACCACGGCCAGGGATATACACGGAGAGAGAGGGGGCAGAGGAGAGCGAGAAAGGGAGAGAGAGAGAGAGAGAGAGAGACGGAAGGAAGAAAAGATAAAAAAGAAAGAAGGAAGGATAGATAGAGAGAAAGTGACAGAACAACAACACGGAAAGGTGGCGTACTTCCGGTCATGGGTCGCCGGAACTGTTCACCGGATATGACGTCAGTGGCCAAGTTGCTGTTCGCGTGGAACGTCACGTGGATACTGTTGTGTGTGTCACGTGACTCGGACGCTCTGTCGTACAATGACGTCAACGCAGCGGATCAGGAGGCGAAGGTGCAGGTGGGTACCCCGTGAGGTCGGTGGGGGTGGGTACCCCGTAAGGGTGCTGGGGGAGGGAGTCGGTACCTCGTGAGGGTGGTGGGGATAGGAGTGGGTAACCCGTGAGGGTGGTAGGGTGTTGGAGTGGGGATGGATACAAGCGTTGGAGGTGGGGGTGAATACCACGTCCGAGTAATATTGAAGGGTGGTGCCGCACCGGAGGGTGGTGTGCACTGCCCCTATGTCACCCTCCACTGTTACCCTCCACTGTCGCCCTCCAATGTCGCCCTCCAATGTCACCCTCCACACCCTCCACCGTCATCCCCCACTGTCACCCTCCACTGTTACCCTCCAATGTCGCCCTCCAATGTCGCCCTCCAATGTCGCCCTCCAATGTCGCCCTCCACTGTCACCCTCCAATGTCACCCTCCACATCCTCCACCGTCATCCCCCACTGTCACCCTTCACTGTCACCCTCCACGGTGATCCCTCACTATCACCCTCCGCTGTCACCCCCCACTATCACCTTCCAATGTCACCCTCTCCTATCATCCTACCCTATCACCTCACCCTGACCCCCTGTCCCACTATGTCGCTATAACCCCCAGCCATCCCGCCACCCCCACCCCCCCCCCCCCCCTTTCTCCTCATCGCCCTTACCGCCCTCACCGCCCCCACCGCCCCCGCACCCCTGACACCCTTCTACCATTAGGCCAGATTTACGTCACGGTCATACCTTGGCCTTCTACGTCATTACCGCGACCGGCTCTAAACACTACTATGTCCCCCCTCCCCCGGCCCCCGACTCCCAACCCCGACCCACACACACCCACACCCACATACCAAAACCCCAACCTCGCACCCCCCACCCCCACCACCACCACCCACATAGCCCCACCACCCTCCCACGCCATGCCCTCCGGCACTTTGCTGCCCCCTACCGGCCGCGGCCATAAAAATAAAAATAAAAAGCCCGCAACCAGTCTTTCGCCGACAATTGATTCACTCCGGAGCTGCATTTCCGGTCTCTGGGCGTCGGCGCGTGACCACTCTCCGGCTTTATCTTTTAACCCCCCACCCTCCCACCCATCCACTCACCCACCTCGCCTTGCCCTTTGGCTCCATACAGGGAGCGCTGCAAAACCACGTGGTCGCTCTCTCTCTTCCCCCTCTCCCCTGCTCTCTCTTTTTCTCCCGTCTCTCTCTCTCTCTCTCTCTCTCTCTCTCTCTCTCTCTGCATGGCTTCCAAGTCAGTCTCCTGAGAGGCGTTACA
>OZ025254.1:28892530-29105878 GCA_964019135.1 Arenicola marina | reverse complement strand
GGGGCGGGGCAACTTAATCACACACGAGTCAGGTAACTTCGCGATCGTTGTATAAAGATCGATAGTTGGAGGCGCCATACAACGACAGAGAAGAACCGCTATCTCTATTACAACTAAACATGCTGAGACAAACTCTTTCTCCTGTTATTTTTCCTATTTTCTGTCAGAGAAAATAAAATATTGATGATGATGATAATGTAATGAATGTGCGCGGCCGTTGCTATGGATGCTTTTGACAATTTTATGTCTTTAATACCCGTGGTTAATGCCTCGTAATCGTTGCGGGATTTCAAATTTTGTCACAGTCCAATCGACACGAAATGCCCAGATTTCACTAATGTTGTTCGGTTGTCACGCAGAATCTCGCGGGCAATTCGAAATAGAGGGCGAGATTAACGTGTTTTCCAATCTCCACTAATTGGGAGAAATGTTTCGTTGGCCGGTTTCTTCACGACGGAGCAAAAAGTCTCAATAATGCGCTTTCTCCCGCTGAGCCCGGCCACGGGCGCCGCGTAATGAATGTTTTGTCTCCGCCCGACGGAAATACAATGGGGGCTTGACGTGATGGAAGATGGGCTTAGCTGGCCCAAAATACCGTTTGCGGTGGAAGAAGTAGGATTTGCAGTGCATGCGTTGCCTGGGAGCCGGTAAGGATGCGGACCGAAAACCTTTATTCTGCCCAAGAATACATGAATAAGTCTTGTCAGCTAACGTTAAAGGATCGTGTGTATGCCCCCAGTAAACGACTGTTTGAATGAATAACATTTTCCCCAACCATTGGGGTAGCATTGACATGTAATTACATTATTACGTTAAATAATGAGAAAACAGTGTTGAAAATTGTTGATTCAAGATGAGACAAAGGCCGATTTAATGCCATGTTCAAATTTATATATTTTTCGACATTTAAAATATAAAGTATGCGCAACTATAAGGGGTCTGGAAGGGGTAAATGGCGACGCGCGACACAGGCATATTTGAAAAATCGACATTCGACATTGACCTCCAAATTCCGACACTGAGGATCTGAAAAGGCGACATCGACAGAGATGGTGGCATTTCATAAGAAAAAAAACGACACGAAACGTACCCAGACACCCGCCCGGAATATGCCGGCATTTCCGGCCTCTCTCCCGACGATGGCGTGTCGAAATTAGGCAGCAAACCAATCTTTTCCAGAGATTGGGTGTGTGCGTGTGGGCGTCTGTGGGTGTGCCTGTGTGTAGAGGCATGGGGGGGGGGAGGGATCTAGGGAGATTTGTCCAGGGCATAGCAGAACAAACACCCCTCCCCCTCCCTCTTCCCCACCTCCAAATTCCCTCTCCTCCACCCACCCTCCCCCCTATCCCCCACGCCGCGTGCGTCCCACGGATACCTTGTTAATTAATATATTTGATGAACGTTGCCCATCAGATGAAGCTATGGCCGTACAGTTTCGATAGCTGTGGATAGATCTGCCCCATGGATGGTGGTGAATTCTCTACGATTATTCTTAGATGGATATAGCCTTCACGGTCACGTATATATACACCCACCCAACCCACCCACCCTCACACCCACTCCACAACCCGGCCATTTATAGGCTGCTAAATCTTTCAGAGAGTTAATTGACAATATTTGTCAGGAGAGGACAATAATTCGCTGCAAACATGATAACGATCGCGTGTCACCCATACCTATATATATATATATATATATACAAGCCTATACAATCAGAATGTTGATGGCAGACGCCGTTATCATCAATCTAATATCTTGTATAATATGATAACATCCTTTCGACTGGACTGGCCTGGACTGCCCCCTGGGGGGCGGTAAAGCTCCTAGCTTCCGCTGGGCCCTTGGGATGTGTTGTTATTGCATTACCGTCTGAGTTACACCCCCATCGGATCTCGTCATTCATACCCACACGGGAGCCGGTGTATGTATGAGTCACCATGGCGACAAGGGGAGAGGGGGGGGGAGTTGAGGGGCGGGGGGAGGGGTGTGTGTCTGTGTGTGTGGAAGGGCGCGCCGTGAACACGGAACAGACGCCTTTCCATCTCTCTCGGATTTGATCAATGATCCCTAATGTAATCACGGACATGATGATGTCGACTTAAATGCGTTTCAAAATGGCGCCGGCCGCATTCAGACTTCGTGACGTTATTAAAAGATATAAAGCGCTGAGACCGTGATGGACGCTAGGTAGGTCCGCAGCGAATGGAAAACCCGATGCCGATTGGCCAAGGAGCGCCGCCAATAAAGACTGGGTTTTAGGGGACAATTATCTTTAATAGCGCGGTAATCGGCTTATTGGGACGATTCTTTCACTACCACGTGCTTTTGTTCCCCAGCCTGTGTGGAGAGATATCGGTGAGAAAATCTCACACTAGAGGACGCCCCGCTATTGAGAGAGTGACGTACGGCGGAAGTGGCAGTGGTAACATCCCTATGACGGTTATGCTGATATTCTATTCAAACATCGTCAACCGTCATCAGACATGATAATGTGGTGGGTGTGTCAGGGGGGTGATGGTGACGGGGGGGAGGGGAGGGTTGGTGTGTGGGTGATGGTGGCGGTGGGTGGGTTGGTGTGTGGGTGATGGTGGCGGGGAGTGGGTTGGTGTGTCAGAGGGCTGATGGTGACGGGGGGGGGGGCTGGATCGTATGGCAAGTAGTTGTTCAGGTTAGGTGGGGATAAAGAATATTGCGATTTTGCTTTGGGAGCTATGTGAAGTCACTGCCGCAAATTTGCGAGAATTCATGAAAGAGAATTCGTGGAAGAGATGTTATTATGAGTGTGATCAAGAAAATCGTGTACTTGGCCTTTACGTTCAACAATATAAAAGGGGGAGGGTCAGGATCCGGAGCTCATGCAGTGCCCTGGAATTGCAATAAAACCCAGAGACAATATTTTGCATAGTGTTTCTGACATACGTGTTATTGGCTCCTATAGAGGGGTGAGTGGTTGGTATTCAGGCCATGTGGGTGTGCAGTAAGGCTACCTGGGACCCTGAAAATCCTGAGGATAGATGGAAGGATGAAAGGGTTAAAATAGTGGTGTTTGAACCTGCCTTGTGTTTGTTCTCAGTTTCCTCATTCATCCCTCTGAACCACGGTGCCTTCCTATTGCATGATCAGCTGGACCGGCCAGGTAGTATGCACTGTATCCCACTCCGGAAGTCACGTGGTTTATCTCCCTTCACATCCGGGTATCAAGCGGCCATGTTGTACTACGTGACCAGCCATTCTGTAGCCATCTGCCTGCGCGCAACGTGCCTTGGACAACAGAACGAATAAAAGTTACTTTTATCTTTAATCTTAAGAGTCATACATGGTGTAAAATATGGCATGAAAGAAGTGCATAGGGAGCAGGGGGGGGGGGAGGGGAGGTGAAGGAGGAGGTGGGGGGGTGAAGGAGGAGGGGGGGGGGCTATCGTACTCCTACTCTCATGATTATTCATGAATACCAGATACTGCTTTGTGACAAGGTTTGAGGGGGATTTTTATTCTCGACCCCTCCCGCCACCCCCCCCCCGTGCCCCCTCCCAGCCCCCGCTGCCGCCCCCACTCACCTCCATGCACTCCCTGCATATGCACAGAGAGGCCAGTATATGCGGCCCACTGCTCCGTGGGTGCCATAAAACCCATAGACAACTGGGTGCTTTCTGCATGACCATGAGATTGATGAAACCTAGCTTTTTTCATTTCCTTTACGACTTTAGGTGGGTTTTTTCTGCACGTTGTGAAGCCCAATGCGTGTGAATCGAGAGCCACCATGGACCTAGCAAACAACTGGATTATGCAACCGTGAAAAACAAAATAGAAATAGACATTCCGACCGTGAAATCGATAGTGAAGACTCTCACACTGACTTGGAAGGGTGACCACAATGCAATGAACCTTGCCATCTGCCCTATTTATTATATTTAAATATTTTATACTTTTTCTATCACATTTTTGGATGTTCCTTCAGTCGATTCTGTATAAATTCTACCCTTTTTCCACCATGCGAAAAATACTTAACTGTGACGCACCGTTATATTAATCAACATGGAAGGATGTCCAACGTGGGTGGGCTGCCGTAAAATAAAGGTCAGATACACTGATTCCAGAGATTGGTCCCATGCTTGTAGATATGGTCAGAGCCAATCAGAACGCGACCGGGATACAACGAAGACATGAAAAATATGGCTAGAACCAACGGCCGCCAATCTCAGTGTGGGAGTGTTGATGGTATCACGAATTTTTTATCCCTCGGACTCCTTGTTAATATATAGCGACAACTGGTGACTGTCTGGATCGGCGACCACCTGGATCAAGCGGCTGTCAGGATATAGCGGCCGCCTGGATATAGCGACAGTCTGGATATAGCGACCGTATGGATATAGCGACCGTCAGGATATAGCGACCGTCAGGATAAAGCAATTGTCTGAATATAGCGGCCGTCCGGATATAACGACCGTCTGGATATAGCGACCGTCTGGATATAGCGACCGTATGGATATAGCGACCGTATGGACATAGCGACCGTCAGGATATAGCGACCGTCAGGATATAGCGACCGTCAGGATATAGCAATTGTCTGAATATAGCGGCCGTCTGGATATAACGACCGTCTGGATATAGCGACAGTCTGAATGTAGCGACCGTCTGGATATAGCGACCGTCTAGATATAGCGATCATCTGGATATAGCGACCGTCAGGATATAGCGACCGTCAGGATATAGCGACAGTCTGGATATAGCGACAGTCTGGATATAGCGACCGTCAGGATATAGCGACTGTCTGGACATAGCGACCGTCTGGATATAGCGACCGTCTGGATATAGCGATCGTCTGGATATAGCGACCGTCAGGATATAGCGACTGTCTGGACATAGCGACCGTCTGGATATAGCGAGCGTCTAGATATAGTGATCATCTGGATATAGCGACAGTCCGGATATAGCGACCGTCAGGATATAGCGACTGTCTGGACATAGCGACCGTCGGGATATAGCGACTGTCTGGATATAGCGACCGTCTGGATATAGCGATCGTCTGGATATAGCGAGCGTCTAGATATAGTGATCATCTGGATATAACGACCGTCTGAATATAGCGACCGTCAGGATATAGCGACCGTCTGAATATAGCGACCGTCTGGATATCGCGACCGTCTAGATATAGCGATCATCTGGATATAGCGATCGTCTGGATATAGCGACCGTCAGGATATAGCGACAGTCTGGATATAGCGACCGTCAGGATATAGCGACTGTCTGGACATAGCGACCGTCTGGATATAGCGACTGTCTGGATATAGCGACCGTCAGGATATAGCGACAGTCTGGATATAGCGACCGTCAGGATATAGCGACTGTCAGGATATAGCGACCGTCTGGATGTAGCGACCGTCTAGATATAGCGACCGTCAGGATATAGCGACTGTCTGGACATAGCGACCGTCTGGATATAGCGACCGTCAGGATATAGCAACAGTCTGGATTTAGCGACCGTCAGGATATAGCGACTGTCTGGACATAGCGACCGTCAGGATATAGCGACTGTCTGGATATAGCGACTGTCTGGATATAGCGACCGTCTGGATATAGCGACCGTCTGGATATAGCGACCGTCAGGATATAGTGACTGTCTGGATATAGCGACCGTCTGGATATAGCGAACGTCAGGATATAGCGACCGTCAGGATATAGCGACTGTCTGGATATAGCGACTGTCTGGATATAGCGACCGTCTGGATATAGCGACCGTCAGGATATAGCGGCCGTCTAGATGTAGCGATCATCTGGATATAGCGACCATCAGGATATAGCGACCGTCAGGATATAGCGACCGTCTGAATATAGCGACCGTCAGGATATAGCGACCGTCTAGATATAGCGACCGTCAGGATATAGCGATCGTCTGGATATAGCGACCATCAGGATATAGCGACCGTCAGGATATAGCGACCGTTTGGATATAGCGGCCGTCTGGACATAGCCACCGTCAGGATATAGCGACCGTCAGGATATAGCGACCGTCAAGATATAGCGATCGTCTGGATATAGCGACCATCAGGATATAGCGACCGTCAGGATATGGCGGCCGTCTAGATATAGCGACCGTCAGGATATAGCGACTGTCTGGACATAGCGACCGTCTGGATATAGCGACCGTCTGGATATAGCGACCGTCTGGATATAGCGACCGTCAGGATATAGCGACCGTCTGGATATAGCGACCGTCAGGATATAGCGACCGTCTAGATATAGCGATCGTCTGGATATAGGGATCGTCTGGATATAGCCACCGTCAGGATATAGCGACCGTCAGGATATAGCCACCGTCAGGATATAGCGATCATCTGAATATAGCGATCGCCTGAAATAGCGACCGTCAGGATATAGCGACCGTCTGGATATAGCGACCGTCTGGACATAGCCACCGTCAGGATATAGCGACCGTCTGGATGTAGCGACCGTCTAGATATAGCGACCGTCAGGATATAGCGACTGTCTGGATATAGCGACCGTCAGGATATAGCGACCGTCTAGATATAGCGACCGTCTGGATATAGCGATCGTCTGGATATAGCCACCGTCAGGATATAGCGACCGTCTGGATATAGCGACCGTCAGGATATAGCGACCGTCAGGATATAGCCACCGTCAGGATATAGCGATCATCTGAATATAGCGATCGCCTGAAATAGCGACCGTCAGGATATAGCGACCGTCTGGATATAGCGACCGTCAGGATAAAGCGACCGTCTGGACATAGCCACCGTCAGGATATAGCGACCGTCTGGATATAGCGATCGTCTGGATATAGCCACCGTCAGGATATAGCGACCGTCAGGATATAATCTGAATCTAGGGCCAACCTAGATATATAGCGACCACCTGGACCTACCAGCAATTTAACAGGCAATTAAACCATGTATATTTGGCGGTTGTTTTATCGGTGTTATCTCCGTGATCCGTGAATACAATTGGCCGTCTCTCGGGGGCACATACGGGTTCTTATCGGAGACCACCACTGATGCCCTGGCCGGTTTTGGAGTCGCTTCGTTACGTGTGGCGATAAAAACCTGCGACGCGAAATGTCGGGGTCGCCCTCACACACCCCCTCCTCCTCCCCTCTCTTCCCCTACTCTCTCCTCCTCTCCCCTCTCCCTCCCCCTCCCCTCTACCCCCGCCGGTTGGTTGGTTGGATTTGTGACTGACCCAGCGGCCCTCAGGCCCAACAAACTCTCACCTCATCTGATGACGCTTGGTTTTTTTTTGGTTTTTTTTATTATTTCAAAATAAAAGTGCGGTACATAGGTACATCAAGTCCAATTGACTTATTCACAACAACAATAAAACATGATGGAGAAAGAAAAGACATTGTTTACGTCAATGCAATATTTAGTTTCTCAAGCCAGTTACATATATTTTTAATTTTTGTTACCCTGGTTACCCTATATATGTAAATTTTTTGTTTTAATTCTGCCAGAAATAATTTATTGATATCGGAGTGAACACATATAGTTTCTCTTTGGTTAAGTATCAGGTAGATTTTGTATATTATATAGCTGCATACAGTTATTCCAAAGTTATCTATATAGCTGTTGCAACCAGTTACGATGTCGGCTGGTGTGACAGTTCTACACATTACGAATGAAACAGCTTTCCAAATGTTATTGATATAATCACACCAGAATAACATGTGAGGTATGGTATGAGAATCGCGACAGTAAGGACAATAGTAATTTTCTCTTAGTTTCATTTTCTTCAGATTGTAGTTACAAGTTAAAATATTGTGCAAAATCTTATAGTTAAATTCTGACAATTTAGAGTCTGTGATGTCAATCACTTTTCGACTAAAAGCTGCCAATGTATCTTCCTCAGCAGGTAGCAGACACCAATTGCCTAACGCCTTCAGAGGTTATTTAACCTCGTACTTACAGCTTACTAACGCTTTATATATGTCTTTAGATTTGATATTATTGTTTAAACATATAATAGAGCCTGTAGTTACACAAGGTAAAATAGTCATGACATCGCGTAGTTTTAACATTATATCTCTATATGGATATAAAGCTTTCTTTAGTAACTTGATTTGACGCAGTATCTCTCTCTGGTCATTTATCATATGGTACAGGTAGGTTTCATCGACACTTCCATTTGTGAATTTCAAATGGTGTACTTTAGTGATACCAACCTTAATAAACGAATTAAAGAGTAGGCATGTTTTTACATTCCTGTTACCTAACATTACGCTTACGTTTTGGTTTCCCCATATAGACTCAGTAAGTAAACTCTCGATATCTTGTGGCTTCGGTCGAACATTTGCTTTCGCGTACGCACATATGATATTTGAATAAAAGGTGGGCAATTTGGATAACTCAGGCAAGGCACTTTGTTCACTGAAGCACATGTCAACGATTGGTGTTTGAAACTGCTCGCAATATCCTTTACCTAGGACAGCCCAATTTGCATTATTTTCATCTGCAAGTAGTCGTAACAGCCACTTGGCTTTCAGGGAGTCAATATACGAGTCTAAGTCTGTCATTGCCACTCCGCCATACGATTTTGGTGACATCAATACATTACGTTTAATACGTTCCGTTCTATTCCAGATAAAGTTATACAGTAGCTTGTTAAGTTTCTTAACTACGTCGGGTGGCACTATAACGCAGGTTGCAATAAACGATATCTTTGGGATAATTAAGGCTTTTATTACAGTTAGCTTGCCAAAGAGTGTTAACTTCCTTTTTTTCCAGGTACTTAAGACTTTCTCTATGGATAGTGGTTTGTTAGTCCAGTTTAAATTATTACACTCTTCACTATCATTTCCGATATACACGCCGAGACACTTCACAGGCTCTTCCAATATTGCTATACCGTGGGGGGTTACCTCTTTTTTATTCCCGCTGGGACCGACATTCAAAACACATGGTTTTTGCTAGGTTTAGTTTTAGTCCTGCCACTTTTTCAAATTCATTTAACGCTTGGTTTATGCAGTTTTAATGGCGTCAAGTAGCCAAGTTTTTGCCCCTCTTTGTCCCGACAAAATCAGGCGGTATTCGTCGACGTCGTTTGTCCGCTATCCATACCCCTCTCCACCCTATCCCCTAGCTACCACCACTGCCCCCCCCCCCGCCCTGCCCCCTCCCTTCATTGCTCCCACCCGCCCACACCCCACCCCACCCCACCCCACTCTTCCTTCAAATCTCTGCCCCCCACCCCCCCTGCTGGACCTACCAGCAATTTAACAGGCAATTAAACCATTACATTTGGCAGTTGTTTTATCCGTGTTATCTCCGTGATCCGTGAATGCAATTGGCCGTCTCTCGGGGGCACATACGGGTTCTTATCGGAGACCACCACTGGTGCCCTGGCCGGTTATGGAGTCGCTTCGTTACGTGTGGCGATAAAAACCTGCGACGCGAAATGTCGGGGTCGCCCTCATCCACCCCCCTCCTCCTCCCCTCCCATCCCCTACTCTCTCCTTGTCTGCCCTCCCCCTCCCCTCTGCCCCCGCCGGTTGGTTGGTTGGATTTGTGACTGACCCAGCGGCCCTCAGGCCCAACAAACTCTCACCTCGTCTGATGACGCTTGGTTTATGCGGTTTTAATGCCGTCAAGCAGCCAAGTTTTTGCCCCTCTTTGTCCCGACAAAATCAGGCGGTATTCGTCGACGTCGTTTGTCCGCTATCCATACCCCTCTCCACCCTATCCCCTAGCTCCCACCACTGCCCCCCCGCCCTGCCCCCTCCCTTCATTGCTCCCACCCGCCCACACCCCACCCCACCCCACCCCACTCTTCCTTCCAATCTCAGCCCCCCCTTCCCAATCTCTCAATCTCGAGCCCTTCTTCGCCTCACGTGGCAGTTGTTTGTGACAGACTGCCCGTAAAATTCTTTTGTTTCTCCGTCCGACACGCAATGTCATCCATTCTCAGCTTCAATGGTTTCTCGGCAGTTTTGTGTCGTCTCTTTGACTTCTTTTCCTTCCTATTAATCTCATTTCCATCCTCAAATAGCCCTAGGAGCTTATCACTGTGCCAATCATTTGCATGGCGAATTATTTCCATGACGTCTTCATGCTAACTTGATATCTAAAACATTTTATTTCTGAATTATTACCTATTATTATTATTGCACATACTAATCCAGTGCTGAATTACCCAATATTATTTGCCATCTCACAATTGAATCATCTTTTTTTTTATCAATTAACGTCTAAATCATCTATATAGACATTAAAATCTTATCATTTATTCTCCTCTTTTACTCTTGGTTTCATTTACTTTCATGCGACTTCTCTCCTAATATCCCGCTTATAAATGCGTTCAGACGTTCTCTTGTATCTCCAACGCCGCTTTCTATTATAACATATCGTACCCCCCCCCCCCACCCCCCGCCTCCCACACCCGTCCGCCCCTCAAGCCACGGTTTGCCCTCTCCGCATCTGTCTGTCTGTCGTCATTATCCAGGTCTTACGAGGCACCGTTTCATTTGATAAATGGCGCAAATGGATATGGAAGATAAAATAGATGGCCCGTATGAAAGAAAAGGGGAGATATAAAAATCGGTCGTAAAGTGAGGCCCTGCCTTGGAAAGGTCTGAACAGCGGCGTCGGTTTGCTATGACCCTTCCTTACACGGGTGAAGCTACGAGCATTAACTGATACACCGACGTTCTTTTTGGCCCAGTGGTATGGCCATATTGACATCTCAGAGGACTCTGCTAGGCTGCAAGGGAACGGTTACAGAAGGAGCCATGTCACCTTGTAATTCCCCGTTCTTTGTGGCAAGGGAAGGGTTAAAGAAAGAGCCATGTCACCGTGTAATTCCCCGTTCTGTGGGCGTGGGAAAGGTTAAAGAAAGACCCATGTCACCTTGTAATTCCCTGTTATTTGTGGCATGGGGAAGGCTAAAGAAAGAGTTATTTCACATTCATTGGTAATTCGATGCTCTCCGCGAAAGAGAAATAGTTAAAGAATGAGCCATATCCCGTGGTATGTAGGCCTAAGTACGTCCCTTTTCTTTGCGACAGAGGGAGGGCGCAAACCATATGTCCTGTCGGGCGGGGAGTCCACCGTTTTGCGACTACTGCGTATCTGTACACCACATGCATAGTAAATACAAAACCTGCAACCCTCCCTGGCACATTAGCTAACAAGGCAGATATGGCGGGCAAATCGGACACGCTCTCCGCTGAACCACTAGGGTGGTGGTGGTGGGGGGGGGGGAGGCACCGTGATATGTCCACTTGGCGACGCGACATTCTCCGACACCAGGGGGCGTCGTGCACTCCCCTGAGGATGCAGAGAACACGATGTCTCCTCTTCATCCGTTCACACCGAGGTGTGATAGGACGGGAACGCACGCCCGGCCGGATGTGTTTGTTATGTATACTTGCCTAGTTCCCAGGAGCGTCTCTGCAACCCACGTGATAATCGTATCCAGGGCCATGACCACCAGTCCAGGGGACATGCTCCATAAAGGCGTTATATTATGCATACATTATTGCAATATGCAAAAATTATATTATTTGTAGACCTATTTAGAGTAGTAATATGACTTCTATTACACCTAAAGTTGAATAAAATGTCGCTGTGCCTCGCATATTTCTTGGCGTACAGCTTGTCGGGCAGTAACCGATCACAGGCAGTAGCGGATCACAGGCAGTAGCGGATCCCAGGCAGTAGCGGATCACAGGCAGTAGCGGATCACAGGCAGTAGCGGATCACAGGCAGTAGCGGATCACTTCGCTGTTCACCGTCAAATAATTTCTATTAAAAGCCACTAAATGTAATAAGTTAGAACTTATTTCAAAGATAATAACCCACTGACTTGAAATAAGTCCAAAAACGCGAGGTTCCACCAATGTTTACACTCTTTTTTACCTCAAATGCACTTCCGGTAGCGGGCTCTTTGCTCCGCGAGTTCTCGTGCGAGACAGCAACTTCCATTTCAACAGGCCATTCTTGCCAAAGTGAATACATCTGTACACAACTGAGATAATTTATTCATCGCTGTATATACCATGAACCTTTATAAAAATATTCAGATCCCTCCATGAAGCAGAATTGCTGTTGTCATCCAAATTGCGTTAGCTGCTTTCTCGGCAGTAGCGGACCAGTGACGCACGTCTTTGCCGCCAAGCTTTACCGGCAAGCTTTACCGCCAGGTGGCCTGGCATGAATCATTGGTCCCATATCAGTAGCGGTACGGCTCCGAAAATATCAAAATAAGCTATGAATTATTTTACCAAACTATAAACTATATGCCATATTAAATCGTCGACAACCTGATTTCGTATTTTTGAGACAGTCAATGCATTAAGATACCTGCTTTACTGTCAAAACAGGCCGGAAGATGGCGTGATCCGCTACTGCCTAAAGTGATCAGCTACTGCTTAATACAGTACCCTACAAAATGGACCATTTTTAGACAGGTTGTTGCCGGAGAATAATCAAGTTCACTACATATGAAAAGAGCCTGCATTTTTGAAAAAGAATGAGCCTAAGATGATGCACCAGCTCCTTACAAAACATTCTCAATCAATCCTTAGACAAAAGTGATCCGCTACTGCCTGACAAGCTGTATTACCTACAGAATTCTGCAATATTCATATTTTCTAGTGAAATAAAATACACGTATCAGATGGGGGGTATGGGGGGTGGGAGGGGGGGTGGCAGGGGGCGGGGACGAGGGATCACGTCCAGCCGTATTAGTATGTGGACGGAGCGAGGCACTCCGTGTGGACATTTACGCACCTACCCCTACCTAGCCGCCCTTCTCCCTCACCCGTCCATCTCACCGCCATACAATCCTCGATCCACAAGTTGGTTCTGACGGAACAAGAGAAGAGAGCACACATTGATCGGATAACTTCCATGGGATTGCTGACGTTAGATTATAGGACCACTCGTGTGCCTAATCATGGCATAACACACCACTAGGTGACCTAAGGACCAAATGACCCCCCCAGTGCGCATCGGAAGGAAGGGATGCGCAGGTATGATGATCATATCCTCGTGACGGACCCAGAGGGAAATTGGTGATGAAAAGACACGTACCTTCATTTGTGTACATTATATTGTGACGCGAATATATTGCCACGCCCCTGCCCTCGAGATCCACCAGCAAGCGTTGTCCGAGCGGTCACTCCTTTTCCCGCCTCTTGACCAGTTTCCCGCTCGCCGGCTCTCCCAGGGGGACGCGCCGAGTCCCGCGCCCTCTCGGAATTGGCTGAGTGGTGTCCGGCTCTGCGAAGTGCGCGAGCGGGGTAGAGTAGGGTTGTGTATGTGATAAGGAAGAATAAATAGGATAGAGACCGCTGCCTCGTGTGTTGTGGATTTGCCCCGAAAGACCGCACTAGACAGACCGACAATAACGTCGCAACATACGGTGGAGAATCCGGGTACCGAACCTCGGGGTGGCATTCAGTGCCACTACCGCCGGAAGCTCGGACACATGAGGGCTGACTGCCGTCTGCGCCAACGCCACCAGGGCGTGCACTCCAGAGAACCCAGGACAGTGAGAGCGTACACCTCAGGAAACGAGGCCGATCCAGAAATGTAAGGGGTATGTCGGGATCACGGGCAGCCAGCCCTCACCAACCGGATGAGAGTCCCAGAGTCACCAGGGCTACAGCAATAGGTGAGCCTCAGGGCGTGGAAGCGACGGGTCAGCCCGCCGCAGCCAGCAAAGCACCCCTGTTGGGCAACTTCATACCGCTGAAAATAAAGGGTGTTTCCTGCCACGCTATGATTGACCCTGGGACGGACATATGCATGCTCCGGGAAGGGGTATTGCAGCAGCACCGATTGTGGAGAGACGTAACGGTCACGGCCAGTAATATTTCGCATATCGCCGCGGGCAGATACCAACAAGGCGCCTGTGACAGACATGGTTCATCTGCCCCGTTCATATCTGACGCCAGAGGACAATTGTACGTTTTTATATTGTCCCCAGCCTACAGACGGATTTCATCCTGGGCTGGAGATTTCTAGAGAAAAACAACGTCACAATTGCCTTCGGCAGCCGAGAGTTGTCAATCGATCCCAGGCGAAAGATAGTAGCCCGGGAAACAGTGACATTGCCGCCTCTGTCGGAATGTGTCATTCGGGCCGCCATTAAAGGTCCTTCCGTGCGTGGTGTGGCCGGGACCGCGATGGGATCAGCGGACAGGGTCGCCTCTCACCTCCTCCCTGGTAAAGCCCTCAGTTACGTAACAGGAGGCACAGTAGCATTCAGATGCATGAACATAGCAGCAACCGAGCCAGTTGAGATTGTAAAGGGCGCGCCGCTTGGACAATTTGTGTACTTGTCTGCGGAAGACTCCCTCGTCCACATGTCGGACGGCGCCTGTCCTCAGGACGAGGATGTACAGAGCTGTTGTGACAACAATCATAGTGACATTAGAAGTAGGGATCCCGTTGAACAATGTTCCCTTAGTGACACCCTCTCTGGCGCCCAACGAGGAGAGCTGGTGAGTCTTATACGGGAGTATCAAGACATGTTCAGCACAGACGACCAGGAGCTGGGGAAATGTGACATAATCCAGCATGAGATTCACGTTGATCTGGCCCAGCCACCAATACGGCAGCGGGCGTACCGTCTCCCGCCAGAGCAGTAAAGATCCCATGTCCTTCGTAGTAAAGAGTAGGGCGTTACCCCCGGGGACATGGCTCCGCTCTCCCTTCCTTCTCCCATTGACGCGATATGACCAAAAGTGGTTAAAGCGTCCTGAATAAGCAATCAACCGCCAAAGCAGAAGGAGATCATGGATGGGTTAATTTCTGACATGCTGAAACAGGATATTATTAAAGAGTCCCTGATCCCGTGGGCCTCTCCCTGCTTCCTCGTAGCCAAAAAACGTAACCGCGGCTACCGTTCGTTTGTGATTCCCGGCGCATTAATACCTGTACTGAACTGATTGCGCAACCGCTGTCCACAGTGGAAGCGATCGGGCTTCCACCGACTGTGGATCGACCCCAAGAGTCGTCCATACACCGCCTTTCCGGACCCAATGCAAACGACTTCCAATGGGGCTGGCCAACAGCCCAACTACTCTGACCAGAGTGATGTAAGCCGTTTTCAGAGGCCTGTCATGGAAAATAAGCCTTCTATACATGGATGATATAATTGTCTTTTCGAGATAATTTCAAGAACATTTGAACCATTTGCGACAGGTGTTTGACCGATTCCGTGAGGCGAAGTTAGCTCTTAACTGCTTCAAGTGCGTTTTCGCACACAAGAAATTACGGTATATGGGGCATGTCTTGAGCGGCGATGGCATTGAAGCAGATCCAGAAAAGGTGGCCGCTGTACAGCAGTTTCCCATCCCAACAACACTCAGGGAACTGCGCGCCTTTCTGGGGCTAGCCGGCTATTACTGCAAATTCGTCAAAGGCTTCTCAAGCCTCGCGTCCCCGCTGTTTCTCCTGACAAAGAAAGACACCCCCTTCCTGAGGTCGCCTGATTGACACCAGGCCTTCGATAAACTAAAGGCCGCGTCACATCACATTGGGGAAGTGACCGGCAAGGAGAAGAGTTGTGTATGCGCTAAGGAAGAATAAATATGATAGAGACCGCTGCCTGCTGTCTTGTGGATTTGCCAAGAAGACCGCATTAGACAGACCGACAGCAACGTCGTAACACCAGCATAGCCTCACCATATATAAAAGCCAAATCTTGGATCCACCACTCTGATCTGAAGTTCCGCTTAATCGCAACAAAAATTTACCTGAACACGGTCAGGAACTTCGGATAATCGATAACATTCGAGGTCAAACGCAGGTGCTGTTACCGTGTCTGTAGAGACATTAGAGAGTTATTGCACTACGTTTCCGCGAAACTGATACGCATCCCGATCCGTTAGCGCCGATACTCTTCACAATTTAAAAAGTCGGTCGCAATAGGAAACAGCAAAGAATACAACTAGAACAAATAGTTTAAACAGTTTTGTTTAAAAAAAAAGTAATATTTGGTTGTTATATGTGTTATATGTATTTAAGCTTATATTCCTTTTTTCGCTGTTACCTTTAAACAAGCAAAAGCACAAACAAACTGTGATAGATTGAGCAGGACTACTTCTCTTTGGAATCAGGCTACATGGATTTATTATTTCAGTTACATTTATGAACAAACTGAAAAGTTGTTCCACAAGGAATCAGGATACATGGATTCATTATTTCAGTTACATTTATGAACAAACTGAAAAGTTGTTCCACAAGGAATAAGTTCAAAACATATTGAAACAACACTTACATAATAAATGTGGACCCATATAAACATTGAACAATTACTTTTCATATAGGTTCTGACCACTAATTAGGATCTGGCCTGGCCAGATGTAGTAGTGAACTACGGTTACACGTCAATAAATGAAAGTAATAAATATATACATCAAGGCTAGTCATATAACATTATTTTAACAAATGTTTCACCTTCCAAATTGGGGGGGGGGGCTGGTCTAAAACATGCAGTTTCTATGGAGCCATCTAATTATATAGACCTAGGTATTGTTTTCATGTTTTAGTTTTTTTAAAGAAATTGCAACGTGATATATGAGTATATGTTGAAGCCGGTGTTTTGGCGATCAAGACGTGCCTCGACGTTTGCAGTAGTTATTGTAATCTGGTAGTGCTTCTTTGTGAGGAAAATGTTTACATAAAACTTGAGTTGCCGACATGATAAACAACCCACCATCGTCCATTGTCTCTCCTTCTATAGTATAGTCAGTCTTAGTCGCATATATAAACACACTTGTATGTTTCAAACAACGCTGGTCGCAGAGTGTTAATGATTCTGGCGGAATTGTGCACTGGGTGACTGGTCACTGCGTTGGGCACTGCCACTGCAGACGACCGAAAAATGTTTCACTTACATTCGACAATTTCATTTGCTTTTCCCCGTCTAAAGACATCCAATACAATATTAAAACATCTGTGAAGTATCCTCTCCCGATAACTGCAAAAACCGCGACATGCATTCGCAGAAAGAAAAAAGATATTAAGGAAATTCCCTTGGGCTGTGATACGTACGGGCAAAACGTTAGAAAGGCGATTTATACGTTGTCCCGCAAACGGATCCCGCAAACGTATCTATGTAGGTCAGGAAACACCCCGAGTTTTGATGACGTAATTGCTCATCGGGTTACGTTTAGGGATACGTTCAATCGAAAAAGTAGGGCAATAACTCCCTAATTACATCACATGTATAACACTACGACAGCAATACGTCTACCGTTACAATTCAATTGAACCAGGTGGAATTATTTTAGCTCCCATGATAGAGATAGAGATTTAGGGTGTGTTCGATTTACATGAAACCCAAACCGGTTTGACTGTTCGACAGGAGAAGAACCGAAACCGGTTTGACTGTTCGACAGGAGAAGAACCGAAACCGGTTTGCTCAAAACCGTGAAACTATCAAGAGAGCTGGTTTAAAGGTTTCGGTTTCCCCGGAAATGTCAGTTTGATCAACCCATACACCATAGTTACATGTAATGAATAGAGACTTTTGGACAAAAGTATGATACTAATTTATTAACGGACAGCCCAATCGCCGGTAGAAAATGAAACAGACGGCCTATATTTATGCTGGCATAACTTCATAAGCACATGGCCATTGCCAATATACATGTTGAAATTGTAAACAAATGGAACTATGCGTTCGCATTTAGGTGGGCAAACCGTTGAAACCGGTGTAAAAAACGGTTCGGTTTCCTGTCGGGTTCAGGTAAATCGAACAGGCCTTTAGTAAAGCCAATGCCAATGGAAGTCTCTCGACCAAGGCTTGCATTTTAGTTTAAACGTTTTATTGCAATTAGGAAACAGGCAATGCCTATGCAAATCCCTCTTGCTTACATGTGATGGCCATTCGATCAGATTGAAAGGCGTAACATATCAGCTCCTACAGCGGCCAGACGTGGTAATGACGGGCCAGACGTGGCAGACGTGGCATTGTATTCACTTCTTTAAACATAGCTTGACTTTCCTTTAATGGTAGGCTTGGGCTTCCATACCAGATTACCGATGGTGGGTGATGTTAACTTCATGACAGAATGGAGTTTATCGCGAAGTAGAGTGCACCTTGAGTATTAAAAAAAGTAATGGCATGGATCCTCTCTAGGCGCGCCTCATATAATACACTGAGGGTTATCTACTACGTGCATATCATAAGTTGACCTTCCAAACCGCTACAATTCCTCCTTATCCGGGCATGGATAAGTTTTTTTGAATAAAGTTAATAATAATAGGCTTGGATTTTAATACATGTACATTTCAACTTCTCTTTTCTTGTACTTATGTCACTACGTGCGTTCCTTGAGCAAATAGTAGAACTCTGAGTCATATAATTAATTAACTCATATGCGGAGGGTGTAGCGTGGAACAGCTGCGCCTTATAGCCTCCCTCCGCTGTTGTTCAAACCGCCAACCATTTAACGGTTACATGTTGACGGGCGTTACCGAATCTGTGACATCATAACGTAAGAAGTTTACAGTGGACCCCTCCATTTACAAATTGTTGGATCCGCCCTTGGCGGAAGAACCCCCAGGCAAGCCCGCTTCTCTAGAGAAGCGGGCCTGGGGGCACTTGCGCCAAGCTCCGCCCCTGCCACCCGTGCTCACCTTGACATGTGTTCCTCAACGCTACCTGGCGGCGTTAATAAGCTCTTTCCATTTGTCCACTTCTGTCACCAGAGGAAGACAGTCAACTTCTGTCTAGTTAAGTTTCCTCTGCCTCTCCTTCTGTTAATACATCCGGACAGAATCCACTGATTGTGACAGTTGTCGTCTGCTAAAGTAGATTATTACCTTCATCCTTGAAAAGTTCCAAAATGAAGCGTCATTATCCGGTAGCCGTGAGATGGCAGCACTCCAGGCCTAAGTTAGTCGCGACGCCTGGTGGTGAGGCGATACGCTTTCGAGATTGAGTTGCGGAATTAGCCCGCCAGTAAAAACTCAGATTTTGAATCTTACCTTAGCCCATTAAATCTTGTAATCCATTTGGGAAAGATGTTTTTTTGCTGTATTAAATACACAGAGCTCGTTATTTTTATATTTTATTCTTGAAATTGCAGCTGATTTGACCGTTTTTCAAGAATGTTGAAATATGCCCCCGGCCGACCGCTATAGTAAAAGCGAGGCTTGCATAGCGCCACCGTGCGGGGAGCTTGCTTCAGGATTCATGGGAGAGGTTTGGAAGCCGCACGGTGGTTATAGACTACTTGAAACATATAACACGTATCGTCAACTGATACAGGGACGAATTACCAAAAAGAATGGTGCCATTTGATACTGACGATAGAACACGGATTTTGCGACATAAAATATTTCAAAAATTCGTATAAAGTGGGCACCCGAGGAAGAAATGAGCACAGTCCTCGTTCTCAGCTCCGCAGCGACAACTCGGGCTGTCTACAAGATTCATGTTAAACAAGTGAGAGTTCAGTGAGCTGCAGTTCATGCGAGAGAATACGCCCGTGCGATACATTGAGTCTTCTGTTTAAGTCATAAAATTTCCTTGATGACGTACGCTGGTTTGGAAAGCCCCTATATTTCTCTCCGCAGATTGACATCAGCAGTAACTACATCTACGGGCCACCCATCCTGAAGATGCTGAAGCGACAGGTGCGTAACTTCCGGACCGGCCACCGGGCTACCGTGACGTTGGTGTACCAGGCCAACCAACCCGTGTCTGTCCGCTGGTACCGCCTGGACCCTGGCTTCAGCCTGAGGGGCACAGAGATACCAAACACCGTGCCTGTCGAGGGTAAGCTTACACTGGACATCAACGGCTTACAGATATTCAAACACTCTACAATTGCATGAAACTGTGCAAATCTGCCAGTGGGATGGTACACGCACATCTGTGATGCAGTAAACGTCGCTTCCCTCTTACAGTTAGGGGTGCAGCAAACAACTACTTTTTTAGTTGGAATTGTCTTAGTTGTGTTGATTGCAATCTTTTATTTCAGCATGTCATGCATTTTTTCTTAATTGGCGGGGAAATATCAATATGAATAACTGAAATAAATTATCTGTGATCCTCTAGATCTGTCTCTCTTCGTACCCCCCCCCCCTTCCCTCTCTCTCTCTCTCGTTCCTTCTGCGTAATTGTGATGTCGCAGCACTATCATAACGACCAACATATTGTCAAAAATAACATATTTGCAAAATGCAAGATATTTAAGATGAGAATCTCGCGGTCGAGTTCATGATTTCTCACTTCGTGGCTTGTTTTTGTCACTCACTCTTCAGGGGATCCCGAGTACAAGGTCAGCTCCATGTCCTCTGGTGACGTCAGAGCCACCACGCTGACGATCTCGCGGCTGCGCGAGACTACGCCGCGAAGCTTCGAGACGATCCTGACGAACGGGGCGGGGACGATGCACTACCAGCTCCGGACGGTCGTCAAGAAGTCTCCCCGCTACCTTCTGGATCACATCGACTCTCCGGAGTGGATGATCATACCGCCCACCGAGAAGACTTTCCGGAAGGGCGGACCGCTCAACGTGGATTGCCGGATTTTCGTGCCCAAGGAGAAGCACGGATACACAAACGAGCTGAGCATGTCCAGATTGGTCCCGATCCTGAACGATACAGACGATCCAAGATTCGCCTTCGAGAGCGTCCTGGCCATCCACAAGGACACCCAGAAGCAGTATGCGGAGGAGCACGGACCCACTATTAGCGAGCGCAGGCGGTATCCGATGCACAAAGGTCACGTGGTATACGAGATTAAGATGCACACCACCAACGCCTTACTGTCCTTCGAGGGTGTCTACCAGTGCGTCCTCGAGCGAAAGTTCGATAAAACCATAGTTATTTCCTCGGTGACGTTGCTAGGCAACGTCAGCGTGTTTCCGGCCACGCCTCGCGCAGATCTCGTGCCGTGCGAGAGGACGGACGAAGAGCGCCACGACCACCACATCGTCCTCAGGCAGGGTCACGTGAGCTGCGTGCGCTGCCGAGGCTTCGGCCACCCGAGACCGGAAGTCGGCGTCTACCGCTACGGCCAGCTGTCCGTCTTCCGGACGCCGACGGAAGTGACGCAATCGTCGTACGTCAGCGTCAGCAAGTACATCAATGTGGCGGACGCTGGGGTGGCGGAGTCGACGTACACCTTCCGACGCCCCGACCCGACCATGAGCGGCCGGTACGCATGCGTGGCCAAGAACAGCGGCGGCCAGCATGACGTGTACTTCGAGGTCGATTACCGAGCGAATTAATGAACTACCAGACTTAATTGCTTATTAACCAACATACAAAATTAAATAACTAATTAAGATGACATGCCTAATTAGTTAATCAGCTGAGTAAGTTAATTAATTAACTAGCTGAGTCGGCTAATTAATTAATTAGCTGAGTAGGTTAATTAAATAATTAGTTGAGTAGGTTAATTAATTAACATGCTTATAATACAGCATAAGATGCAAGTAATCAAACGCAACAAGCAGATGGATCTTTTTCCATGGCTGCCGTAGCGCCCTCTCGGTCAGCATAGCCCACGTATAGCTCACGAATAACATTTACCAAATGATTCGCTTTATCCTGGATGCCGGCCAGCAGGCCTGATGGGCCGTGTAGAGTGCCACCCTGCTGGGTGCCATTGCGAGGGTGATGTGTATATAATATATAGACAGATACTCTGACGTTAGACAATGATGTGAATATAACAGCCCTGTACATGTGTGTATAACCGGAACTGACTCAACGGATGTGTCGTGAGCGACGAAACTTTTGCGCAGGTCTCCTTCACTCTCATTTTCGGCGAGGGTCCCGCGTTGCCTAGGATACGTCTTCGTGTTTGACCGCATGGTGACAATTAAAGACACTGTTGGTCGGCCGTAACTATGCATTTGTATCTGCACCACACATCAACATATTGACTTACGGGACTGTACCAGCAAGGCTTTTTTATTATCGCTTCATGAAATGATATACTATACAGTGGACACCAACCAGTAAAGCTCGTGTACTATATATGCGCATAATACAAATATACATATACATGTATATATGTATGTTTACAAATGAAACATCAATCGATGAGCCAGGATTTGTGTTTTAGGTGTGACATTCCAAGATTGAACGGCTTGGCCGTGGTCGGGTAGTTACTGCCAGGGAGGGGTAGGGTGGGGAGGGGATGGGGGTGGGGTGGGTCTACCATGACGCAGACGTATCCGCCCCCCCACCCACCCCCCCACACACAGCCCCGCCAGCACCACCACCCAACACGCACCTCCCACCGGGTCCGCTATTGCCCAAATGTATGGACAGCTACATTTGTAGATTTGCTTACGGTGTAGTTAATACTCCTTTCGTCTCTTTGGTATATGTAGTTATAGAGTACATTATATAGCACATGATCGGTGTATATAGATGATGCCAGTCACGCCAGGAATGCATACGGTACATAATCAACATTTATATCTGTACAAGTGTGATATGGCTAATAAAGTAATATTGAATCGGTCGCGCCGGTGAGTAGCAAACTTAAACATCGCTCGGTCTGTTACAATTGTTATTGTTGATATTTCCGCTATGTTATTGAAGTACTAAATGAAAAAGAAGAACATTTTCGATTAATTAAACAACTGAGGCACGATCGCGATGGTCGTCCAACTCGCCTTTGTTGCTGCTTATTATTATCTATGTGCAATACAAAACAAAGTAGATTCATTTCCATCTAAAACATTTCAAATAAAAACAAATATCTTTTAAACCGAGACAAAAAGGTGTGTTTAATAGGAAATGTCATTGTCTATGAATTGTTCGATGCAAAACTTTTGATTTTCCCTAAAATAAGTCTAACAAGCAGACAAGCACATTTAATAACATGTTTTATTAAACATATTTCGCCGTTCTAACAGGGAGTATTTGGTTTTATATATGCCTTATTTGCGCAACAGCTGTTTCATATGTTCTACAAATTAGTAGCAATACAGATAGTGAACGGTGGCGATGATATTTACATAATGATAAGCTTATTACAGTCACCTTTAAAAAACATAAGAGAAACAAACAAACAAAAAGTAAGCAAACGAAGGGATTCCAGGAAAAAAGTAGGGCACCATGATGAAAATTAGCTACTGTAACAGAAAAATTAGCTAGCTTCAGTATATTTACTTACCACAGAATGAATCACTTTGAGACCAAGCAAAGATATCATGCATTCCAGTACCACAGAGTAGTCATTGCACAGCATAATATCTACTCTATAATACCTACTATGTACCAGTACCCAGTGTCATAGGTCATCGGGCATCAATCAAACACTAGTGGCATATAGTGGCATCAAACTAGTGGCATCAAACACTAGTGGCAAACACGGGCATCAATCAGACACTGGTGCACCCGAGTTCCTTAAACAATTGATTTATTGCATGTCATCTGGTCAAATCTTAGTATTAAAAATTTAGGGCCAAAACAGAAAAGTAGTGAAAAAAGTAGGTGAGTAGGGAGAGAGTAGGGAGAAAACAGTGGTGAAAAAGTACGAAATTTTGAACTTTCTTATTTTTATTTATCTAAAGAATGTACATATATGACTACAAATAAATAAATTCTCTAAATCATTCAGGCGTCAGACGTCGACGGAGCGAAAGGTCGATTGATTGAGTTTGTGCCGGCCTATGCCGATAATGACATTTATACAGGTGAGTAGGGAGAGAGTAGGGAGAAAACAGTGGTGAAAAAGTACGAAATTTTGAACTTTCTTATTTTTATTTATCTAAAGAATGTACATATATGACTACAAATAAATAAATTCTCTAAATCATTCAGGCGTCAGACGTCGACGGAGCGAAAGGTCGATTGACTGGGTTTGTGCCGGCCTATGCCGATAATGACATTTATGCAGGTGAGTAGGGAGAGAGTAGGGAGAAAACACTGGTGAAAAAGTACGAAATTTTGAACTTTCTTATTTTTATTTATCTAAAGAATGTACATATATGACTACAAATCAATAAATTCTCTAAATTATTCAGGCGTCAGACGTCGACGGAGCGAAAGGTCGATTGATTGAGTTTGTGCCGGCCTATGCCGATAATGACATTTATACAGGTGAGTAGGGAGAGAGTAGGGAGAAAACAGTGGTGAAAAAGTACGAAATTTTGAACTTTCTTATTTTTATTTTTCTAAAGAATGTACATATATGACTACAAATCAATAAATTCTCTAAATCATTCAGGCGTCAGACGTCGACGGAGCGAAAGGTCTATTGATTGAGTTTGTGCCGGCCTATGCCGATAATGACATTTATACAGGTGAGTAGGGAGAGGGTAGGGAGAAAACAGTGGTAAAAAAGTACGAAATTTTGAACTTTCTTATTTTTATTTATCTAAAAAACGTACATATATGACTACAAATAAATAAATTCTCTAGATCATTCAGGCGTCAGACGTCGACGGAGCGAAAGGTCGATTGATTGAGTTTGTGCCGGCCTATGCCGATAATGACATTTATACAGGTGAGTAGGGAGAGAGTAGGGAGAAAACAGTGGTGAAAAAGTACGAAATTTTGAACTTTCTTATTTTTATTTTTCTAAAGAATGTACATATATGACTACAAATAAACAAATTCTCTAGATCATTTAGGCGTCAGACGTCGACGGAGCGAAAGGTCGATTGATTGAGTTTGTGCCGGCCTATGCCGATAATGACATTTATACAGAACTTCTCATAAGAATAGTGGTAGTACCCGTCTGACACTTCTGCACAGTTGTTCAGCACCATGTCTACAACATGCATGTAATAACATTACACGCGGCACGGTCAGGCGCGTATGGTATGACATTTTAGAGCCTTGTAAACAGCAATACATAGCGTACATTAGATGCATGCACCCGCAGTCGGTGTTGTCACCCTCAGTTGCTAGCTCCTGTTCGGAAAGAGTAGGAGGTCTCCCCACCCCCCCTGGAACGACACTTCTACAAAAACCGCTATCGCAGATGAAAAATACAATAAATCAACTGGAATATGGCTAGGAGTGGGGCGTGGAGGAGAGGGGGCGGTAAATAAGGTTCTTCGCTTGGTTGGTTAGTCGGGTGGTTGGTCGGTTGGTTGGTGTTTAACGGCATATGGGGCAAAATAGGTCAGGACTAGTCTATTAGGCACTGAGGTAATTAAGTCAACAAGTGATAGACATATACCTAACTACAACAGAAATATGTCCAACAAGTGATTTCCCAAACATAGGAGATTTTAGACTGAAATAGTCATCGCCTTAATAATAGTAAATAATGATAGATATTTTGGTATGTGGCCTCATTTAATACGAAATACCCCATATAATTCCAAAAGAAAACTGACAAATATTGAAAACTTTTCTTCTTTAATTTACATAATTTTGTTCCCATATTCCTAAAAAACGTGGCTCCTGTGTGACCTTGTCCTAGACATGGAATCTGGGAATGTCCATAAAGGAATTTGACTTGTCACTGTGACCTTGATTTTTATCAGATTATAACATAATTTATAACAGGTATTGTTTCAAAATTGGACCAGATATCCTTAACAGCAATGGAAATATGGCCAACAGCTGATTCTCCATTATTATAGATACGCGCAAAATTTAAGAGTGTGGTCCGGTGGGGTGATGCAAAGGTACCCAAATATCGCTATTTCGATTCCAGACGTTTCTGGTATCCATGGTGCAACCAAAGAAACGAACATCATGACAAATGGGACAATCGATATCTAGCAAATAAATGAATTTAAAGCTATCAACTATAAAGTGGAGTTAAATCGATGATCATAGCCTTCCGATATCTTACTTATGCTGCAGTTCTTGTTCGTGGCGCCAGTGTAAACAGACGGGGCAGTCACAGGGGTAGTCAGTTCCCATGACAACGCATTCAATATCACCCAAACAAAGATTACTGGGGCATGGATCTGTGAAGGCAAAAAGTAACTCTCAAACATACTTCCAGGAATCGCGTACACGTGTCCCAATTGTTTGCATATCAAAACAGTATAAATTATACCGTCGACGGCTGAGTCGTGGTTGGTGACGCCGTGGTTTGTGACGTCGATGGCTGAGTCGTGGTTGGTGACGTCGACAGCTGTGCCGTGATTGGAGACGTCGACGGCTGAGTCGTTGTTCGTGACGTCGAACGGCTGAGTCGTGGTTGGTGACGTCGTGCTTGGTGATATGGACGGCTGAGTCGTGGTTGGTGACGTCGTGGTTGGTGATGTCGACGGCTGAGTCATGGTTGGTGATGTCGACGGCTGAGTCATGGTTGGTGACGTCGTGGTTGGTGACGTCAACGGCTGAGTCGTGGTTGGTGACGTCGACGGCTGCGTCGTGGTTGGTGATGTCGACGGCTGCGTCGTGATTGGTGACGTCGACGGCTAAGCCATGGTTGGTGATGTCGACGGCTGAGTCATGGTTGGTGACGTCGTGGTTGATGACGTCGTGATTGGTGATGTCGACGGCTGAGCCGTGGTTGGTGACGTCGTCGTTGGTGACGTCGACGGCTGAGTCATGGTCATTGACGTCGACGGCTGAGCCGTGGTTGGTGATGTCGACGGCTGAGTCATGGTCATTGACGTCGACGGCTGAGTCATGGTCATTGACGTCGACGGCTGAGTCATGGTCATTGACGTCGACGACTGAGTCATGGTCATTGACGTCGACGACTGAGTCATGGTCATTGACGTCGACGGCTGAGTCATGGTCATTGACGTCGACGGCTGAGTCGTGGTTGGTGATGTCGGCGGCTGAGTCATGGTCATTGACGTCGACGGCTGAGTCGTGGTTGGTGACGTCGACGGCTGAGTCATGGTCATTGACGTCGACGGCTGAGTCATGGTCATTGACGTCGACGGCTGAGTCATGGTCATTGACGTCGACGGCTGAGTCGTGGTCGGTGATGTCGACGGCTGAGTCATGGTCATTGACGTCGACGGCTGAGTCGTGGTTGGTGAGGTCGACGACTGAGTCATGGTCATTGACATCGACGGCTGAGTCATGGTTGGTGATGTCGACGGCTGAGTCATGGTCATTGACGTCGACGGCTGAGTCGTGGTCGGTGATGTCGACGGCTGAGTCATGGTCATTGACGTCGACGGCTGAGTCGTGGTTGGTGACGTCGAAGGTGGTGTCGACGATTCAGTAGGGGTTGGTGTCAACGAGCGTTCAGTAGTGGCTGTCGTCATGGCTACAGATGGCGTCACAGTGGTGTAGGGAACCAGCCCGAGGTACTGAGAAGCGGGGAGCCAGTCTTTGAATCTCCCGTTTTGGTTGTTTCCGAAGTCCTGCGTCAGGGTCCTGTCAACCTCGCCAAGGACATCCGCCCCACTTGTGTCTGCTGGCTTACTATAGTACAGTATGTACTCGCATATCACACTCCCGTTTCTGAAATAGCAGAACGCACGCCAACTATCAGCAAATAGACAAAAAATTACTATTTTATGGACGCTAAGTTACACAATATATATTTCAAGCACTTGATGGAACTGTTCTGATATGCATTGGTAGTAAATGCTTGAGGACTTAAATAATTACGTTCATTGGCAATATTTGTAACAATGTTGTCTAAAGAATGGATGAACCATTCTTTGAGAGTATGTATTTATATTTGAGCTAATAAAATAAATGAATACACATTTATTATCTTTCTCTGCATTACGGACCAGGTCATTAGATATAAAAAAAATCGAAAGTAACGCTTACCTGATATCGGTGACGTCACAAGCGTCATAGCTTCCAACCGCGGGAACCAGTATGCCACTCATCTGTAAAATATAGTTGCCGCGGCAAAAAAATATAAACACACATTTAAATTAGATTGAAGATTGCCATACGTTCCTACTGCTGCTGCTCAAATATATATTTATAGAATTAATTCATGATATCTTTTAAATATTTGATGGGACTCTAAAAAAAAATGATAATTGCATTTTCGATCAAATTTTTAATGGAAATGATGTATTTAGGTTGTCTATAAGAAGACAAACAGTAGCGACACTTGGCGTCCCATATCTAACGATCTCGTTGATTGGTCGTTAACTTGAACTACATGCCAACGTTCTACATTATATAGAAAATGCCAATGCTTACCCCTTCACAGAAGTAACTCTTAAAAGCCAAAGACGCGTTGGAACTAAGGTCACCATAATCGTCGACGAAGGTCAAGTTGTTGAAGGTCACAGTGCCATGAACAGTTACTGGAGTGGAGGAAATATGCACACGTGTTAACAAAAGGTGTCATGCAAAGCGGAAATGTAACATTTACTGCAGTTCGGCATCGATTGAAACTCTTGGGAGGATCTAGCGTCTCAAAATAGGGGTTGGGTTCGTCTCGTGCAAGAGCAAATAGCCCACCTCGACGGGGCACTGGTGTGAAAAACTGGATTTGAAACGCCAATCTAGGCATCCAGTGAGCACAACCCTAGCCCAAACGACAGGTCATCGAAACGATGACTGCGGTAAGCTGTGTTGGTCACAGATAGGCTTATTTAGTCATGAGCGCAAATGCCGCAAAACAATTATTGCTACTTAAAAAAACAAAACCCAAACTACAAATCCAACATCTTTCGCAGACGGATGCCAACCGCCAACCACTGTAACGCCAAGGCCACGATGTGAACGATACTGTACGCTGAACCATAGTCGTCTATCCATACCAAAAATACCTCATGTATTGTTTTCCAATTCTATGTTGTCCTGATTTCTTCTTTAAGATATTTGTTTATGAATAAGGTATCTTTAGTAAATATACATTATTCCAGAACAAGTAGCTAATGAAGGTATATAAATACTATTTACCCACCTTTATTAGCTACTGAATAGCAATCCATATCAGCGGGTTATTGTTTTTGTAATTTACCATTTACTGATGTTCTTAATACAGAAAACAGACTTATAATAACAACATGGTTTACCTCGTATGTCGTCCTTCTGCGCTGTAAGATGAAGACAAAACATGGTTATGTCTCACTTTTAACTCAATAACATTTCTTAAATGTTCAAAATTAAAGCTCACAATAATATTTGCTTTTGTGGTCATATCTATACATTTGACGGCGTTAATGAATTAATATCACGGTATTTATTTTGATTATCATTATTTTCATCATTGTATTATTATCATTCTATTAGCATATTTAGTACTAAAGAAAATAGTTTAATTATTTGATGACAAGATCAGCATCATGATTCGCCTTGCAATACTCACTGAGCAGCACCGCAGCCGTAATAGTCCCGGCCAAAACGACGAGCGCTGTCGCCATGACAACGCCAATGACAACCCGCATCCGCTTCACCGAATCTTTGCCGCTCGATATCTGTCGTGACCACGAGGAGGCGCCGTCCGAATCCCTGCGGGTGGACCCGCCGGCGTCACGATCATGACGGGGGGTCACGGGCTTCCCGCGTTCACCAGTGGGATGCCACAGACGGCCTTGGTAACTCGAGGGGTAATGCGCCCGCGCCGCGCTGCCGTAAGGGTAGCCCGCGATGGATCTGCTGTCCACAGACCCGTCGTATGCTTTGTGGGCATCGTACACCTGTTCAAAAGACGCGGTGGGAGACGTACAGTATTGTGAGTGACAGATGCATGACATCGCCTAATCGACGAATACGATTGCATTGCACCTACAATATCTCGCATCTGTAATTAATTTTACTTAGAGCATGTTTGATTTACCTAAAAGCAACAGAAAACCGAAACCGTTTGTTTCATTTTCTACCCGCGATTGGACTGCTGTTCGTTGATAAATTAGTATCATACTTTTGTCCAGAACTCTCTATTCATTACGTTTATTATTAACTATGTTGCATGTGCTGATTGGACAGTTCTGCGGAACCGAAACCGTCAAACCTGGTCTCTCGATAGTTTCGCAGATTCGAGCAAACCGGTTTCGGTTCTTCAGTCGATAGTCAGTTCGTCAAACCGGTTTTGGTTTCATGTAAATCGAACACGCCGTTAGTTTTTGCCTTTGCAAACTACCAACTGACACATAATGTTAATTATTGTGAAACAGATGTGGCAACAGAACCTCGATCCCTTTCATCAGTCTCAATGTCAAATAAATGACCTCTACAATCGTCACTGACCAAGCTGCAACGACATAAGCTAATAATTAATTAGATAATCTATTAATACATTTGGCAAGTTACAGACTTAGTTGACATTTCATGCCTTGCTTCCCAAAGCGTGTCATGAGCCCAAAAAACCAACAAACCCGGAACGAAGGTAATTATTTGGAAAGCGTGTCTGAAGTGGTCCAGTTTAAGTCACCGCTATTGGCTCGCTACGTACTAGTTAAAGAACGAACTGGAGTGCATTCGCGTCGAGTGCTTTATTTTGGAAGTGCACGATAGCACATTTTGTTGAAGTAGTTATAAAATTGTTGTAACAAGGCATTAGTTCTGCTCGTAAAAGCGCGGTTCATGTGCCATGTCTGGACGCAGGAAAATCGACTATTGTACTAATAGTACGGCGAGACAAAGTGTGAATAAGACAGGGAAAGAACGAGGTGGCTTTAAAATGAAAGAACCACCAATTAACTAATGCACAAGTCAATGTGAAGCCCCAGGGGGAGGTTTGGTGTGGTAACGCGTGGGGGGATGAAGACATTTTGAAAGTCTTGTTTTCTAAATCCCACACAAGATCAAGTCAAACTGCAAAGCAATATTAGGATTCTAACGCTTCTACTTTAAAATATTATCTGTAGATCTGTATATGTGTATCTGTATACGTCAGGTCTTTGGCATTAGGATATATCCTGCATCATTAGGCACATATGTGACACTGTGAGTACAACTGGCATGGCCAATATCAGACGGTCCCCCGTTCATAGGTTGCACGAGAAATGTATGCAATTGATAACTGTCGAATGTTGATACGTATTGAGCTTTCTGATATAATCCCCCCCCCCCCAGCCCCCGGACCTTATCATCGACTTATGCATCCGTTGTTTGACTTGAAGTGTCCTGACAACATCAGCTAGCTCGCCTCCGCTCAGCTCAGTCCGACTCGACTGGCTACACCCTGGCACTTAGCGGTTTTCTATATATTGCACTAACAGTTGTGTCGTTCATTATTTAAATAACGCACACTTACGCTAATAAAACACGGCTAGGTCTGTTTACCGGAGCATTCTTCAAGATAATGAACGCTTAAGACAAAGGCGTGACGTCACACAGTTTTTTAACTCTAGTTAAACAACATGTGCATATCCAAACTTTAAGATTTGTCAACACACACAGTTTCAATGCACACACAGCGCCATTAACTTCGAACGACGGGGGGCCAAATATTTCGCCCGCTCCATGCAACTGTCCTTTTCTCGGGAAAAATATGTTGCCCCTGGCGTTTCGAACTTACGGGGGCTAAAGGGCTCGTCATTTTGAAACGCCAGGGTCGGTCACACAAGTATCGGACGGCGGGATCACGTGATACGTACGTGCCCGTGTGCACGTGTTTCTGGTTGGTAGATGTAAGTTTCATGAGCCACTTCTGGCGTTCAGTACACAAGGCCTACTTCCTCGTCTCGGAAAGAGGCACGACTCACCCCCAACGGTGACGAGTAACAAGAGAAAAACGCAGCTGGGACACTTCGCTGTAGACACCACCCTATGTCTTTAATAACGAGCTGTAATGGCGACGCACAGCTTGAGGCCATCTGGCTCTTGACTATCCCACGCGTCCCGTGTCAACGACCCTTCTCCAAAAGATCTTTAAAAATAACTTAGAATTAAGGTGGAAATTGCTGCATGAACAGCTTTAATATATTGTGTAGATATGTGCAATTCGTTTCTATTCGTGATATCACATGACAGATGGACAAGGGGGATGTACCGGAACATACGTTTTCATCAAGTAGCGCGATACCTGCATATTTGAAAAATCGACATTCGTCATTGACCCACAAATTCCGACACTGAGGATCTGAAAAAGCGACACTGGACACCTTTCTAAACATTGTGAAGGTCATTCGAAGAAGTAACACATGATGCTCCTGACAGTGTCTAGCATGTGCCTCATTTGAAGGAAGGGTGAGTGCTATAAAAAAAATCGTGTCCATCAGGGCTGGGTGGGGGTCTTCTTAAGGGTAAGGGAGGTTTACAGGGGCCTCTACACTCAGTGAGAGCGTTCCTACCATTGACCAGCCTACCCCGACCCTCCCTGTCCGCCTCACCCCCCCCCCCCCCCACCCACCGCCCGCCTTGATCCGCTAGCGAGGTAGAAAGTTTCAGTCCGCTAATGGACTTACACAAGTCGATTACTAAGTCGGCCATGAGAGGTTGGTTCTTAAGTTGTAGATTTATTCCACATTATGTCACTCCAGCCACTCTACCTGACGTACTTTGTCTCAAGTTACGGCCGCACGTGCCTTAATTGCGAAGTGACTACAATTCAAACGCTATTGTTCCGTGCCGACTTTCTTAAAGTACGTCTTTACACATTCAGGAAGACCAAGGAACGACAGTTGGGGGAGCAAATGGATTAAGTGCTCCTAAAATATCTCAGTTGACATATTTTTTGGTTGTGATGTGAAAATATAACAATGTTAAACGCTAATTATATTGATGGTTTAACGCCTAGGCCGTATGTATATCACGTGCAAACAAACACACATACGCGTAAGAATACAGCGTGAACAACCGTTTTTTTCCTAATAAGGCCAGGTCATGGTCTGACCTATATTTCCAATTCGGGTAGACCCTAAGTCAAATGCTGGCTCCTGGAGTAGACTGATGTCGCTCGGCTACACTACAAATGACCTGACTCGATTTTCGTTGATTTGTGTAATACTCGTTTTCGCGACAAATGACGTTATAGTTAATGTTGTCATTGTGTTGTAAATTGACGCTATGCAGTGCATTTTAGGCACTCCCCCCTCTCCCCAATAACTAGTGAAATAAATAAAAAGTTTTTCTTTTTTTAGTAACTGAGTAAACGAATAACGTTATTGTCCATGTCTGAGTAACGATATTGTCAATGTCTGAATAACGTTATTGCCAATGCCTGAATAACGTTATTGTCAATGTCTGAGTAGCGATATTGTCAATGTCTGAATAACGTTATTGCCCATGCCTGAATAACGTTATTGTCAATGACAGTACTTTTATTGTAAATGACCGAATGACGTTATTGTCAGTGATCGGGTTACGTTATTGCCAATGTCTGAGTGACGTTATTGCCAATGTCTGAGTGACGTTATTGCCATTGAATGTGTGAGTGACGTAAAAAAAATGTCTACGTATTTACTATTGTTATTATCAGTCAACTTACTCGCATTTAAGTGAACAATATGTATGCGTTACCAAAGTTACGACTCTTCAGTCATCGCTTGCCTTCTGAAACCGGAAGATATGGCACAAGCCCAAACCGCTCCCTCATGAGCAAAGGCTATGCATAACTTGTGGTCTAGTAGACGACGAGTATCATTTGGTTCTTGTATGTAGGCAGCACGTTACATTAAGAGATCGAGATGTTATAGACAAAGACCTACTGTTTTTTTCTAAATAAATACATAAAGTTTACTCACCATGGATTCATCATCCGCGTAACAATTGGACTCAACGTAAGCATCTCGACCGGGCTTCCCGCGTTCACCCGTGGGATGCCACAGAGGGCCTTGGTAACTCCAGGGGTAATGCGCCCGAGCCGTGCTGCTGTAAGGGTAGCCCTCGGTGGATCTGCTGTCCACAGACCCCACGTATGCTGTGTGGGCATCGTACACCTGTTCAAAAGACGCGTTGGGAGACGTACAGTATTGTGAGTGACAGATGCATGACATCGCCTAATCACCGAATATTAACACAAAGACCTACTGTTTTTTTCTAAATAAATACATAAAGTTTACTCACCATGGATTCATCATCCGCGTAAAAATTGGACTCAATGTAAGCATCTCGACCAGGAGCGGCAAACAATTGAGAGTCGTCATGGTAACGCCGGTCTTCCTCCCAGCTCCCTGCTATCATGTTGTGATCCACGTTGGTGCCCCAATTCCACATCCTCTCAGTCTGTCAGGTAGTGGAGCTCGGCGGAATAATCGTCAGTGACCGCTCAGTCCAGCCTAGCAACTGTGAAGATGTTAATCCGTCGGAGGTTTTCTTGGATAGGCCCGAAGCCGATAGGTAGATAGATCTATAGCGAGTGAAGAGTGAAAAACAGACAATGCTATGACGTATGAACTAAGTATATTACGCTCGAGTGTTAAAGGGGTAGGTTGTTAAACGCCAGAGGTTCTGACGTCGGTATTCGATTGATGAACAACAAGAAAGGAAAAACAGGTTTAAAAAAACAGGCAGGAAGAAAGTAAGCTCTGTAAGTGTCGAATGGCCGATAACGTAAGACATCGTAAGAGGATGGGGCGGAGAGGAGGGCAGATGTGAGAAGGACGAAAAGGTATGTGTGTGTTGGGGCCGGATGGAGGGGGCGGGGGGGAGGGAGGGCTGGAGAGGGTAGACGCGATGATCTGTGAACAGCGTTTCTTTTTTTATATAAAAGCATCCTTGACTTTGTCCCGCACAGCCTGACGCCTATTGGTCTGAAGCCTTAAGAAGTGCTAACCGGACTTTTTGCCCGGCTATAAAATCAAAAATCAAAACCGGCTTTCGAAGACCATAGGTCAAATGGAGGATCTTGCTTCCCCTGACTGGTGGAGATTCCGAATAGCAAAGCCCCTGGGGCATTTTTTGTTAAAATAAAATAAGATTTGTGATGAGGTAATTCGAGTGTGCTGAATCCGAAGTTAAATGTTACCATAATTTGTTTTCCCATTTTATGATCCAAAATGGCGGAACCAATATGGCCGCTGAAAAATGCATTTTTACATTTTTAAAAACTCTGTTGATGACTTCGGTATTCTTGACATCTCTATATTTTCTCCGGTTGTTAGGCGCCTCCCGGAGCTTTTCTGAACCGTAGCCGGTCGCTGGCCGAGGCGCGTCTCTGGTGGTATTCTGGCATAGGATCAATTTGATAGGATGCAAAGTTTGAGATCAGCACAAGCTGAGCGCTTCGGTTTTAAAACTGGCTAATGCGTCTCAGATCTCAGTTAACCCATTGTTCGGACAAGCTTAATATTAAATGTGACAAAATAACACAAAATTAGAAGGTTCTTCAATTCATTCCTTAGTTACCATGGATTTTTTTTGCACAGTTTCTATGGAAATTACCATTCATAAAGAACATATAAAATTCGTTGCTATGGTAACGCTCAAGTCATTGATACGTCATAGTAGGTATCCTGGCAGTAAGGAGAAACTCGTCAACGTCAAGGCTTTGTTTTGTCTTGTACGATTTGTTTTCTCGAATTTGGCAATAAAATGTCAAAAACGAGAGTGGTAACAAGCAGATTCGGATTCAGCGTCGTCGACATATCTTGGCACAAGTTGTGCAAGCTTTTAACACAAAATGCTTTTAGAGTTATTTCTAAGACACTTTTCACGATTTTTCCACACCAGCCTTTTCCTTACCCCCACAAATCCTCTCTTTTCCCTCACCCGTACAACCCTTTTCCGTAAATCCACCTGCCAACTCTTGGCCCACCATACCACCCTTTTCGTGACAATTAATGCGATGTTTCTGTTAACATATAAGACATATTTTGAAAACAATGTTATGTGTAGGGTACGCAAAAAAGAGAGGAAATGGAATTGGTTGGCAAGGTGAGCAATGTCCTTGGTGTGGTAAAGGATTTTAAGCGGCCGGTTTTGGTGGTCGACGATATATGGTGTTGTAATCCGGACCCCCCTCCCCCCCCCCCCCCCCATTGGGGAAAAATGCAACTTTTAATGCAAAATTTAGGTCGTTTGAAGCGTAAACTCGTGTCGGTATCCCCGCTAATGTCTATGTGGTATTTGTTGTGAAACTTATTGCCCCATCGGTCGCAAGTTTACAGGGGACCCCTCCATTTAAAAATTGTGGGATCCGTCCCTGCTACCCGTGCTCACCTTGACATGTTGATTTTGTTGACTTTTATTACACGCTTCGTACAGCTTTGTAAGCTGTAAAATGTTGCATGATGATTTAAAGGGACCGAAGTCAAAGACCACCAATGAATGAATGTTTACAGCAAATATAAAGCTAACAGATTTTGTCCACAAGAGGATATATATTTCAGTAACCTGATGGAGCAGGGGCGGATTAAAGAAGGCAGATGGGGGGGGGTCTTGCGACCAGGGGATTGAACAAAATTGCGACCGGGGGATTCACCAATATATTTTTACGACAAAAAAAGGACAATGCGAAGCGGATTTCTACAACTTAGTGCCGGGGACCCAGCCTAAGCCTAATAACAAACAGTATCCTGGCTGGGTCCTGGTACGGTAATAGGCTCCAGTGGCTTTGTACCGAACTTAAAGACGTATTAGGCGCTAGCAAAGTTCATAATGCGACCTTTCAGCTTACTTCATGTTTTCGTACCTCTCGTGGTTCGCTTGTGACCGTGTTCGGAAGTCGATCACACTGGTGATGTGGTGGCTTTACAAAGAATCTTGTCCTTTTCTCTAGCGACCTTCTCACAGCTTTTGTACCTCACCACTACGTTATACTCTGCACATCAGCCTTCTCCTTACCCTCACAAATCCTCTCTTTCCCCTCACCCGTACCACCTTTTTCCTTAATTCCACCTGTCCTCTCTTGGCCCACCATGACACCCTTTTCTTTAAAGTGGTGTTTTCTGTTAACTGAGCTGAGCATGTCCAGATTGGTCCCGATCCTGAACGTCCACAAGGACACCCAGAAGCAGTATGCAGAGGAACACGGACCCACTATTAGCAAGCGCAGCCGGTATCCGATGCACAAAGGTCACGTGGTATACAAGATTAATATGCACACCACCAACGCCTTAGTGTCCTTCGAGGGTGTCTACCAGTGCGTCCTCGAGCGGAAGTTGACCACCACATCGTCCTCACGCAAGGTCACGTTAGCTGCGTGCGCTGCCGAGGTTTCGGCTACCCGAGACCTGATGTCGGCGTCTACCGCTACGGCCAGCTGTCCGTCTTCCATACGCCGACGGAAGTGACGCAATCGTCGTACGTCAGCGTCAGCAAGTACATCAATGTGGCAGACGCCGGGGTGGCGGAGTCGACGTACACCTTCCGACGCCCCGACCCGACCATGAGCGGTCGGTACGCATGCGTGACCAAAAACAGCGGGCGGCCAGCATGACGTGTACTTCGAGGTCGATTACCGGGCGAATTAATTAGCTACCGTACCACACTTAATTGCTTATTAACCAACATACAAAATTAAATAATTTATTAACATGACATGGGTAGGTTAATTAATTAGCTGAGTATGTTAGTTAATTAACTGAGTATGTTTATTAATTAACTGAGTATGTTAATTAACTGTTCAAGGTTACTTAATTAACCAGCTGAGTAGATGAATTAATTAATCAGCTGAGTAAGTTAATTAATTAACATATACATATAACATATATAACACAACATAACGTACAAGTAATTAAACGCACCGCGCAGATGGATCGTAGCGCAATCTCGGTCAGCATAGTTCACGCATGACTCACGACTAACATTTACCAAATGATTCGCTTTATCCTCGAAGCCGGCCAGCAGGCCTGATGGGCCGTGTAGAGTGCCACCCTGCAGGGTGCCACTCCGAGGGTCACGTGCAAATGATATATAGACAGATACAGTGACGTTAGACAATGATGTGAATATAACAGCCATGGACATGTGTGTATAGCCGTCACGGGCTCAACGGATGTGTCGTGCGCGACAAAACTTTTGCGCAGGTCTCCTTCACTCCCATTTTCGGCGAGGGTCCCGCGTTGCCTAGGATACGTCTTCGTGTTTGACCGCATGGTGACAATTAAAGACACTGTTGGTCGGCCATAACTATGCATTTGTGTCTGCGCCACACATCAAAATATTGACTTACGGGACTGTACCAGCAAGGCTTTTTTATTATCGCTTCATAAAGTGATACACTGTACCGAGGACACCAACCAGTGAAGCTCGTGTACTATATATGCGCATAATACAAATATACATATCCATGTATATATGTATGTTTACAAATGAAACATCAATCGATGAGCCAGGATTTGTGTTGCAGGTGTGACATTCCAAGATTGAACGGCTTGGTCGTGGTCGGGTAGTTACTGCCAGGGAGGGGTAGGGTGGGGAGGGGATGGGGGTGGGGTGGATCTACCATGACGCCGACGTATCCCCCCCACCGACCCCCACACACACACACCCTCCAGCCCCACCACCCAACGTGCACACCTCCCACCGGGTCCGCCATTGCCCAAATGAATGGACAGCTCCATTTGTAAATTTGCTGACGGTGTAGTTAATACTCCTTTCGTCTCTTTGGTATATGTAGTTATAGAGTACATTATATAGCACATGATCGGTGTATATAGATGATGCCAGTCACGCCAGGAATGCATACGGTACATAATCAACATTTATATCTGTCCAAGTGTGATATGGCTAATAAAGTAACATTGAATCTGTCACGCCTGTGAGTAGCAAACTTGAACACCGCTCGGTCTGGTACAATAGCTATTGTTGATATTTCCACCATGTCATTAAAGTACTTAGTAAATGTCGTACTTAGTAAAATAATTAAGCAGCTGACGCACGATCTGGATGGTCGTCTAACTCGCCTTTGTTGCTGCTTATTATTATCCTTGATGCAATGTATAACAAAGTAGATAATTTGCATTTAAAACATTTAAAATAAAAACCGAGACTAAAAGGTGTGTTCATTTGAAATATCATTGTCCGTGAATTGTTCGATGCAAAATAAGTTTAACAAACACACAAGCACATTTAATGACATGTTTTATTAAACATATCTCGCCGTTATCACAGGGAGTATTTGGTCATGTGCTTTATTTGTGCAGCAGCTGCTAATATCCTCCTAATAAAGGTCATAACTTTTCTATGTTTTTCACGTTTCCTCGTGCCTACTTAACTCGCGTTCACAGATGCTTTAGACTATGGGTACAGGCAATATACACCTAAATACATATATACTTTATAATTATATTCAGATGTATAACATGATATAATAATTCAGCTAGCTGGAGCCGGTGTGGGATCGCCCTCCATGCGAAGGGGCACCTCCCCCCCCCCCACCCCCTGTGTATCATAACGGCACCGTACAACCACATGGAGTGGAGAGGGTCTCAATATCAAGTATTTTCTATCAGGGAGACAGCATCGCACGGGGGGTTGGGGGGGGGGGCATTTTCGTATGTCACAGCGGCTTCGTTTATGTAATAATATATATAGTATATTACTGGTCAATTTACGCTGAAATTTACTGTTGTATATCAAGATAAAACAAATATCCTGGCCTGATTTCAATCCAGCTTGGCATCATGGCTGGCACGATACAAAAGATGCAAGAGGTTACCTCGTCTTCCACCTAGTTTCATATGCTCTTCAAATTAGTAGCCATATAGATGGTGAACATGATATTTACATAATGATTTATTACAGGTTTATTAAAGTCACTATAAAAAAGACCCAAGAGAAACAAACAAAGAACAAAACTTAGTTTGCTCGTAATTTAGGATCATCAATCGTTAAAATAGCATGTAAATGATATGGTTACGAGCTAGTAACTCTTAGTGAGACCATCCCCTTGATAGCCTGCTGACGATCAAGATTATGCAAACCAAACAGAATTTCTATAACAGCTTTTGTTTTCTCTGTACAAATGTTACTTGCTAGTTAACCCTTACATGTGAGCTATAATTACGGTCACCAGCTTTGATGCTCCCGCCGCCCAGTCATGCACCAACATACTTTAAAGGCGAGATTTTAAAATCAGAACAATATCAGTCTCGTATGTTATCCATATGCTCCAACATGTTGTTTTGTATTTTCCTAGCGTAGCCGTCGTGTCTCCAGTTGACGATTAGACCACAACTATCTTAGTATATATATCGGTGTCCGAACCGATGTATGGGTTATTCATTCAAGTCGACGTCAAATCTTTTGCGAACGCGTACTTGGAATAAGGTCATTCTAATTATGTAATGAGTCTACATATAACTACAAATAAATAACCGTGTCTAACTTGTTCAGATGTTTACAGAGCGAAAGATCGATTGATTGATTGATTGATTGATTGATTGATTGATTTTGTGCAGCTGTATACCTATAATTACACCAGGACGACGATGTTCGCGACCGGCTGTCGAAGTACGTGGCTGCCTCCCGCCAGGAGGAACGGTTTCCTTTGGTCCAGTGGTCAGACAGAAGCTTCGACCCAAAATGTTTTTTTGACGTTGGTTTTGGCGCCGAAACGTGTTACACATAGACAGCGCAATCCACTTCCCAAAGGTGTCCGCAATCACCGGACTCTGGGTTGAAGACGAGTGCGTTACATTCCTTGGCATAAAAGCTTTCGTCGTCGCACTCTGAGAAATGTTCACAGTTAAACGGATGTGGATAGAATCCATCAACCTTACCGGAGCAACTGAAGTCTGAAAAGAAAGCAACAAATCGTATTACACAGCATATGTTACAATACAATGATATATGGATGTATCCCATTAAATTCAAATTATATAAAATCCTTTTTTTGGTTTTACTGTTACTGGTATCTCTATAGATAGGGATGTGTTTCGTCTTAGTTGGCGGGTTGGCGAACATGTAATAATTTTACAACTGTAGCTTCTTTCTGACAAGACCATTTTCGTGGACTGTTTATAAAGGTTTCTGCACGACCCCAGTCACTTTGCGATAAAGATATAGAGCAAAACTGGTACCAAGGTAAATGCCGCCCTCTAGTAAGCTATTGCGTGGCTAACAGGTGAAGTTTGTAGTAACCTTCAATGCACCTGGTGAGCCATTTGGCAACACTATTGTTACGTTGACACGTTGTTAATGAGAAGGATACGCTGCGGAATTATGCAAATAGAATCACGGTATGATATACGCCTACAAGCGTCGGCTGACAATAAATCATTGTTATGTGGATCATCATTGTTAACTCACTTACCATTGGTGCACGTTTTGCTGACAAACTCCGCCCCGCATTGGCAGACCGGTATGGTACAGTTGCACGTGAAGTCAGTACCATTTCGACTGCAATCCCCCCGATCGCCGCATGGGTTAGAAGAACAAGGATCTGGAACAATTTCCCAACGAACAACAGGATGTTTGTTAAATTGATATCATATCATTATTTTACTCTGTAAGTTGTTTTGTTGGTGTCGGTCGATGTAACTAATTGTTTGGCAGTGATCTATTTGATTACAATGTTTAAGAGAACTGGATGCTACTCCGTGCATCAGAACCATCACATAATTAGGGGGGTTGGGGATACCCCCTCTGAATCGCGAATCCCCAAGAATTAGAGAGCAATATCGAATCTCGAAGATGTGGACTGTTCAAGAGCGGGCGCGAAAAAAAACACCTTAACCGAGACATCGCGAATATTGGGGAATTCACAGACTGCTATAACAGATAGCGGTAAATAGGGAAATGGTCTTCGCTTTGAACCAGGAATTGTACGGATAACGATCCCCAAATCGCGATCCCCTGATCGCGAATCTCCAAGAATTCCTGGATGCCAATCGCGGAGATCGGAACGGGTATTTCCTCCCCTCATAATTGTGGCCTAACGCAGCAAACATGTCTTTCGTCTGGCCTCATTTTGCTTTTGCGATGGTTTCCATCTGCCAAGTTTTCTATCAACGATGGGTCTGATGTACGGGATAACAGTGTAATTTGACGTACGAAATGATTTGTCCCTTATGTCTATTTCGAGAGGATGTTTTAACAAACATGGGGAAGTGACGCCAATGGAATGTGTATGCGGACAATTAGAACATACCTCTGTCAGGATCCACAGTGGTCGGTTCTGCAAACATTAACAAAAACAGAACATGAAAACCACAACGAATTACACGTAAAGCATGACTTGTACGGTTGCTTACACCAGGTAGCCATACTTATCTTGACCAAACACCAGTAATAGACAACTAATCCTCACTATTGTCAACGGCAGCAAATTTGATTGGGTGTTTTACAAATTGGGCTTTCTGTAATATAATTCATATTCGACATTCAACCATTTTCGTGCAAAATGTTTAGCTTTGAGTTTTGCCATGATTGCTTTTTCAGCTTAATGAACGCCTTGAAGTCACTTTAATTACATTGCTATGTAATTCGCAGAATTCGCAAATACTATTTTAACGTCTCCAAATTTGTCGGCAATGCGACGCAAAATCAGGTGGACTAAACATCAGAAAAATCTGCCAGGATTTGAATTTCGGACCCACTGACCTGCGGCGTAGCGGTTATTCCATAGTCAAAATAATGGCGCAAGCTTACGCACGAAAACTACTTTTCAGTCATTACCAATTCGTTATCGTGTTAAGAAATTTAAGATCCAGAAATAATTTAGTGGGTCACCTTACAGTCTCGAACAAATACACATGCATATTGATTTCGTTTTGCTGCTTATGTTAACACAATAGTATTTTGTTGAGTTATAGTACATGTACCCGAGGGGGTGAGGGGTATCTCAAAGTAATTGACAGCTGGGGACGTTCCGCTGGAAAGGGTGTCTTTTTCGTGCATTTTTGGTACCTGCATGGGTATACTTTGGGGGGGCAGTTGGAAAAAAGTCAATGATTTTATATTTACTACATACCGTACATAGATCTAATTATCAAGAACCTCAGATCATCTAGCGATTCTCCTTTTTTGATACCTGGAAATCTTTAACAGTCTGACCTACATGGCCTCTCCGCGATCCTGAACTGACGCAAGTTCAAAGGAGTCACTTTCGTGTATAAAAAATATGCAGTCCTAAGGATTTTAGTTATAGTAGATTGTGCAAACCTAGCGCAACTTTCTCAGCTGGTACGTGGATGGACTCTAAGTCTACCTATTTCTTGGTAGTTGGATAGGTAGGATTTTGGGGCTACCAAAGGTGCCTCCTTGCACATCTGTCGATCTAGTTACCACTTCGCCCCCCCCCCCCCCCGGTACATGTACCCTACTGCTATGCATGTCAATCGAGGAATGAATGACTCGTTATTCGTAAATAACCCATCGTGATACTGGTTTTGTTTAAATTCGTTCACAATTTATTTTCAATTATGTCATAACAGTAACGAGCCGAACAGCCTTGTTGAGGTTTTGTACCAGGTAACATTCCTGATCCTCCAAAACAGGAACGGTTTGCTTGCCGGGTTTAGATGAGATCCTCTACTATCATTATAATTTACTATAATGTCCTTGATTGATTATTTATTGGTGGTATATGTACCTCAATTTTTCTTGTGTATAGGTCTATCCGTGTCTCTTCAAACTGTGGCACTTCGTGTACCGGTAGCATTTCCTTATCGCTTATCCTTTTTTCTTCACCCGCTATTATTATTTGTGTTTCTCCCACACACCTAATTAACTGCGGCCCATTGTGACACCAATTCCCAATTTCTACCTCTGCAACTGGGTACTTTCGAAAACGTTGCATTTGTCACCTGTGAGGATGGAATTTGAAGTGAATTAGTGCGAGAAAATCAGAGGGGGATCAAGCGGTGAGGGGATCTTCCCCCCCCCCCGCAGGGGAGGGCCCCCCTCTTCGCTCCCCCTTGATCCCCCTCTGATTTTATAATCGGATTTACCGACGAAATACATCGCAAAGTGACATTTTGTAGATGCAACCCATTGGCGGATGCCCCGCCCCCAGGTCGTAAGTTTTCAGGCCTCCACCCCCCCCCCCCCGCCCGCTTTTAGAGGAATTATAATCGTTTTTTTTATCATGCGTCTATAGGTATCATATTATATATATACATGGCAGTGACTTACCTCCAATGGGGTTACCATACTCCGCACACGGCACGTTGTAGCTATGGTCACACAGAATACCGCCTGGTAGCGGGGCGGGGTTAACAACAGCTCCATTTGGACAGAATTTCTCATTAGGCTTGCCACCAGTACACCAAATGTACCCCGAACAGTTGAAGGGGTTCTGGTAGTACCCGTCTGACACTCCTGCACAGTTGTTCAGCACAATGTCTACAACAAACATGTAATAACATTGTCACGCGGCATGGTCAAGCGCGTGTGGTATGACATTTTAGAGCCTTGTAAACAGCAATACATAGCGTACATTAGATGCATGCACCCGCAGTCGGTGTTGTCACCCTCAGTTGCTAGCTTCTGTTCGGAAAGAGTAGAGGTCCCCCCCCCCCTAGAACGAGACTTCTACAAAAACCGCTATAATCGCAGATAAAAAATACAAGAATTCAACGAGAATATGGCTAGCAGGACTGGGGCATGGAGAGGGGGCGGTAGATAAGGTTCTTTGCTTGGTTGGTTGGTCGGTTGGTTGGTCGGTTGGTTGGTGTTTAACGGCATTTGGGGCAAAATAGGTCAGGACTAGTCTATTAGGCACTGAGGTAAGTCAACAAGTGATAGACATATACCTAACAACAACAGAAATATGGCCAACAAGTGATTTCCCAGACATAGGAGATCATTTAATACGAAGCACCCTATATAATTCCAAAAGTATGCGGACAAAAATTGAAAACTTTTCTTCTTGAATTTACATAAGAAACTTATAGGCAAAAGTAGATTTCGGACATTTGGCTCATGTGTGACCTTGTCCCAGACCTGGAGTCCGGGACTGTTCATAGAGGAGTTTGACTTGTTACTGTGACCTTGATTTTTATCCGATTATAACATAATTTATAACATAAAAATTGGACCCGATATCCTTAACAACAATGGGCAAATGGTCAACAACTGATTCTCCATGATTATAGATAGGTCAGGTCCTGGTTCCTCTGTCAGGGCCAGGGCCAAGCCTCGGTAACCAAAAAGAGAATCCATTCCCTTATCTGCCTACCTGGACTTCTTTTAACATACCTACACTTTCTCGTGGCTTTTTCCCGGGGTTTGCATTTTACATATTACTATTTTAACACCCACATTCCCAGCCTGGTCCGGTGGGGTGATGAAAAGGTAGCCAAATATCGCTATTTCGATTCCCGACGGCTCTGGTATCCTCCGTACAACCAAAGAAACAAACATCAGGACAACCGATATCTAGCAAAAAAAATTGTAATTTAAAGCTATCAACTACACAGAGGAGCCGATGAGTTAAATCGATAATCATAGCCTTCCGATATCTTACCTATGCTGCAGTTCTTGTTCGTGGCGCCTGTGTAGCATTGACAGACGGGACAGTCACAGCGGTAGTCAGTTCCCATGGGAACGCATTCAAAATCACCCACACAAGGATTACTGGCGCATGGATCTGTGAAGGCAAAAAGTAACTCTCAAACATACTTCCGGGAATCGCGTACACGTGTCCCAATTGTTTGACTATCAACATAGTATCAATTATATCGTTCATCGTAGAAGCAATATATCTTGATTTACCAGGTGATGTTGTCAAAGCTGGTGTCGAAGGGGTTGTCGACGGCTGAGTCATGGTTGGTGTTGTAGATGGCTGAGTCGTGGTTGTTGATGTCGACGGCTGAGTCGTGGTTGGTGACGTCGACGGCTCAGTCGTGGCTGGTGACGTCGACGGCTCAGTCGTGGTTGGTGATGTCGACGGCTGTGTCGTGGTTGGGGATGTCCACGGCTCAGTCGTTATTGGTGATGTCGACGGCTGAGCCGTGGTTGGTAATGTCGACGGCTGAGTCGTGGTTGGTGACGTCGACGGCTCAGTCGTGGCTGGTGACGTCGACGGCTCAGTCGTGGTTGGTGATGTCGACGGCTGTGTCGTGGTTGGGGATGTCCACGGCTCAGTCGTTATTGGTGATGTCGACGGCTGAGTCGTGGTTGGTGATGTCGACGGCTGAGTTGGGGTCGCTGATGTCGACGGCTGAGCCGTGGTTGGTGATATCGACGGCTGAGTCGTGGTTGGTGACGTTGACGTATGACTCGGAGTTGCTGACGTCGACGGCTGAGCCGTGGTTGGTGACGTCGACGTCTGAGTCGGGGTTGCTGACATTGACGGCTGGGTCGTGGTTGGTGTTGTCGTAGGTGGTGTCGAAGGAGTTGTCGACGGCTGAGTCGTGGTTGGTGATGTCGACGGCTGAGTTGGGGTCGCTGACGTCGACGGCTGAGTCGTGGTTGGTGATGTCGACGGCTGAGTCGTGGTTGGTGACGTCGACGGCTGAGTAGGGGTTGCTGACGTCGACGGCTGAGTCGTGGTTGGTGACGTCGACGGCTGAGTCGTGGTTGGGGATGTCGACGGCTGAGTCGTGGTTGGTGACGTCGACGGCTGAGTCGGGGTTGCTGACGTCGAAGGTGGTGTCGACGACTCAGTAGGGGTTGGTGCCAACGAACGTTCAGTAGTGGCTGTCGTCATGGCTACAGGTGGCGCCACAGTGGTGTAGGGAACCAGCCCGAGGTACTCAGAAGCGGGGAGCCAGTATTTGAATCTCCCGTCTTGGTTGTTTCCGAAGTCCTCCGCCAGGGTCTTGTTAACTTTGCTTAGGACGTCCGCCCCACTTGTGTCTGCTGGCTTACTGTAGTACAGTATGTACTCGCATATCACACTCCCCTGTCTGAAACAGCAGAACGCACGCCAAATATCAGCAATTAGACAAAAAATTACTATTTTATGGACGCTAAGTTACACAATATATATTGCAAGCACTTGATGGAAATGTTCTGATATGCATTGGTACTAAATGCCAAAGGACTTAAATAATTACGTTTATTCGCAATATTTGTACCAATGCTGTCTAAAGAATTGATGAATCATTCTTTGAAATTATGCATTTATATTTGAGCCATTAAAAATAAATGAATACGCATTATTTATTTTTCTCTGCATTACGGACCAGTTTATTAGATATAAAAGAAAATCGAAAGTAACGCTTACCTGATATCGGTGACGTCACAAGTGTCATAGCTTCCAACAGCAGGAACCAGTATGTCACTCATCTGAAAAATATAGTTGCCGCGGCAAAATTTTTATAAACACACAACATTTAAATAAGATTTAAGATTCGCCATACGTTGCTACTGCTGCTGCTGAATAATATATTTATAGAATCAATTCATGATATTTTTTAACTATGTGATGGGACTCTAAAAAATCAAAAAATTATAATTGCAATTTCGATCAAGTTTTGAATGGAAATGCTGTATTTAGGTTGTCTATAAGAAGACAAACAGTAGAGACACTTGGCGCCCCATATCTAACGATCTCGTTGATTTGGTCGTTAACGTGAACTGCATGCCAACGTTCTACATTCAATATATAGAAAACGCCAATGCTTACCCCTTCACAGAAGTCCCTCTTAAAAGCCAAGTACGCGTTGGAACTAAGGTCACGAAAATCGTCGACGAAAATCAAGTTGTTGAAGGTCACAATGCCGTAAACGGTTACTGGAGTGGAGGAAATATGCACACGTGTTAACAAAAGGCGTCATACAAAGCGCAAATGTAATATTTACTGCAGTTCGGCATCGATTGAAACTGTTGGGAGGATCTAGCGTCTCAAAATAGGGGTTGGGTTCGTCTCGTGCAAGAGCGAATAGCCCACCACGACGGGGCTCTGGTTTGAAACACTGGATTCGAAACGCCAACCTAGGCATCCAGTGAGCACAAACCGAGACCAAACGATAGGCCATCGAAACGGTGACTGCGGTAAGCTCTATCAGTCATAGATAGACTTATTTAGTCATAAGCGCAAATTCCGCGAAACAATTATTACTACTTAAACCAAAACAAAAACTGCAAATTCATCGTCTTTCGCAGACGGATGCCAACCGCCAACCACTGTAACGCCAAGGTCACGATGTGAACGATACTGTACCCTGAACCAAAGTCAGTCTTTCCATACCAAAAGTACCTCTCGTATAGTTTTCCAATTCTATGTTGTCCTGATTTCTTCTATAAAATACTGTTTTGATGAATAAGGTATACGGTGTATTAGGTAAATACACATTATTCCAGAAAAAGTAGCTAATGAAAGTATATAAAGAATATACCCACTTTCATTAACTACTGAATAGCAATCTATATCAACGGGTTATTGGTTTTGTAATTCACCATTTATTGATGTTCTTAATACAGAAAACATGTCGAACCTGTTGTCGACGGTTCAGTTGGGGTTGGTGTCAACGAGCGTTCAGTAGTGGCTGTCATCGTGGCTACAGGTGGCGTCACAGTGGTGTAGGGAACCAGCCCGAGGTACTCAGAAGCGGGGAGCCAGTCTTTGAATCTCCCGTCTTGATTGTTTCCGAAGTCCTCCGTCAAGATCCTGTCAACCTCGCCTAGGACATCCGCCCCACTTGTGTCTGCTGGCTTACTGTAGTACAGTATGTACTCGCATATCACACTCCCGTTTCTGAAATAGCAGAAAGCGCGCCAACTATCAGCAAGTAGACAAAAAATTAATATTTTATGGACGCTATGTTACACAATATATTATTCAAGCAATTGGTTGAAATGTTCTGATATGCATTGGTATTAAATGCTTGAGGACTTAAATAAATACGTTCATTCGCAATATTTGTACCAATGTTGTCTAAAGAATTGATGAACATTATTATTATGTGCATTTATATGTTAGACCATTCTTTGAGAGTATGTATTTATATTTGAGCCAATAAAATAAATGAATACACATTTATTATCTTTCTCTGCATTATGGACCAGTTCATTAGATATAAAAGAAAATTGAAAGTAACGGTTACCTGATATCGGTGACGTCACAAGAGTCATAGCTTCCAACAGCGGGAACCAGTATGTCACTCATCTGAAAAATATAGTTGCCGCGGCAAAAAATTATAAACACACAACATTTAAATAAGATTTAAGATTTGCCATACGTTGCTACTGCTGCTGCTGAATAATATATTTATAGAATCAATTCATGATATCTTTTAAATATATGATGGGGCTCTAAAAAATTTAAAAATTATAATTGCAATTTCGATCAAGTTTTTATTGGAAATGATGTATTTAGCTTGTCTATAAGAAGACAAACAGTAGAGACACTTGGCGTCCCATATCTAACGCTCTCGTTGATTTGGTCGTTAACGTGAACTACATGCCAACGTTCTACATTCCATATAAGCCAATGCTTACCCCTTCACAGAAGTCCCTCTTAAAAGCCAAGGACGCGTTGGAACTAAGGTCACGAAAATCGTCGACGAAGGTCAAGTTGTTGAAGGTCACAGTGCCGTAAACAGTTACTGGAGTGGAGGAAATATGCACACGTGTTAACAAAAGGCGTCATACAAAGCGGAAATGTAATATTTACTGCAGTTCGACATCGATTGAAAATCTTGGGAGGATCTAGCGTCTCAAAATAGGGGTTGGGTACGTCTCGTGCAAGAGGCATTAGACCACCACGACGGGGCTCTGGTTTGAAAAACTGGATTTGAAACGCCAATCTAGGCATCCAGTGAGCACCAACCGAGACCAAACGACAGGTCATCGAACCGATGACTGCGGTAAGCTCTGTCAGATAGGCTTATTTAGTCATAAGCGCAAATACCGCGAAACAATTATTACTACTTAAACCAAAACAAAAACTGCAAATCCATCGTCTTTCGCAGACGGATGCCAACCGCCAACCGCCAACCGCCAACCACTGTAACGCCAATGCCACGATGTGAACGGTACTGTACCCTGAACCAAAGACAGTCTATCCATACAAAAAATACCTCATGTCTTGTTTTCCAATTCTATGTTGTCCTGATTTCTTCCATAAAATACTGTTTTGATGAATAAGGTATACGGTGTATTAGGTAAATACACATTATTCTAGAAAAACTAGCTAATGAAAGTATATAAAGATTCTACCCACTTTCATTAGCTACTGAATAGCAATCCATATCAACGGGTTATTGGTTGTGTAATTCACCATTTATTGATGTTCTTAATACAGAAAACATGTTTTTTATCGATCAAGGCGTATAGTAATAACATGGTTTACCTGGTATTTCGTCCTTCTGCACTGTAAGATGAAGACAAAACATGGTTATGGCTCACTTTTAATTCAATAACATTTTTTAAATCTTCTAAATTAAAGCTCACAATTATATTTGATTTTGTTGTTATATCCGCACATTTGACGGCATTAATGAATTAATATCACGGTATTTATTTTTATTTTGAGACCACGTGACCAATATTTCACATCTACTTGTTGGCTATCACTCAATTTAGCTCTTATTAATAATAAAATAAGTGATAATATTATAATCGTTATAGACTGTATAACATAAATATCAAAACTTCCACATCTGTTTATGATTATGAATTTAACTGAATAAGTAACCATCCTATTAGCAAATTTAATACCAGATCAACATCAATATTCGCTTTACAACGCTTACTGAGCAGCACCGCAGCCGTAATAGTCCCGGCCAAAACGACGAGCGCCGTTGCCATGACAACGCCAATGACAACCCGCATCCGCTTCACCGAATCTTTGCCGCCCGATGTCTGTCGTGACCACCAGGAGGCGCTGTCCGAATCCTTGCGGATGGACCCGCCGGCGTCACGATCATGACTGGGGGTCACGGGCTTCCCGCGTTCACCAGTGGGATGCCACAGGGGGTCTTGGTAACTCCAGGGGTAATGCGCCCGCGCCGTGCTGCCGTAAGGGTAGCCCGCGATGGATCTGCTGTCCACAGACCCGTCGTTGGCTTTGTGGGCATCGCAGACCTGTTCAACAGACGCGGTGGGAGACGTACAGTACTGTGAGTGACACACAGGCGCAAAACATCGCCAAGGGCGGATCCAGGGGGGGGGGGTGTCCAGGGTGTCCGGACCCCCCCTCCCCCCCTGTTTGAGAAAGAATGCCGTTTTTCACTGCAAAATTTAGGCCATCTGATGATAATTATTGTGAAACGGATGTTACAGCTGAACCGCGATTCCTTTCACCAGTCTCAAGGTCAGATGAATGACCTCCATAATCGTCACTGGCCAATCTGCCACGACATGTAGATAATCTATTAATACATTTGCCAAGTTACAGACTTAGTTGATTTTTCATGCTTTGCCTACTAAAACATTTCACGAGCCCAAAAAAAAAACTTGGAACGAGGATAATTATTTGAAAAGCGTGTCTGAAGTAGTCACCGCTAGTGGCTTGCTATGTACTAGTTGAAAGCATCGAGTGCTTTATTTTAATACTGCACGAAGCGAGTTTTTCAACGAACTTATAAAATTGATATAACAATGCATTAGTTCTTCTCATGATCGGCGTGGTTCATGTTTCATGTTTGGACGCAGGGAAATCGATTATTGTACACTGCGAGACTAATGCGTGAGTGAGAAATAGGGACATAATATGTTGGCTTTAAAATGAGAGAACGATCGATTAACCAATGCACCAGTCAATGTGAGGACCAGAGGGGTGAGGGGGGGGGGGCAGGGGGGATCCAGGGGCGGGGCTACCTGGCTCCAACCTCCCCTTTAGGGCCGACATTTATATAATTCATGCCATTTAACATATGAAAACCCAAACCGGCCCTCTTTATCCAGAATATTTGGATTCGCCCCTGAAATCGCCCCCGCCCCCCTATCGAGATTTTCTGGATCTGCCCCTGGGGGGCGTGAGGATGTAGACATTTTGAAAGTCTTGTTTTCTGCAAAGCAATAATAGGGTTTTAACGCTTTAACTTTAAAATAAATTGTCTGTATTCGTCTTTCGTAATAGGATATATCCTGCAGCATTAGGCACATATGTGGCACTTTGAGTAGAAATGGCATGGCCAATATCAGACGGTCCCCCGTTCACAGGCGGCACGACAAATGTATGCAATCGATAACTGTCGAATTTTGATATGTATTAAGCTTTCTGATATAATCCCCCCCCCCGCTCCCCCTGGACCTTAAGCATTAAATTATGCATTCATTGTTTGTCTTGACATTTTCTGACATCAGCTAGCTTGCCTCCGCTGAGCCCGACTCGACTCGTTACACCATGATACTTAGCAGTTTTCTATATATTGTACTGTTTTGTCGTTCATTATTTAAATAACACTTACGCTAATAAAACACGGCTGGGTTTGTTTATCGGCGCATTCTTCAAGATAAGGGACACTTAAGACAAAGTCGTGACGTCACACAGTTTTTGAACGTGGCTAGATAAACAACCGGGGATATCCAAGCTTGAAGAGTTTTTCATCAGTGAAAGTTTCAATGCACACACATGGCCCGTAACTTCGAACGCCAGGGGCCAAATTCGCCCCGCTCCATGCAAATATCCTATTCTGGAGCGAAATATTTTGCCCCTGGCGTTTCGAACTTGCGAACTTACGAATTTCGAAACGCCAGGGGCAAATATTTGGTGGTCGCCGTTCGAACTTACGGGAGGTCCCGGAGTGTGGTGCCGTCTGCCTCGGAACAAGCTAATTATAATTATAGTTACTGAGCACAAGTCCCACAAGTACCCGACGGCGCGATCACGTGACCCGTGAGTAACCTACGTGCCCGTGTGCACGTGCTTCTGGTCGGTGGGTGTAAGATTCATTAGCCACTTCTGGCGCTCAGTAGACAAGGCTTACTTCCTCGTCTCGGAAAGAGGCACGACTCACCCCCAACGGCGACAAACAACAAGAGAAAAACGCAGCTGGGACACTTCACTGTAGACACCACGCTTGTCTTCAATAACGAGCTGTAATGGCGCGACGCAAAGCTTGAGGACGCCTGGCTATTGACTACCCCTCGCGTCCTGCCTAAATGAGCAGCTGAGATGTGGGTACTTCAAGCGGTCAAGTACGTGCTTATAATGTTCTATCGATCACCTTCAGATTGCCGAACGATATTTATTTTCATGGGGCGTATACGCGTTAACGTTAAAGTCGCTCATATAAAAATTTTCTCACAAACTTTAGTGATGTATTTAGGTGTATTAGTACACTGATATATGGTATGCAATAAATAACAGATAACAAATAGCATGTTGATAAGGCACACGTGTGGGAAAGTATGGCTTTCTTGTGCCATAACAATTCAGACATTGCTGCCCTTTTTTCTGGCGGGGAGGTGGGCGGGGGGGGGGGGACAAGGGGGGGTCGTGTTCCCAAATCACAAGGAACAAATGTCTTTATTCCCATGTCATGATGAGCTAAATGGAGAACTCCCCCATACAATGGAAGGGGCGGAGACATGGTAGAAATTGGCGATGTCCCATTTCATGGTTATTTAAATTCTCAGCTGACGATTAATGAAAATCATTGATCACGGCGGTCGATTAATAATATCTCATTCCCAGTTCACGAAGACTTATTTTCGGCATTCCCAGTTCACGGTGAAATGAAAAACACGTTCCCGAGGAATGGAAATACCCGTTGCCACCCCACTCTTTTCATCTTGTTGACACGAGATAAAACATTTATGTCGTACAGTGTTAATATTCACACAGCCAAACAATGTGTCAACGGCCCTTCTCCAAAAGATCTTTAAAAATTAATTTAGAATTTAGGTGGAAATTGCTGCATGAACAGCTTTAATATATTGTGTAGATATGTGCAGTTTGTTTCTATTCGTGATATCACATGACAGATGGACAAGGGGGATGGACCGGAACAGACGTTTTCATCAACTAGCGCGACACAGGCATATTTGACAAATCGACATTCGACATTGACCCACAAATTAGAGAAAAACGACACGGAACGTCGTGAAAAATCGACATACGACACTGAGAATTTTGAACTAAAAAAAATCTTTTAGAAGGAATGGTGGTCCGACGGGTGGGTGCCCTGGAAGAAATTCGTGGGGGGTGTGACCATCAGGGTCCGGTGGGGGTCTCTGCAAGTGTAAGGGAGGTCTACAGGGGCCTCTACGCTCAGAGAGAGCGTTCGGGCCCTAACGCCCCCCCCCCAACTCCCCCCCCCCGCCTTAATCTGCTAGTGAGTTAGAAATTTTTAGTCCGCTAATGGACTTCCACAAGTCGATTACCACATTAGGCCATGAGAGGTTGGTTCTTAAGTTGTAGATTTATTCCACATTATGTCACTCCAACCATTGTACGTGAAGTCACTTATGTCACTCCAGCCATTTACGTGACGTCAGTTATGTCACTCCCGCCACTCTACCTGACGTACTTTGTCTCAGGTTACAGCCGCACGTGCCTTAACTGCGAAGTGACTACAACTCAAACGCTATTGTTCCGTGCCAACTTTTTTAAAAGTACGTCTTTACACATTCAGGAAGACGGAGGAACGACAGTTGGGGGAGCAAATGGATTAAGTGCTCCCAAAATATCTGAGTTCACATATTTTTTGGTTGTAATGTGAAAATATAACAATGGTAAACGCTAATTATATTTATAGTTTAACGCATATGCCGTATGTAAATCACGTGTAAACAAACACACTTACGCGTAAGAATACAGCGTGAACAACCGTGTTGTTCCTAACTAGGCCAGGTCATGCCCTGACCTATATTTCCAAATCGTGTAGACCATAAGTCAAATGCTGGCTCCTGGAGTAGACTGATGTCACTCGATTTTCATTGCTTTGCGTAATGCTCGTTTTCGACATATGACGTTAGAGTTAATGTTGTCATTGCGTTGTATATTGACGCTATGCAGTGCATTTTAGACACCTCCCTCCCCCCAATAACTAGCGTAATTAAAATATTTTTTTGTAGTAACTGAGTAACCGAATAACTGTCAATGATCGGGTAACGTTATTGCCAATGTCTGAGTAACGTTATTGCCAATGTCTGGGTAACGTTATTGCCAATGTATGAATAACGTTATTGCCAATGTCTGAGTAACGTTATTGCCAATGTATGAATAACGTTATTGCCAATGTCTGAGTAACGTTATTGCCAATGTCTGAGTAACGTTATTGCCAATGTCTGAGTAACGTTATTGCCAATGTATGAATAACGTTATTGTCAATGTCTGAGTAACGTTATTGCCAATGTATGAATAACGTTATTGTCAGTGTCTGAGTAACGTTATTGCCAATGTCTGAGTAACGTTATTGCCAATGTCTGAATAACGTTATTGCCAATGTCTGAGTAACGTTATTGCCAATGTATGAATAACGTTATTGCCAATGTCTGAGTAACGTTATTGTCAATGTCTGAGTAACGTTATTGCCAATGTCTGAGTAACGTTATTGCCAATGTATGAATAACGTTATTGTCAATGTCTGAGTAACGTTATTGCCAATGTCTGAGTAACGTTATTGCCAATGTATGAATAACGTTATTGCCAATGTCTGAGTAACGTTATTGTCAATGTCTGAGTAACGTTATTTCCAATGTCTGAGTAACGTTATTGCCAATGTATGAATAACGTTATTTTCACTGTCTCAGTAACGTTATTGTCAATGACTCAGTAACGTTATCGTCAATGTCTGAGTAACGTTATTGTCAATGACAGAGTAACGTTATTGCCAAAGTGTGAGTAAAGTTATTGTCAATGTCTCAGTAACGTTATTGCCAATGACTGAGTAACGTTATTGTCAATGACTGAGTAACGTTATTGCCAAAGTATGAGTCACGTTATTGTCAGTGTCTCAGTAACGTTATTGTCAATGACTGAGTAACGTTAATGTCAATGTCTGAGTAACGTTATTGTCAATGACTGAGTAACGTTATTGCCAAAGTATGAGTAACGTTATTGTCCATGTCTCAGTAACGTTATTGTCAATGACCGGGTAACGTTATTGTCAATGATCGGGTAACGTTATTGTCAATGTCTGAGTAACGTTATTGCCAATGTCTGAGTAACGTTATTGCCAATGTCTGAATGACGTTATTGTCAATCACTGAATGTGTGAGTGACGTAATAAAAATGTCTCAGGCGTTATTGCGTTTGTTCAAATCATTGTTTAGACAACGTAGTTACTATTGCTATTATCAGTCAACTCCCATTTAAGTGAATTAACTAGAAGCAAGCAATATATTAAGTATGACAGCATTCTCTCACCAGCTTTCTATCTTTCTGCTATTGAAACCGCGAACAATATGGATGCGTTACCAATGCTACGACTCTTCAGTCATCGCTTCCCTTCTGAAACCGGAAGATATGGCACAAGCCCAAACCGCTCCCTCATGAGCAAAGGTTATGCATAACTTGTAGTCTAGTAGATGACCAGTATCATTTGGTTGTTGTATGTAGGCAGCACGTTGCATTAAGAGATCGAGATGTTATACACAAAGACCTTGTTCTTTTCTAAATAAATACATAAAGTTTACTCACCATGGATTCATCATCCGCGTAAAAATTGGACTCAACGTAAGCATCTCGACATCTCGACTGACCCGGAGCGGCAAACAATTGAGAGTCGTCATGGTAACGCCGATTTCCCTCCCAGCTCCCTCCTATCATGCTGTGATCCGCGTGGCTGCCCCAAGCCCACATCGTCTCAGTCTGTCAGGGAGTGGAGCTCGGCGGACCGCTCAGTCCAGCCTAGCAAATGTGAAGATGTTAACCCGTCGGACGTATGAACTCATATATAGTATATTAGTCTCGAGTGCTTATGGGCGTAGGCTGTTAAACGCCAGCGGTTTTGACATCGGTATTTGATTGATGAACAAAAAGGAAGGAAAAAAAGGTTTAAAAAAACAGGCAGGAAGGAAGTAAGCTCTGTAAGAATGGCCGAAAACGTAAGACATCGTAAGAGGATGGGGCGGAGAGGAGGACAGATGTGAGAAGGACAAAAAGGTATGTTTGTGTTGGGGCCGGATGGAGGGGGGGGGGTGGCTGGAGAGGGTAGACGCGATGATCTGTGAACAGCGTTTCTTTTTTTTATATGAAAGCCTCCTTGATTTTGTCCCGCACAGCCTGATGCCTTTTGGCCTGAAGCCTTAAGAAGTGCAAACCGGACTTTTTGCCCGGCTATAAAATCAAAAATCAAAACCGGCTTTCGTAAACCATAGGTCAAATGGAGGATCTTGCCTGCCCTGACTGGTGGAGATTCCAAAATACTAAAGCCCCTGGGGCATTTTTTGTTAAAATAAAATAAGAATTGTGATGAGGTAATTCGAGTGTGCTGAATCCGAATTTAAATGTTACTAGAATTTGTTTTCCTATTTTATGATCCAAAATGGCGGAACCAATATGGCCGGTGAAAAATGCATTTTTAGATTTTGAGTGGTTGCCTGCCCGTTATTATAAAAGATTTCACGTCATTAGCAGTTACAGTTAAGGATGACTCGGCATAAATATAGTATACTCAATTCACAACTTTATTTAAACATGATTCATAAATATTATATACTCGAAGTAATTATGTTGTATGAAGTATGTATGTTGAAGGCGAGGTAAATTAAGTGCATTAAAGCACTTGGAATGGCCATGGGCCTCAAGACGAGAGTTATATCAACAATGTGACAGGAAATATGCAGTCGACGTACATGCGTAATTTATTCGTATTATATGGGTCAGACAAACGCAGTGTACATATTGGTGCGTTTGACAAACCATACGTCACAATAGTGATATAAATATTGTTGGATAACCGTTAGTAACAATCTGCAGTATACATATCATGAAAACGTCGTAAAATTTGAGTACTAGATATGGAGCGTTGCATGGATTTATATTAACACAGGTATCAGTCAATTCAAGATTACGGATATGCATCATACACAGCAATAGATTACATGTTTACTGTTCCAGTCACCAAGCCAGTATTCAGATACACGGCTTAATCTCTCGCGTTTAGGCAGCGAGAGCCAGCGCACTTGCAGCCTTGGGTGCATCTCAAGCCTGATTTTTGAAATTTACATCGCATCGTTTTGCACCCAGTTTTCCATTGGCACGTGATGAGTTCCAAGCATCCTTCTGGAATTGCGCCAAGATCTGTAAGCTGGGGAATTAGTGGTCCCGCCCTATTACGTGTCCGTCCAGCCCCAGGTCGGGAAGCAAACTCTAGGACAGAACGGCGCTTCGCCAAACCAAGCATTGATAGTGAGCCCGCTTCAGGTGAAATTGCCGAGCATTGCTGGTCGGAGGTTGTTCGGCCTCCGGGGTGGCATCTGGTGTTGGAGGATATCTTGTCCTATACCCGTGAGCATGTGGGGGTGTTCCTTGAACACTGTCCACAGTGCCGTTTTCGAATGACCAGCTATGAAAGATGTCGTGTCACAGCCAGTGACTGCATGGAATGCGAAAAGATTCTGAATCAAAGCTGGTTCTAGCTTGGCGTGAACATTGTGACTGGGTGTCAATCTTGGCTTTTTAGATGTTCCCCACTCCATCCATAGTTGACGACAGGACATTTGGCCGATATGTGCCAGAAGCAACATGAACACGTCCGTGTCTCTGGCCCTGACGACTTTGGTGTCCATTTCGCAGTTCATCGCGTGCAGAATTAGGCGCGTGTCGGCTTCTTCGTGTTGGGCTCGCAGCATTTGCAACGACAAAGACTCACGTTTACACCGTACCTCTCGTGGATTCACAAAGCCACCACCAACTACAACAGTCTTATCCTCCTGTGCAACTTTGGACAGGAACAAAGTCAATTCTGCCTTATTCTCAGTGGAAGCTACGAAATTGCCCCAACAAGCCGGGAGAGGCACACAACGCCCTTCGATTAGTCGACGAATCGGCTGGTTCGCTCCCGCTCTTCTCTTACGCGTCGAGACTTTGATTGATTCTTCATTGAATCTGTCGAAGATGACTGTATCTGTCGAAGATGACGTCCACGCTATCATATCCAGCACTTAAAGAAAAGACTCTAATGACAAATTCTTCCGCCAAATCACCAAAATTGTCGCATTCGAATGACTTTCCCATGGACATCACCAGCGCTTGACCATCAATGAGCAAACAACAAGTGCCCTTGCTGTGCGGTGATGTCGGTGAAGACACGACTCACTCCATGAGGCATTCCGTCAATATGGCTTTGGTACCTGTTCGGAGGGATCCATCAGTTTCAGCAAGTGCGATAGGTACTGTCATCAATTCCTATTGAAGCACAGTGTCCAATACAATTTCTCTACCGGCTCCATATGCGGCAACAAGACGCTGAAGAATGTTCCGGTCGGCTATCTCTGTGGGAAGCTGATGCATCTCTGCGATGTATATCGGCCCCCACCGTGAATAATTGTGATGATCATATTGCATTGGAAAAAGGAACCATGCGAGTGAAAGCATACACATGCAAGTCCCAAATGCCCTCACGCTGCGCGCGTGTAAACATCAGCAGAATAGAGATCAGTTCCATGTAATTCCACCACAGGCAATAGTTGGCATTTTCGGAGATTACTTCCCGTCGGAATGTTTCCATAACGTCACGGAACATGTCGGTTTCAGCTATGTTAATATATGACTGAATTTCTGCACTTGACAAAAATGTCAAAAGGCTATGCAGCTGCGAGTTCCGATCTTTTATAAAAGAGAACACTTGCGGAAACAATATTTGCCATAAGGCTTGGAATGTTAGTTTGTAAGCACGCATGGCTTTGTTGCAGCTTTTGCCAGAAAGAGCTTTCTCTGCAGAAAGTGGTCCTAAGACACCGGCTTCAACCCAGGCTCCTGACAGGCCTGAGCCACTCATATGCTCCCCAGTGACACATAAAAGATTCATTGCGATGTGCAGACCTCCAAGACCGGGAATGAGCTTCTCGCTGTATTCGGGTACACACCACTTCAACTCCATGAGTTTGTAGTAGAGCTCCTGAACTACTGTGATGACTGTGTATCGCTGATCCAAGTGTAACGGTACGGGCGTGCAGCGCTGAACCACGGTATTAAAGCAATATACCTACATGCGCCATCTTAGATCTGTTACACTTTACAATCAGGACTAAAAGTATCTTAAAATTATGACGCATATATTATTTATCTCTTTGAGTCTGTAAAACAACAATTTTAACAGCGGTTTATTTGTATCGCGCACGTACATCCTAGCGAGCCGCGGTCGACATCACACAGAAGACCGAAGGGCCCTCAGTTAAACGCGGAATACCTGCGGAATACCTGCAAAATCTTGCGAAATCTTGCGGAAAACCGCGGAAGACTTCGGAATTTCCGCCGCAAAGCAGTTTTCCGAAGTTTTCCGCGTTTTATCGATGACCCTACAGAACAGCGAACAGGCGCGCAGGGATATAAACCCGGCTACCAACTCTTCTGCTCCGGAAAACAAATTCGCTCTCTCCGGATAGCCACGGGCTTTTCGGATTCAAATTCAAGACAGAATATACTTATTTCACATGGAGAAGAGGTTGGTAGAACAAAAATTACGGAATATATTGCTTTAAGTGTATCCAATTCGTGAGCCGGTGCTTGTATGATGGGCAGGTATCCAACTGATGTGACTTGAGCTTCATTTGAGCTTACAGACTGATTGAACTCCTTCAATCCCAGGGTTTCGTTGGCCTCATGCCTTCGGAGAACAAATCCAATATCCGCTGCCTCGGCTGATTTTACAGATGCAGGCTTAGTCTCTGATTTAAAGAGCAAAGCGAGATCGATGTCCTCGTAGTTCGGTTCCTTGCGCTGTACGACACCTGCGAGAATCAGTGTGGTCATCGCGGGTGGACTGCTCCGCTTTCCAAGTCCATAGTTTTCAAAATGTGCTCTGCTAATGCAGTGTCCATTTGTTGAAGTATTTGATCGTAGCTTACGATGTATCCAGCTTTTGAGAAAAGGTTAACTAGTCTCTTGGATCGGGTCTGCTGCTGTAGTGCACAACCAAGACCAATGTGCTTTGGGGTCAAATTGTGACCACCACTGATATTGAACACAATGTCTTGAGCAATAGTTTTAAAGAACCTTAGTTTGCACTTATTGATCGTGGGTCTGGGTGGTCATCACCAACGGCGTCAAGTAGACTCTCCTCCAAATAAGAGAACATGTAGAGGCTATCAGGGACGCAGGCTATGGCTCCAGCTTCACTACGCTTAGTCCCTCATGTCCCGGATCACTCATAATATACCCACTTATCTTCAAGGCTACGTGGACGAACGACAGGACTTCGTCTCCTGGATAGCCGGATGGCATGGTAAGCTTTTCAGACTCCGCATCCACGAGTTCGGCTAGAGGAATCTGTATGAACTTGAACTGCATAAAGCACTTCGTTGGCTAGCCCCTCCAATGGAATGTCAGCGTCTTCAACTCTTCTCTGCATCTTAGCGATTGATCTATTGAACGTCACAAGACATGGGCGGAGATATCGCCCATCGGCCGCTATTAGATCTGTCACTGTACCAAGACAGGGCAGGTGATATCACCCATCGTCCGCTATTAGATCTGTCACTGTACCAAGACAGGGGAGGTGATATCACCCATCGGCCGCTATTAGATCTGCCACTGTACCAAGACAGGGGAGGTGATATCACCCATCGTCCGCTATTAGATCTGTCACTGTACCAAGACAGGGGAGGTGATATCGCCCATCGGCCGCTATTAGATCTGTCACTGTACCAAGACAGGGGAGGTGATATCTCCCATCGGCCGCTATTAGATCTGTCACTCTACCAAGACAGGGGAGGTGATATCACCCATCGGCCGCTATTAGATCAGTCACTGTACCAAGACAGGGGAGGTGATATCGCCCATCGGCCGCTATTAGATCTGTCACTGTACCAAGACAGGGGAGGTGATATCACCCATCGGCCGCTATTAGATCTGTCACTGTACCAAGACAGGGGAGGTGATATCGCCCATCGGCCGCTATTAGATCTGTCACTGTACCAAGACAGGGGAGGTGATATCACCCATCGGCCGCTATTAGATCTGTCACTGTACCAAGACAGGGGAGGTGATATCACCCATCGGCCGCTATTAGATCTGTCACTGTACCAAGACAGGGGAGGTGATATCGCCCATCGGCCGTTATTAGATCTGTCACTGTACCAAGACAGGGGAGGTGATATCACCCATCGGCCGCTATTAGATCTGTCACTGTACCAAGACAGGGGAGGTGATATCTCCCATCGGCCGCTATTAGATCTGTCACTGTACCAAGACAGGGGAGGTGATATCACCCATCGGCCGCTATTAGATCTGTCACTCTACCAAGACAGGGGAGGTGATATCGCCCATCGGCCGCTATTAGATCTGTCACTGTACCAAGACAGGGGAGGTGATATCACCCATCGGCCGCTATTAGATCTGTCACTGTACCAAGACAGGGGAGGTGATATCACCCATCGGCCGCTATTAGATCTGTCACTGTACCAAGACAGGGGATGTGATATCGCCCATAGGCCGCTATTAGATCTGTCACTGTACCAAGACAGGGGAGGTGATATCTCCCATCGGCCGCTATTAGATCTGTCACTGAACCAAGACAGGGGAGGTGATATCACCCATCGGCCCCTATTAGATCTGTCACTGTACCAAGACAGGGGAGGTGATATCGCCCATCGGCCGCTATTAGATCTGTCACTGTACCAAGACAGGGGAGGTGATATCGCCCATCGGCCGCTATTAGATCTGTCACTGTACCAAGACAGGGGAGGTGATATCACCCATCGGCCGCTATTAGATCTGTCACTGTACCAAGACAGGGGAGGTGATATCACCCAACGGCCGCTATTAGATCTGTCACTGTACCAAGACAGGGGAGGTGATATCACCCATCGTCCGCTATTAGATCTGTCACTGTACCAAGACAGGGGAGGTGATATCGCCCATCGGCCGCTATTAGATCTGTCACTGTACCAAGACAGGGGAGGTGATATGCCCATCGGCCGCTATTAGATCTGTCACTGTACCAAGACAGGGGAGGTGATATCACCCATCGGCCGCTATTAGATCTGTCACTGTACCAAGACAGGTGAGGTGATATCACCCATCGGCCGCTATTAGATCTGTCACTGTACCAAGACAGGGGAGGTGATATCGCCCATCGGCCGCTATTAGATCTGTCACTGTACCAAGACAGGGGAGGTGATATCTCCCATCGGCCGCTATTAGATCTGTCACTGTACCAAGACAGGGGAGGTGATATCGCCCATCGGCCGCTATTAGATCTGTCACTGTACCAAGACAGGGGAGGTGATATCACCCATCGGCCGCTATTAGATCTGTCACTGTACCAAGACAGGGGAGGTGATATCGCCCATCGGCCGCTATTAGATCTGTCACTGTACCAAGACAGGGGAGGTGATATCTCCCATCGGCCGCTATTAGATCTGTCACTGTACCAAGACAGGGGAGGTGATATCACCCATCGTCCGCTATTAGATCTGTCACTGTACCAAGACAGGGGAGGTGATATCGCCCATCGGCCGCTATTAGATCTGTCACTGTACCAAGACAGGGGAGGTGATATCGCCCATCGGCCGCTATTAGATCTGTCACTGTACCAAGACAGGGGAGGTGATATCGCCCATCGGCCGCTATTAGATCTGTCACTGTACCAAGACAGGGGAGGTGATATCACCCATCGGCCGCTATTAGATCTGTCACTCTACCAAGACAGGGGAGGTGATATCGCCCATCGGCCGCTATTAGATCTGTCACTGTACCAAGACAGGGGAGGTGATATCACCCATCGGCCGCTATTATATCTGTCACTGTACCAAGACAGGGGAGGTGATATCACCCATCGGCCGCTATTAGATCTGTCACTGTACCAAGACAGGGGAGGTGATATCGCCCATCGGCCGCTATTAGATCTGTCACTGTACCAAGACAGGGGAGGTGATATCTCCCATCGGCCGCTATTAGATCTGTCACTGTACCAAGACAGGGGAGGTGATATCACCCATCGGCCCCTATTAGATCTGTCACTGTACCAAGACAGGGGAGGTGATATCGCCCATCGGCCGCTATTAGATCTGTCACTGTACCAAGACAGGGGAGGTGATATCGCCCATCGGCCGCTATTAGATCTGTCACTGTACCAAGACAGGGGAGGTGATATCACCCATCGGCCGCTATTAGATCTGTCACTGTACCAAGACAGGGGAGGTGATATCGCCCATCGGCCGCTATTAGATCTGTCACTGTACCAAGACAGGGGAGGTGATATCTCCCATCGGCCGCTATTAGATCTGTCACTGTACCAAGACAGGGGAGGTGATATCACCCATCGTCCGCTATTAGATCTGTCACTGTACCAAGACAGGGGAGGTGATATCGCCCATCGGCCGCTATTAGATCTGTCACTGTACCAAGACAGGGGAGGTGATATTGCCCATCGGCCGCTATTAGATCTGTCACTGTACCAAGACAGGGGAGGTGATATCGCCCATCGGCCGCTATTAGATCTGTCACTGTACCAAGACAGGGGAGGTGATATCGCCCATCGGCCGCTATTAGATCTGTCACTGTACCAAGACAGGGAAGGTGATATCGCCCATCGGCCGCTATTAGATCTGTCACTGTACCAAGACAGGGGAGGTGATATCACCCATCGGCCGCTATTAGATCTGTCACTGTACCAAGACAGGGGAGGTGATATCGCCCATCGGCCGCTATTAGATCTGTCACTGTACCAAGACAGGGGAGGTGATATCACCCATCGGCCGCTATTAGATCTGTCACTGTACCAAGACAGGGGAGGTGATATCACCCATCGGCCGCTATTAGATCTGTCACTGTACCAAGACAGGGGAGGTGATATCTCCCATCGGCCGCTATTAGATCTGTCACTGTACCAAGACAGGGGAGGTGATATCGCCCATCGGCCGCTATTAGATCTGTCACTGTACCAAGACAGGGGAGGTGATATCACCCATCGGCCGCTATTAGATCTGTCACTGTACCAAGACAGGGGAGGTGATATCGCCCATCGGCCGCTATTAGATCTGTCACTGTACCAAGACAGGGGAGGTGATATCACCCATCGGCCGCTATTAGATCTGTCACTGTACCAAGACAGGGGAGGTGATATCGCCCATCGGCCGCTATTAGATCTGTCACTGTACCAAGACAGGGGAGGTGATATCGCCCATCGGCCGCTATTAGATCTGTCACTGTACCAAGACAGGGGAGGTGATATCACCCATCGGCCGCTATTAGATCTGTCACTGTACCAAGACAGGGGAGGTGATATCACCCATCGGCCGCTATTAGATCTGTCACTGTACCAAGACAGGGGAGGTGATATCTCCCATCGGCCGCTATTAGATCTGTCACTGTACCAAGACAGGGGAGGTGATATCGCCCATCGGCCGCTATTAGATCTGTCACTGTACCAAGACAGGGGAGGTGATATCACCCATCGGCCGCTATTAGATCTGTCACTGTACCAAGACAGGGGAGGTGATATCGCCCATCGGCCGCTATTAGATCTGTCACTGTACCAAGACAGGGGAGGTGATATCTCCCATCGGCCGCTATTAGATCTGTCACTGTACCAAGACAGGGGAGGTGATATCACCCATCGTCCGCTATTAGATCTGTCACTGTACCAAGACAGGGGAGGTGATATCGCCCATCGGCCGCTATTAGATCTGTCACTGTACCAAGACAGGGGAGGTGATATCGCCCATCGGCCGCTATTAGATCTGTCACTGTACCAAGACAGGGGAGGTGATATCGCCCATCGGCCGCTATTAGATCTGTCACTGTACCAAGACAGGGGAGGTGATATCACCCATCGGCCGCTATTAGATCTGTCACTCTACCAAGACAGGGGAGGTGATATCGCCCATCGGCCGCTATTAGATCTGTCACTGTACCAAGACAGGGGAGGTGATATCACCCATCGGCCGCTATTATATCTGTCACTGTACCAAGACAGGGGAGGTGATATCACCCATCGGCCGCTATTAGATCTGTCACTGTACCAAGACAGGGGAGGTGATATCGCCCATCGGCCGCTATTAGATCTGTCACTGTACCAAGACAGGGGAGGTGATATCTCCCATCGGCCGCTATTAGATCTGTCACTGTACCAAGACAGGGGAGGTGATATCACCCATCGGCCCCTATTAGATCTGTCACTGTACCAAGACAGGGGAGGTGATATCGCCCATCGGCCGCTATTAGATCTGTCACTGTACCAAGACAGGGGAGGTGATATCGCCCATCGGCCGCTATTAGATCTGTCACTGTACCAAGACAGGGGAGGTGATATCACCCATCGGCCGCTATTAGATCTGTCACTGTACCAAGACAGGGGAGGTGATATCGCCCATCGGCCGCTATTAGATCTGTCACTGTACCAAGACAGGGGAGGTGATATCTCCCATCGGCCGCTATTAGATCTGTCACTGTACCAAGACAGGGGAGGTGATATCACCCATCGTCCGCTATTAGATCTGTCACTGTACCAAGACAGGGGAGGTGATATCGCCCATCGGCCGCTATTAGATCTGTCACTGTACCAAGACAGGGGAGGTGATATTGCCCATCGGCCGCTATTAGATCTGTCACTGTACCAAGACAGGGGAGGTGATATCGCCCATCGGCCGCTATTAGATCTGTCACTGTACCAAGACAGGGGAGGTGATATCGCCCATCGGCCGCTATTAGATCTGTCACTGTACCAAGACAGGGAAGGTGATATCGCCCATCGGCCGCTATTAGATCTGTCACTGTACCAAGACAGGGGAGGTGATATCACCCATCGGCCGCTATTAGATCTGTCACTGTACCAAGACAGGGGAGGTGATATCGCCCATCGGCCGCTATTAGATCTGTCACTGTACCAAGACAGGGGAGGTGATATCACCCATCGGCCGCTATTAGATCTGTCACTGTACCAAGACAGGGGAGGTGATATCACCCATCGGCCGCTATTAGATCTGTCACTGTACCAAGACAGGGGAGGTGATATCGCCCATCGGCCGCTATTAGATCTGTCACTGTACCAAGACAGGGGAGGTGATATCACCCATCGGCCGCTATTAGATCTGTCACTGTACCAAGACAGGGGAGGTGATATCGCCCATCGGCCGCTATTAGATCTGTCACTGTACCAAGACAGGGGAGGTGATATCTCCCATCGGCCGCTATTAGATCTGTCACTGTACCAAGACAGGGGAGGTGATATCACCCATCGTCCGCTATTAGATCTGTCACTGTACCAAGACAGGGGAGGTGATATCGCCCATCGGCCGCTATTAGATCTGTCACTGTACCAAGACAGGGGAGGTGATATCGCCCATCGGCCGCTATTAGATCTGTCACTGTACCAAGACAGGGGAGGTGATATCACCCATCGGCCGCTATTAGATCTGTCACTCTACCAAGACAGGGGAGGTGATATCGCCCATCGGCCGCTATTAGATCTGTCACTGTACCAAGACAGGGGAGGTGATATCACCCATCGGCCGCTATTATATCTGTCACTGTACCAAGACAGGGGAGGTGATATCACCCATCGGCCGCTATTAGATCTGTCACTGTACCAAGACAGGGGAGGTGATATCACCCATCGGCCGCTATTAGATCTGTCACTGTACCAAGACAGGGGAGGTGATATCACCCATCGGCCGCTATTAGATCTGTCACTGTACCAAGACAGGGGAGGTGATATCGCCCATCGGCCGCTATTAGATCTGTCACTGTACCAAGACAGGGGAGGTGATATCGCCCATCGGCCGCTATTAGATCTGTCACTGTACAAAGACAGGGGAGGTGATATCACCCATCGGCCGCTATTGGATCTGTCACTGCACTAAGACAGGGGAGGTGATATCACCCATCGGCCGCTATTAGATCTGTCACTGTACCAAGTCAGGGGAGGTGATATCGCCCATCGGCCGTTATTAGATCTGTCACTGTACCAAGACAGGGGAGGTGATATCACCCATCGGCCGCTATTAGATCTGTCCCTGTACCAAGACAGGGGAGGTGATATCTCCCATCGGCCGCTATTAGATCTGTCACTGTACCAAGACAGGGGAGGTGATATCACCCATCGGCCGCTATTAGATCTGTCACTCTACCAAGACAGGGGAGGTGATATCGCCCATCGGCCGCTATTAGATCTGTCACTGTACCAAGACAGGGGAGGTGATATCACCCATCGGCCGCTATTAGATCTGTCACTGTACCAAGACAGGGGAGGTGATATCACCCATCGGCCGCTATTAGATCTGTCACTGTACTAAGACAGGGGAGGTGATATCGCCCATCGGCCGCTATTAGATCTGTCACTGTACCAAGACAGGGGAGGTGATATCTCCCATCGGCACCTAATAGATCTGTCACTGTACCAAGACAGGGGAGGTGATATCGCCCATCGGCCGCTATTAGATCTGTCACTGTACCAAGACAGGGGAGGTGATATCTCCCATCGGCACCTAATAGATCTGTCACTGTACCAAGACAGGGGAGGTGATATCTCCCATCGGCACCTAATAGATCTGTCACTGTACCAAGACAGGGGAGGTGATATCACCCATCGGCCGCTATTAGATCTGTCACTGTACCAAGACAGGGGAGGTGATATCGCCCATCGGCCGCTATTAGATCTGTCACTGTACCAAGACAGGGGAGGTGATATCACCCATCGGCACCTGATAGATCTGTCACTGTACCAAGACAGGGGAGGTGATATCGCCCATCGGCCGCTATTAGATCTGTCACTGTACCAAGACAGGGGAGGTGATATCGCCCATCGGCCGCTATTAGATCTGTCACTGTACCAAGACAGGGGAGGTGATATCACCCATCGGCCGCTATTAGATCTGTCACTGTACCAAGACAGGGGAGGTGATATCGCCCATCGGCCGCTATTAGATCTGTCACTGTACCAAGACAGGGGAGGTGATATCTCCCATCGGCCGCTATTAGATCTGTCACTGTACCAAGACAGGGGAGGTGATATCACCCATCGTCCGCTATTAGATCTGTCACTGTACCAAGACAGGGGAGGTGATATCGCCCATCGGCCGCTATTAGATCTGTCACTGTACCAAGACAGGGGAGGTGATATTGCCCATCGGCCGCTATTAGATCTGTCACTGTACCAAGACAGGGGAGGTGATATCACCCATCGGCCGCTATTAGATCTGTCACTCTACCAAGACAGGGGAGGTGATATCGCCCATCGGCCGCTATTAGATCTGTCACTGTACCAAGACAGGGGAGGTGATATCACCCATCGGCCGCTATTATATCTGTCACTGTACCAAGACAGGGGAGGTGATATCACCCATCGGCCGCTATTAGATCTGTCACTGTACCAAGACAGGGGAGGTGATATCACCCATCGGCCGCTATTAGATCTGTCACTGTACCAAGACAGGGGAGGTGATATCACCCATCGGCCGCTATTAGATCTGTCACTGTACCAAGACAGGGGAGGTGATATCGCCCATCGGCCGCTATTAGATCTGTCACTGTACCAAGACAGGGGAGGTGATATCGCCCATCGGCCGCTATTAGATCTGTCACTGTACAAAGACAGGGGAGGTGATATCACCCATCGGCCGCTATTGGATCTGTCACTGCACTAAGACAGGGGAGGTGATATCACCCATCGGCCGCTATTAGATCTGTCACTGTACCAAGACAGGGGAGGTGATATCGCCCATCGGCCGTTATTAGATCTGTCACTGTACCAAGACAGGGGAGGTGATATCACCCATCGGCCGCTATTAGATCTGTCACTGTACCAAGACAGGGGAGGTGATATCTCCCATCGGCCGCTATTAGATCTGTCACTGTACCAAGACAGGGGAGGTGATATCACCCATCGGCCGCTATTAGATCTGTCACTCTACCAAGACAGGGGAGGTGATATCGCCCATCGGCCGCTATTAGATCTGTCACTGTACCAAGACAGGGGAGGTGATATCACCCATCGGCCGCTATTAGATCTGTCACTGTACCAAGACAGGGGAGGTGATATCACCCATCGGCCGCTATTAGATCTGTCACTGTACCAAGACAGGGGAGGTGATATCGCCCATCGGCCGCTATTAGATCTGTCACTGTACCAAGACAGGGGAGGTGATATCTCCCATCGGCACCTAATAGATCTGTCACTGTACCAAGACAGGGGAGGTGATATCGCCCATCGGCCGCTATTAGATCTGTCACTGTACCAAGACAGGGGAGGTGATATCTCCCATCGGCACCTAATAGATCTGTCACTGTACCAAGACAGGGGAGGTGATATCTCCCATCGGCACCTAATAGATCTGTCACTGTACCAAGACAGGGGAGGTGATATCACCCATCGGCCGCTATTAGATCTGTCACTGTACCAAGACAGGGGAGGTGATATCGCCCATCGGCCGCTATTAGATCTGTCACTGTACCAAGACAGGGGAGGTGATATCACCCATCGGCACCTAATAGATCTGTCACTGTACCAAGACAGGGGAGGTGATATCGCCCATCGGCCGCTATTAGATCTGTCACTGTACCAAGACAGGGGAGGTGATATCGCCCATCGGCCGCTATTAGATCTGCCACTGTACCAAGACAGGGGAGGTGATATCACCCATCGGCCGCTATTAGATCTGTCACTGTACCAAGACAGGGGAGATGATATCACCCATCGGCCGCTATTAGATCTGTCACTGTACCAAGACAGGGGAGGTGATATCACCCATCGGCCGCTATTAGATCTGTCACTGTACCAAGACAGGGGAGGTGATATCGCCCATCGGCCGCTATTAGATCTGTCACTGTACCAAGACAGGGGAGGTGATATCTCCCATCGGCCGCTATTAGATCTGTCACTGTACCAAGACAGGGGACGTGATATCACACATCGGCCCCTATTAGATCTGTCACTGTACCAAGACAGGGGAGGTGATATCGCCCATCGGCCGCTATTAGATCTGTCACTGTACCAAGACAGGGGAGGTGATATCGCCCATCGGCCGCTATTAGATCTGTCACTGTACCAAGACAGGGGAGGTGATATCACCCATCGGCCGCTATTAGATCTGTCACTGTACCAAGACAGGGGAGGTGATATCACCCATCGGCCGCTATTAGATCTGTCACTGTACCAAGACAGGGGAGGTGATATCACCCATCGGCCGCTATTAGATCTGTCACTGTACCAAGACAGGGGAGGTGATATCGCCCATCGGCCGCTATTAGATCTGTCACTGTACCAAGACAGGGGAGGTGATATCTCCCATCGGCCGCTATTAGATCTGTCACTGTACCAAGACAGGGGAGGTGATATCACCCATCGTCCGCCATTAGATCTGTCACTGTACCAGGACAGGCGAGGTGATATCGCCCATCGGCCGCTATTAGATCTGTCACTGTACCAAGACAGGGGAGGTGATATCGCCCATCGGCCCCTATTAGATCTGCCACTGTACCAAGACAGGGGAGGTGATATCACCCATCGGCCGCTATTAGATCTGTCACTGTACCAAGACAGGGGAGGTGATATCACCCATCGGCCGCTATTAGATCTGTCACTGTACCAAGACAGGGGAGGTGATATCGCCCATCGGCCGCTATTAGATCTGTCACTGTACCAAGACAGGGGAGGTGATATCGCCCATCGGCCGCTATTAGATCTGTCACTGTACCAAGACAGGGGAGGTGATGGCTCCCATCGGCCGCTATTAGATCTGTCACTGTACCAAGACAGGGGAGGTGATATCACCCATCGTCCGCCATTAGATCTGTCACTGTACCAAGACAGGGGAGGTGATATCGCCCATCGGCCGCTATTAGATCTGTCACTGTACCAAGACAGGGGAGGTGATATCGCCCCTCGGCCGCTATTAGATCTGTCACTGTACCAAAACAGTGGAGGTGATATCACCCATCGGCCGCTATTAGATCTGTCACTGTACCAAGACAGGGGAGGTGATATCGCCCATCGGCCGCTATTAGATCTGTCACTGTACCAAGACAGGGGAGGTGATATCACCCATCGGCCGCTATTAGATCTGTCACTGTACCAAGACAGGGGAGGTGATATCACCCATCGGCCGCTATTAGATCTGTCACTGTACCAAGACATGGGAGGTGATATCGCCCATCGGCCGCTATTAGATCTGTCACTGTACCAAGACAGGGGAGGTGATATCGCCCATCGGCCGCTATTAGATCTGTCACTGTACCAAGACAGGGGAGGTGATATCACCCATCGGCCGCTATTAGATCTGTCACTGTACCAAGACAGGGGAGGTGATATCGCCCATCGGCCGCTATTAGATCTGTCACTGTACCAAGACAGGGGAGGTGATATCACCCATCGGCCGCTATTAGATCTGTCACTGTACCAAGACAGGGGAGGTGATATCACCCATCGGCCGCTATTAGATCTGTCACTGTACCAAGACAGGGGAGGTGATATGCCCATCGGCCGCTATTAGATCTGTCACTGTACCAAGACAGGGGAGGTGATATCACCCATCGGCCGCTATTAGATCTGTCACTGTACCAAGACAGGGGAGGTGATATCACCCATCGGCCGCTATTAGATCTGTCACTGTACCAAGACAGGGGAGGTGATATCACCCATCGGCCGCTATTAGATCTGTCACTGTACCAAGACAGGGGAGGTGATATCACCCATCGGCCGCTATTAGATCTGTCACTGTACCAAGACAGGGGAGGTGATATGCCCATCGGCCGCTATTAGATCTGTCACTGTACCAAGACAGGGGAGGTGATATCACCCATCGGCCGCTATTAGATCTGTCACTGTACCAAGACAGGGGAGGTGATATCACCCATCGGCCGCTATTAGATCTGTCACTGTACCAAGACAGGGGAGGTGATATCACCCATCGGCCGCTATTAGATCTGTCACTGTACCAAGACAGGGGAGGTGATATCGCCCATCGGCCGCTATTAGATCTGTCACTGTACCAAGACAGGGGAGGTGATATCTCCCATCGGCCGCTATTAGATCTGTCACTGTACCAAGACAGGGGAGGTGATATCGCCCATCGGCCGCTATTAGATCTGTCACTGTACCAAGACAGGGGAGGTGATATCACCCATCGGCCGCTATTAGATCTGTCACTGTACCAAGACAGGGGAGGTGATATCACCCATCGGCCGCTATTAGATCTGTCACTGTACCAAGACATGGGAGGTGATATCGCCCATCGGCCGCTATTAGATCTGTCACTGTACCAAGACAGGGGAGGTGATATCGCCCATCGGCCGCTATTAGATCTGTCACTGTACCAAGACAGGGGAGGTGATATCACCCATCGGCCGCTATTAGATCTGTCACTGTACCAAGACAGGGGAGGTGATATCGCCCATCGGCCGCTATTAGATCTGTCACTGTACCAAGACAGGGGAGGTGATATCACCCATCGGCCGCTATTAGATCTGTCACTGTACCAAGACAGGGGAGGTGATATCACCCATCGGCCGCTATTAGATCTGTCACTGTACCAAGACAGGGGAGGTGATATGCCCATCGGCCGCTATTAGATCTGTCACTGTACCAAGACAGGGGAGGTGATATCACCCATCGGCCGCTATTAGATCTGTCACTGTACCAAGACAGGGGAGGTGATATCACCCATCGGCCGCTATTAGATCTGTCACTGTACCAAGACAGGGGAGGTGATATCACCCATCGGCCGCTATTAGATCTGTCACTGTACCAAGACAGGGGAGGTGATATCACCCATCGGCCGCTATTAGATCTGTCACTGTACCAAGACAGGGGAGGTGATATGCCCATCGGCCGCTATTAGATCTGTCACTGTACCAAGACAGGGGAGGTGATATCACCCATCGGCCGCTATTAGATCTGTCACTGTACCAAGACAGGGGAGGTGATATCACCCATCGGCCGCTATTAGATCTGTCACTGTACCAAGACAGGGGAGGTGATATCACCCATCGGCCGCTATTAGATCTGTCACTGTACCAAGACAGGGGAGGTGATATCGCCCATCGGCCGCTATTAGATCTGTCACTGTACCAAGACAGGGGAGGTGATATCTCCCATCGGCCGCTATTAGATCTGTCACTGTACCAAGACAGGGGAGGTGATATCACCCATCGGCCCCTATTAGATCTGTCACTGTACCAAGACAGGGGAGGTGATATCGCCCATCGGCCGCTATTAGATCTGTCACTGTACCAAGACAGGGGAGGTGATATCGCCCATCGGCCGCTATTAGATCTGTCACTGTACCAAGACAGGGGAGGTGATATCACCCATCGGCCGCTATTAGATCTGTCACTGTACCAAGACAGGGGAGGTGATATCGCCCATCGGCCGCTATTAGATCTGTCACTGTACCAAGACAGGGGAGGTGATATCTCCCATCGGCCGCTATTAGATCTGTCACTGTACCAAGACAGGGGAGGTGATATCGCCCATCGGCCGCTATTAGATCTGTCACTGTACCAAGACAGGGGAGGTGATATTGCCCATCGGCCGCTATTAGATCTGTCACTGTACCAAGACAGGGGAGGTGATATCACCCATCGGCCGCTATTAGATCTGTCACTCTACCAAGACAGGGGAGGTGATATCGCCCATCGGCCGCTATTAGATCTGTCACTGTACCAAGACAGGGGAGGTGATATCACCCATCGGCCGCTATTAGATCTGTCACTGTACCAAGACAGGGGAGGTGATATCACCCATCGGCCGCTATTAGATCTGTCACTGTACCAAGACAAGGGAGGTGATATCACCCATCGGCCGCTATTAGATCTGTCACTGTACCAAGACAGGGGAGGTGATATCACCCATCGGCCGCTATTAGATCTGTCACTGTACCAAGACAGGGGAGGTGATATCGCCCATCGGCCGCTATTAGATCTGTCACTGTACCAAGACAGGGGAGGTGATATCGCCCATCGGCCGCTATTAGATCTGTCACTGTACAAAGACAGGGGAGGTGATATCACCCATCGGCCGCTATTGGATCTGTCACTGCACCAAGACAGGGGAGGTGATATCACCCATCGGCCGCTATTAGCTCTGTCACGGTACCAAGACAGGGGAGGTGATATCGCCCATCGGCCGTTATTAGATCTGTCACTGTACCAAGACAGGGGAGGTGATATCACCCATCGGCCGCTATTAGATCTGTCACTGTACCAAGACAGGGGAGGTGATATCTCCCATCGGCCGCTATTAGATCTGTCACTCTACCAAGACAGGGGAGGTGATATCGCCCATCGGCCGCTATTAGATCTGTCACTGTACCAAGACAGGGGAGGTGATATCACCCATCGGCCGCTATTAGATCTGTCACTGTACCAAGACAGGGGAGGTGATATCACCCATCGGCCGCTATTAGATCTGTCACTGTACCAAGACAGGGGAGGTGATATCGCCCATCGGCCGCTATTAGATCTGTCACTGTACCAAGACAGGGGAGGTGATATCTCCCATCGGCCGCTATTAGATCTGTCACTGTACCAAGACAGGGGAGGTGATATCACCCATCCGCACCTATTAGATCTGTCACTGTACCAAGACAGGGGAGGTGATATCGCCCATCGGCCGCTATTAGATCTGTCACTGTACCAAGACAGGGGAGGTGATATCGCCCATCGGCCGCTATTAGATCTGCCACTGTACCAAGACAGGGGAGGTGATATCACCCATCGGCCGCTATTAGATCTGTCACTGTACCAAGACAGGGGAGGTGATATCACCCATCGGCCGCTATTAGATCTGTCACTGTACCAAGACAGGGGAGGTGATATCACCCATCGGCCGCTATTAGATCTGTCACTGTACCAAGACAGGGGAGGTGATATCGCCCATCGGCCGCTATTAGATCTGTCACTGTACCAAGACAGGGGAGGTGATATCTCCCATCGGCCGCTATTAGATCTGTCACTGTACCAAGACAGGGGAGGTGATATCACACATCGGCCCCTATTAGATCTGTCACTGTACCAAGACAGGGGAGGTGATATCGCCCATCGGCCGCTATTAGATCTGTCACTGTACCAAGACAGGGGAGGTGATATCGCCCATCGGCCGCTATTAGATCTGTCACTGTACCAAGACAGGGGAGGTGATATCACCCATCGGCCGCTATTAGATCTGTCACTGTACCAAGACAGGGGAGGTGATATCACCCATCGGCCGCTATTAGATCTGTCACTGTACCAAGACAGGGGAGGTGATATCGCCCATCGGCCGCTATTAGATCTGTCACTGTACCAAGACAGGGGAGGTGATATCTCCCATCGGCCGCTATTAGATCTGTCACTGTACCAAGACAGGGGAGGTGATATCACCCATCGTCCGCCATTAGATCTGTCACTGTACCAGGACAGGCGAGGTGATATCGCCCATCGGCCGCTATTAGATCTGCCACTGTACCAAGACAGGGGAGGTGATATCACCCATCGGCCGCTATTAGATCTGTCACTGTACCAAGACAGGGGAGGTGATATCACCCATCGGCCGCTATTAGATCTGTCACTGTACCAAGACAGGGGAGGTGATACCACCCATCGGCCGCTATTAGATCTGTCACTGTACCAAGACAGGGGAGGTGATATCGCCCATCGGCCCCTATTAGATCTGTCACTGTACCAAAACAGGGGAGGTGATATCGCCCATCGGCCGCTATTAGATCTGTCACTGTACCAAGACAGGGGAGGTGATATCGCCCATCGGCCGTTATTAGATCTGTCACTGTACCAAGACAGGGGAGGTGATATCACCCATCGGCCGCTATTAGATCTGTCACTGTACCAAGACAGGGGAGGTGATATCACCCATCGGCCGCTATTAGATCTGTCACTGTACCAAGACAGGGGAGGTGATATCACCCATCGGCCGCTATTAGATCTGTCACTGTACCAAGACAGGGGAGGTGATATCACCCATCGGCCGCTATTAGATCTGTCACTGTACCAAGACAGGGGAGGTGATATCACCCATCGGCCGCTATTAGATCTGTCACTCTACCAAGACAGGAGAGGTGATATCGCCCATCGGCCGCTATTAGATCTGTCACTGTACCAAGACAGGGGAGGTGATATCGCCCATCGGCCGCTATTAGATCTGTCACTGTACCAAGACAGGGGAGGTGATATCACCCATCGTCCGCCATTAGATCTGTCACTGTACCAAGACAGGGGAGGTGATATCGCCCATCGGCCGCTATTAGATCTGTCACTGTACCAAGACAGGGGAGGTGATATCGCCCATCGGCCGTTATTAGATCTGTCACTGTACCAAAACAGTGGAGGTGATATCACCCATCGGCCGCTATTAGATCTGTCACTGTACCAAGACAGGGGAGGTGATATCGCCCATCGGCCGCTATTAGATCTGTCACTGTACCAAGACAGGGGAGGTGATATCACCCATCGGCCGCTATTAGATCTGTCACTGTACCAAGACAGGGGAGGTGATATCACCCATCGGCCGCTATTAGATCTGTCACTGTACCAAGACAGGGGAGGTGATATCGCCCATCGGCCGCTATTAGATCTGTCACTGTACCAAGACAGGGGAGGTGATATCGCCCATCGGCCGCTATTAGATCTGTCACTGTACCAAGACAGGGGAGGTGATATCACCCATCGGCCGCTATTAGATCTGTCACTCTACCAAGACAGGGGAGGTGATATCGCCCATCGGCCGCTATTAGATCTGTCACTGTATCAAGACAGGAGAGGTGATATCGCCCATCGGCCGCTATTAGATCTGTCACTGTACCAAGACAGGGGAGGTGATATCGCCCATCGGCCGCTATTAGATCTATCACTGTACCAAGACAGGGGAGGTGATATCGCCCATCGGCCGCTATTAGATCTGTCACCGTACCAAGACAGGAGAGGTGATATCGCCCATCGGCCGCTATTAGATCTGTCACTGTACCAAGACAGGGGAGGTGATATCGCCCATCGGCCGCTATTAGATCTGTCACCGTACCAAGACAGGGGCGGTGATATCGCCCATCGGCCGCTATTAGATCTGTCACTGTACCAAGACAGGGGAGGTGATATCACCCATCGGCCGCTATTAGATCTGTCACTGTACCAAGACAGGGGAGGTGATATCACCCATCGGCCGCTATTAGATCTGTCACTGTACCAAGACAGTGGAGGTGACATCGCCCAACGGCCGCTATTAGATCTGTCACTGTACCAAGACAGGGGAGGTGATATCACCCATCCGCCGCTATTAGATCTGTCACTGTACCAAGACAGGGGAGGTGATATCGCCCATCGGCCGCTATTAGATCTGTCACTGTACCAAGACAGGGGAGGTGATATCGCCCATCGGCCGCTATTAGATCTGTCACTGTACCAAGACAGGGGAGGTGATATCGCCCATCGGCCGCTATTAGATCTGTCACTGTACCAAGACAGGGGAGGTGATATCGCCCATCGGCCGCTATTAGATCTGTCACTGTACCAAGACAGGGGAGGTGATATCACCCATCGGCCGCTATTAGATCTGTCACTGTACCAAGACAGGGGAGGTGATATCACCCATCGGCCGCTATTAGACCTGTCACTGTACCAAGACAGGGGAGGTGATATCGCCCATCGGCCGCTATTAGATCTGTCACTGTACCAAGACAGGGGAGGTGATATCGCCCATCGGCCGCTATTAGATCTGTCACTGTACCAAGACAGGGGTGGTGATATCGCCCATCGGCCGCTATTAGATCTGTCACTGTACCAAGACAGGGGAGGTGATATCGCCCATCGGCCGCTATTAGATCTATCACTGTACCAAGACAGGGGAGGTGATATCGCCCATCGGCCGCTATTAGATCTGTCACTGTACCAAGACAGGAGAGGTGATATCGCCCATCGGCCGCTATTAGATCTGTCACTGTACCAAGACAGGGGAGGTGACATCGCCCATCGGCCGCTATTAGATCTGGCACTGTACCAAGACAGGGGCGGTGATATCGCCCATCGGCCGCTATTAGATCTGTCACTGTACCAAGACAGGGGAGGTGATATCACCCATCGGCCGCTATTAGATCTGTCACTGTACCAAGACAGGGGAGGTGATATCACCCATCGGCCGCTATTAGATCTGTCACTGTACCAAGACAGTGGAGGTGACATCGCCCAACGGCCGCTATTAGATCTGTCACTGTACCAAGACAGGGGAGGTGATATCACCCATCCGCCGCTATTAGATCTGTCACTGTATTAAGACAGGGGAGGTGATATCGCCCATCGGCCGCTATTAGATCTGTCACTGTACCAAGACAGGGGAGGTGATATCGCCCATCGGCCGCTATTAGATCTGTCACTGTACCAAGACAGGGGAGGTGATATCGCCCATCGGCCGTTATTAGATCTGTCACTGTACCAAGACAGGGGAGGTGATATCACCCATCGGCCGCTATTAGATCTGTCACTGTACCAAGACAGGGGAGGTGATATCACCCATCGGCCGCTATTAGATCTGTCACTGTACCAAGACAGGGGAGGTGATATCACCCATCGGCCGCTATTAGATCTGTCACTCTACCAAGACAGGGGAGGTGATATCGCCCATCGGCCGCTATTAGATCTGTCACTGTACCAAGACAGGGGAGGTGATATCGCCCATCGGCCGTTATTAGATCTGTCACTGTACCAAGACAGGGGAGGTGATGGCTCCCATCGGCCGCTATTAGATCTGTCACTGTACCAAGACAGGGGAGGTGATATCACCCATCGGCCGCTATTAGATCTGTCACTGTACCAAGACAGGGGAGGTGATATCGCCCATCGGCCGCTATTAGATCTGTCACTGTACCAAGACAGGGGAGGTGATATCACCCATCGTCCGCCATTAGATCTGTCACTGTACCAAGACAGGGGAGGTGATATCGCCCATCGGCCGCTATTAGATCTGTCACTGTACCAAGACAGGGGAGGTGATATCGCCCATCGGCCGTTATTAGATCTGTCACTGTACCAAAACAGTGGAGGTGATATCACCCATCGGCCGCTATTAGATCTGTCACTGTACCAAGACAGGGGAGGTGATATCGCCCATCGGCCGCTATTAGATCTGTCACTGTACCAAGACAGGGGAGGTGATATCACCCATCGGCCGCTATTAGATCTGTCACTGTACCAAGACAGGGGAGGTGATATCACCCATCGGCCGCTATTAGATCTGTCACTGTACCAAGACAGGGGAGGTGATATCGCCCATCGGCCGCTATTAGATCTGTCACTGTACCAAGACAGGGGAGGTGATATCGCCCATCGGCCGCTATTAGATCTGTCACTGTACCAAGACAGGGGAGGTGATATCACCCATCGGCCGCTATTAAATCTGTCACTCTACCAAGACAGGGGAGGTGATATCGCCCATCGGCCGCTATTAGATCTGTCACTGTATCAAGACAGGAGAGGTGATATCGCCCATCGGCCGCTATTAGATCTGTCACTGTACCAAGACAGGGGAGGTGATATCGCCCATCGGCCGCTATTAGATCTATCACTGTACCAAGGCAGGGGAGGTGATATCGCCCATCGGCCGCTATTAGATCTGTCACCGTACCAAGACAGGAGAGGTGATATCGCCCATCGGCCGCTATTAGATCTGTCACTGTACCAAGACAGGGGAGGTGATATCGCCCATCGGCCGCTATTAGATCTGTCACTGTACCAAGACAGGGGCGGTGATATCGCCCATCGGCCGCTATTAGATCTGTCACTGTACCAAGACAGGGGAGGTGATATCACCCATCGGCCGCTATTAGATCTGTCACTGTACCAAGACAGGGGAGGTGATATCACCCATCGGCCGCTATTAGATCTGTCACTGTACCAAGACAGTGGAGGTGACATCGCCCAACGGCCGCTATTAGATCTGTCACTGTACCAAGACAGGGGAGGTGATATCACCCATCCGCCGCTATTAGATCTGTCACTGTACCAAGACAGGGGAGGTGATATCGCCCATCGGCCGCTATTAGATCTGTCACTGTACCAAGACAGGGGAGGTGATATCGCCCATCGGCCGCTATTAGATCTGTCACTGTACCAAGACAGGGGAGGTGATATCGCCCATCGGCCGCTATTAGATCTGTCACTGTACCAAGACAGGGGAGGTGATATCACCCATCGGCCGCTATTAGATCTGTCACTGTACCAAGACAGGGGAGGTGATATCACCCATCGGCCGCTATTAGACCTGTCACTGTACCAAGACAGGGGAGGTGATATCGCCCATCGGCCGCTATTAGATCTGTCACTGTACCAAGACAGGGGAGGTGATATCGCCCATCGGCCGCTATTAGATCTGTCACTGTACCAAGACAGGGGAGGTGATATCGCCCATCGGCCGCTATTAGATCTGTCACTGTACCAAGACAGGGGAGGTGATATCACCCATCGGCCGCTATTAGATCTGTCACTCTACCAAGACAGGGGAGGTGATATCGCCCATCGGCCGCTATTAGATCTGTCACTGTATCAAGACAGGAGAGGTGATATCGCCCATCGGCCGCTATTAGATCTGTCACTGTACCAAGACAGGGGAGGTGATATCGCCCATCGGCCGCTATTAGATCTATCACTGTACCAAGACAGGGGAGGTGATATCGCCCATCGGCCGCTATTAGATCTGTCACTGTACCAAGACAGGAGAGGTGATATCGCCCATCGGCCGCTATTAGATCTGTCACTGTACCAAGACAGGGGAGGTGACATCGCCCATCGGCCGCTATTAGATCTGTCACTGTACCAAGACAGGGGCGGTGATATCGCCCATCGGCCGCTATTAGATCTGTCACTGTACCAAGACAGGGGAGGTGATATCACCCATCGGCCGCTATTAGATCTGTCACTGTACCAAGACAGGGGAGGTGATATCACCCATCGGCCGCTATTAGATCTGTCACTGTACCAAGACAGTGGAGGTGACATCGCCCAACGGCCGCTATTAGATCTGTCACTGTACCAAGACAGGGGAGGTGATATCACACATCCGCCGCTATTAGATCTGTCACTGTATTAAGACAGGGGAGGTGATATCGCCCATCGGCCGCTATTAGATCTGTCACTGTACCAAGACAGGGGAGGTGATATCACCCATCGGCCGCTATTAGATCTGTCACTGTACCAAGACAGGGGAGGTGATATCACCCATCGGCCGCTATTAGATCTGTCACTGTACCAAGACAGTGGAGGTGACATCGCCCAACGGCCGCTATTAGATCTGTCACTGTACCAAGACAGGGGAGGTGATATCACACATCCGCCGCTATTAGATCTGTCACTGTATTAAGACAGGGGAGGTGATATCGCCCATCGGCCGCTATTAGATCTGTCACTGTACCAAGACAGGGGAGGTGATATCGCCCATCGGCCGCTATTAGATCTGTCACTGTACCAAGACAGGGGAGGTGATATCGCCCATCGGCCGCTATTAGATCTGTCACTGTACCAAGACAGGGGAGGTGATATCACCCATCGGCCGCTATTAGATCTGTCACTGTACCAAGACAGGGGAGGTGATATCACCCATCGGCCGCTATTAGACCTGTCACTGTACCAAGACAGGGGAGGTGATATCGCCCATCGGCCGCTATTAGATCTGTCACTGTACCAAGACAGGGGAGGTGATATCACCCATCGGCCGCTATTAGATCTGTCACTGTACCAAGACAGGGGATGTGATATCGCCCATCGGCCGCTATTAGATCTGTCACTGTACCAAGACAGGGGAGGTGATATCACCCATCGGCCGCTATTAGATCTGTCACTGTACCAAGACAGGGGAGGTGATATCACCCATCGGCCGCTATTAGATCTGTCACTGTACCAAGACAGGGGAGGTGATATCACCCATCGGCCGCTATTAGATCTGTCACTGTACCAAGACAGGGGAGGTGATATCGCCCATCGGCCGCTATTAGATCTGTCACTGTACCAAGACAGGGGAGGTGATATCGCCCATCGGCCGCTATTAGATCTGTCACTGTACCAAGACAGGGCAGGTGATATCACCCATCGGCCGCTATTAAATCTGTCACTGTACCAAGACAGGGGATGTGATATCGCCCATCGGCCGCTATTAGATCTGTCACTGTACCAAGACAAGGGAGGTGATATCACCCATCGGCCGCTATTAGATCTGTCACTGTACGAAGACAGGGGAGGTGATATCGCCCATCGGCCGCTATTAGATCTGTCACTGTACCAAGACAGGGGAGGTGATATCACCCATCGGCCGCTATTAGATCTGTCACTGTACCAAGACAGGGGATGTGATATCGCCCATCGGCCGCTATTAGATCTGTCACTGTACCAAGACAGGGGAGGTGATATCACCCATCGGCCGCTATTAGATCTGTCACTGTACCAAGACAGGGGAGGTGATATCACCCATCGGCCGCTATTAGATCTGTCACTGTACCAAGACAGGGGAGGTGATATCACCCATCGGCCGCTATTAGATCTGTCACTGTACCAAGACAGGGGAGGTGATATCGCCCATCGGCCGCTATTAGATCTGTCACTGTACCAAGACAGGGGAGGTGATATCACCCATCGGCCGCTATTAGATCTGTCACTGTACCAAGACCGGGGGGGTGATATCACCCATCGGCCGCTATTAGATCTGTCACTGTATCAAGACAGGGGAGGTGATATCACCCATCGTCCACTATTAGATATGTCACTGTACCAAGACAGGGGAGGTGATATCGCCCATCGGCCGCTATTAGATCTGTCACTGTACCAAGACAGGGGAGGAGATATCACCCATCGGCCGCTATTAGATCTGTCACTGTACCAAGACAGGGGCGGTGATATCGCCCATCGGCCGTTATTAGATCTGTCACTATACCAAGACAGGGGAGGTGATATCGCCCATCGGCCGCTATTAGATCTGTCACTGTACCAAGACAGGGGAGGTGATATCGCCCATCGGCCGCTATTAGATCTGTCACTGTACCAAGACAGGGGAGGTGATATCGCCCATCGGCCGCTATTAGATCTATCACTGTACCAAGACAGGGGAGGTGATATCGTTCATCGGCCGCTATTAGATCTGTCACTGTACCAAGACAGGAGAGGTGATATCGCCCATCGGCCGCTATTAGATCTGTCACTGTACCAAGACAGGGGAGGTGATATCGCCCATCGGCCGCTATTAGATCTGTCACTGTACCAAGACAGGGGCGGTGATATCGCCCATCGGCCGCTATTAGATCTGTCACTGTACCAAGACAGGGGAGGTGATATCGCCCATCGGCCGCTATTAGATCTGTCACTGTACCAAGACAGGGGAGGTGATATCACCCATCGGCCGCTATTAGATCTGTCACTGTACCAAGACAGGGGAGGTGATATCACCCATCGGCCGCTATTAGACCTGTCACTGTACCAAGACAGGGGAGGTGATATCGCCCATCGGCCGCTATTAGATCTGTCACTGTACCAAGACAGGGGAGGTGATATCACCCATCGGCCGCTATTAGATCTGTCACTGTACCAAGACAGGGGATGTGATATCGCCCATCGGCCGCTATTAGATCTGTCACTGTACCAAGACAGGGGAGGTGATATCACCCATCGGCCGCTATTAGATCTGTCACTGTACCAAGACAGGGGAGGTGATATCACCCATCGGCCGCTATTAGATCTGTCACTGTACCAAGACAGGGGAGGTGATATCACCCATCGGCCGCTATTAGATCTGTCACTGTACCAAGACAGGGGAGGTGATATCGCCCATCGGCCGCTATTAGATCTGTCACTGTACCAAGACAGGGCAGGTGATATCACCCATCGGCCGCTATTAAATCTGTCACTGTACCAAGACAGGGGATGTGATATCGCCCATCGGCCGCTATTAGATCTGTCACTGTACCAAGACAAGGGAGGTGATATCACCCATCGGCCGCTATTAGATCTGTCACTGTACGAAGACAGGGGAGGTGATATCGCCCATCGGCCGCTATTAGATCTGTCACTGTACCAAGACAGGGGAGGTGATATCACCCATCGGCCGCTATTAGATCTGTCACTGTACCAAGACAGGGGATGTGATATCGCCCATCGGCCGCTATTAGATCTGTCACTGTACCAAGACAGGGGAGGTGATATCGCCCATCGGCCGCTATTAGATCTGTCACTGTACCAAGACCGGGGAGGTGATATCACCCATCGGTCGCTATTAGATCTGCCACTGTACCAAGAGAGGGGCGGGGATATCACCCATCAGCCGCTATTAGATCTGTCACTGTACCAAGACAGGGGAGGAGATATCACCCATCGGCCGCTATTAGATCTGTCACTGTACCAAGACAGGGGCGGTGATATCGCCCATCGGCCGTTATTAGATCTGTCACTATACCAAGACAGGGGAGGTGATATCGCCCATCGGCCGCTATTAGATCTGTCACTGTACCAAGACAGGGGAGGTGATATCGCCCATCGGCCGCTATTAGATCTGTCACTGTACCAAGACAGGGGAGGTGATATCGCCCATCGGCCGCTATTAGATCTGTCACTGTACCAAGACAGGGGAGGTGATATCACCCATCGGCCGCTATTAGATCTGTCACTGTACCAAGACAGGGGAGGTGATATCACCCATCGGCCGCTATTAGATCTGTCACTGTACCAAGACAGGGGAGGTGATATCACCCATCGGCCGCTATTAGATCTGTCACTGTACCAAGACAGGGGAGGTGATATCGCCCATCGGCCGCTATTAGATCTGTCACTGTACCAAGACAGGGGAGGTGATATCACCCATCGGCCGCTATTAGATCTGTCACTGTACCAAGACAGGGGAGGTGATATCGCCCATCGGCCGCTATTAGATCTGTCACTGTACCAAGACAGGGGAGGTGATATCACCCATCGGCCGCTATTAGATCTGTCACTGTACCAAGACAGGGGAGGTGATATCGCCCATCGGCCGCTATTAGATCTGTCACTGTACCAAGACAGGGGATGTGATATCGCCCATCGGCCGCTATTAGATCTGTCACTGTACCAAGACAGGGGAGGTGATATCGCCCATCGGCCGCTATTAGATCTGTCACTGTACCAAGACCGGGGAGGTGATATCACCCATCGGTCGCTATTAGATCTGCCACTGTACCAAGAGAGGGGCGGGGATATCACCCATCAGCCGCTATTAGATCTGTCACTGTACCAAGACAGGGGAGGAGATATCACCCATCGGCCGCTATTAGATCTGTCACTGTACCAAGACAGGGGCGGTGATATCGCCCATCGGCCGTTATTAGATCTGTCACTATACCAAGACAGGGGAGGTGATATCGCCCATCGGCCGCTATTAGATCTGTCACTGTACCAAGACAGGGGAGGTGATATCGCCCATCGGCCGCTATTAGATCTGTCACTGTACCAAGACAGGGGAGGTGATATCGCCCATCGGCCGCTATTAGATCTGTCACTGTACCAAGACAGGGGAGGTGATATCACCCATCGGCCGCTATTAGATCTGTCACTGTACCAAGACAGGGGAGGTGATATCACCCATCGGCCGCTATTAGATCTGTCACTGTACCAAGACAGGGGAGGTGATATCACCCATCGGCCGCTATTAGATCTGTCACTGTACCAAGACAGGGGAGGTGATATCGCCCATCGGCCGCTATTAGATCTGTCACTGTACCAAGACAGGGGAGGTGATATCACCCATCGGCCGCTATTAGATCTGTCACTGTACCAAGACAGGGGAGGTGATATCGCCCATCGGCCGCTATTAGATCTGTCACTGTACCAAGACAGGGGAGGTGATATCACCCATCGGCCGCTATTAGATCTGTCACTGTACCAAGACAGGGGAGGTGATATCGCCCATCGGCCGCTATTAGATCTGTCACTGTACCAAGACAGGGGAGGTGATATCGCCCTTCGGCCGCTATTAGATCTGTCACTGTACCAAGACAGGGGAGGTGTTATCACCCATCGGCCGCTATTAGATCTGTCACTGTACCAAGACAGGGGAGGTGATATCACCCATCGGCCGCTATTAGATCTGTCACTGTACCAAGACAGGGGAGGTGATATCACCCATCGTCCGCTATTAGATATGTCACTGTACCAAGACAGGGGAGGTGATATCGCCCATCGGCCGCTGTTAGATCTGTCACTGTACCAAGACAGGGGAGGTGATATCACCCATCGGCCGCTATTAGATCTGTCACTATACCAAGACAGGGGAGGTGATATCGCCCATCGGCCGCTATTAGATCTGTCACTGTACCAAGACAGGGGAGGTGATATCGCCCATCGGCCGCTATTAGATCTGTCACTGTACCAAGACAGGGGAGGTGATATCACCCATCGGCCGCTATTAGATCTGTCACTGTACCAAGACAGGGGTGGTGATATCACCCATCGTCCGCCATTAGATCTGTCACTGTACCAGGACAGGCGAGGTGATATCGCCCATCGGCCGCTATTAGATCTGTCGCTGTACCAAGACAGGGGAGGTGATATCGCCCATCGGCCGCTATTAGATCTGCCACTGTACCAAGACAGGGGAGGTGATATCACCCATCGGCCGCTATTAGATCTGTCACTGTACCAAGACAGGGGAGGTGATATCACCCATCGGCCGCTATTAGATCTGTCACTGTACCAAGACAGGGGAGGTGATATCACCCATCGGCCGCTATTAGATCTGTCACTGTACCAAGACAGGGGAGGTGATATCGCCCATCGGCCGCTATTAGATCTGTCACTGTATCAAGACAGGGGAGGTGATATCTCCCATCGGCCGCTATTAGATCTGTCACTGTACCAAGACAGGGGAGGTGATATCACCCATCGGCCCCTATTAGGTCTGTCACTGTACCAAGACAAGGGAGGTGATATCGCCCATCGGCCGCTATTAGATCTGTCACTGTACCAAAACAGGGGAGGTGATATCGCCCATCGGCCGTTATTAGATCTGTCACTGTACCAAGACAGGGGAGGTGATATCACCCATCGGCCGCTATTAGATCTGTCACTGTACCAAGACAGGGGAGGTGATATCACCCATCGGCCGCTATTAGATCTGTCACTGTACCAAGACAGGGGAGGTGATATCACCCATCGGCCGCTATTAGATCTGTCACTCTACCAAGACAGGGGAGGTGATATCGCCCATCGGCCGCTATTAGATCTGTCACTGTACCAAGACAGGGGAGGTGATATCACCCATCGGCCGCTATTAGATCTGTCACTGTACCAAGACAGGGGAGGTGATATCACCCATCGTCCGCCATTAGATCTGTCACTGTACCAAGACAGGGGAGGTGATATCGCCCATCGGCCGCTATTAGATCTGTCACTGTACCAAGACAGGGGAGGTGATATCGCCCATCGGCCGCTATTAGATCTGTCACTGTACCAAAACAGTGGAGGTGATATCACCCATCGGCCGCTATTAGATCTGTCACTGTACCAAGACAGGGGAGGTGATGTCGCCCATCGGCCGCTATTAGATCTGTCACTGTACCAAGACAGGGGAGGTGATATCACCCATCGGCCGCTATTAGATCTGTCACTGTACCAAGACAGGGGAGGTGATATCACCCATCGGCCGCTATTAGATCTGTCACTGTACCAAGACAGGGGAGGTGATATCGCCCATCGGCCGCTATTAGATCTGTCACTGTACCAAGACAGGGGAGGTGATATCGCCCATCGGCCGCTATTAGATCTGTCACTGTACCAAAACAGGGGAGGTGATATCACCCATCGGCCGCTATTAGATCTGTCACTCTACCAAGACAGGGGAGGTGATATCGCCCATCGGCCGCTATTAGATCTGTCACTGTACCAAGACAGGGGCGGTGATATCGCCCATCGGCCGCTATTAGATCTGTCACTGTACCAAGACAGGGGAGGTGATATCACCCATCGGCCGCTATTAGATCTGTCACTGTACCAAGACAGGGGAGGTGATATCACCCATCGGCCGCTATTAGATCTGTCACTGTACCAAGACAGGGGAGGTGACATCGCCCAACGGCCGCTATTAGATCTGTCACTGTACCAAGACAGGGGAGGTGATATCACCCATCCGCCGCTATTAGATCTGTCACTGTACCAAGACAGGGGAGGTGATATCGCCCATCGGCCGCTATTAGATCTGTCACTGTACCAAGACAGGGGAGGTGATATCGCCCATCGGCCGCTATTAGATCTGTCACTGTACCAAGACAGGGGAGGTGATATCGCCCATCGGCCGCTATTAGATCTGTCACTGTACCAAGACAGGGGAGGTGATATCACCCATCGGCCGCTATTAGATCTGTCACTGTACCAAGACAGGGGAGGTGATATCACCCATCGGCCGCTATTAGACCTGTCACTGTACCAAGACAGGGGAGGTGATATCGCCCATCGGCCGCTATTAGATCTGTCACTGTACCAAGACAGGGGAGGTGATATCACCCATCGGCCGCTATTAGATCTGTCACTGTACCAAGACAGGGGATGTGATATCGCCCATCGGCCGCTATTAGATCTGTCACTGTACCAAGACAGGGGAGGTGATATCGCCCATCGGCCGCTATTAGATCTGTCACTGTACCAAGACCGGGGAGGTGATATCACCCATCGGCCGCTATTAGATCTGCCACTGTACCAAGAGAGGGGCGGGGATATCACCCATCAGCCGCTATTAGATCTGTCACTGTACCAAGACAGGGGAGGAGATATCACCCATCGGCCGCTATTAGATCTGTCACTGTACCAAGACAGGGGAGGTGATATCGCCCATCGGCCGCTATTAGATCTGTCACTGTACCAAGACAGGGGATGTGATATCGCCCATCGGCCGCTATTAGATCTGTCACTGTACCAAGACAAGGGAGGTGATATCACCCATCGGCCGCTATTAGATCTGTCACTGTACGAAGACAGGGGAGGTGATATCGCCCATCGGCCGCTATTAGATCTGTCACTGTACCAAGACAGGGGAGGTGATATCACCCATCGGCCGCTATTAGATCTGTCACTGTACCAAGACAGGGGATGTGATATCGCCCATCGGCCGCTATTAGATCTGTCACTGTACCAAGACAGGGGAGGTGATATCGCCCATCGGCCGCTATTAGATCTGTCACTGTACCAAGACCGGGGAGGTGATATCACCCATCGGCCGCTATTAGATCTGCCACTGTACCAAGAGAGGGGCGGGGATATCACCCATCAGCCGCTATTAGATCTGTCACTGTACCAAGACAGGGGAGGAGATATCACCCATCGGCCGCTATTAGATCTGTCACTGTACCAAGACAGGGGCGGTGATATCGCTCATCGGCCGTTATTAGATCTGTCACTATACCAAGACAGGGGAGGTGATATCGCCCATCGGCCGCTATTAGATCTGTCACTGTACCAAGACAGGGGAGGTGATATCACCCATCGGCCGCTATTAGATCTGTCACTGTACCAAGACAGGGGAGGTGATATCACCCATCGGCCGCTATCAGATCTGTCACTGTACCGAGACAGAGGAGGTGATATCGCCCATCGGCCGCTATTAGATCTGTCACTGTACCAAGACAGGGGAGGTGATATCGCCCATCGGCCGCTATTAGATCTGTCACTGTACCAAGACAGGGGAGGTGATATCGCCCATCGGCCGCTATTAGATCTGTCACTGTACCAAGACAGGGGAGGTGATACCGCCCATCGGCCGCTATTAGATCTGTCACTGTACCAAGACAGGGGAGGTGATATCACCCATCGGCCGCTATTAGATCTGTCACTGTACCAAGACAGGGGAGGTGATATCACCCATCGGCCGCTATTAGATCTGTCACTGTACCAAGACAGGGGAGGTGATATCGCCCATCGGCCGCTATTAGATCTGTCACTGTACCAAGACAGGGGAGGTGATATCACCCATCGGCCGCTATTAGATCTGTCACTGTACCAAGACCGGGGGGTGATATCACCCATCGGCCGCTATTAGATCTGTCACTGTATCAAGACAGGGGAGGTGATATCACCCATCGTCCGCTATTACATATGTCACTGTACCAAGACAGGGGAGGTGATATCGCCCATCGGCCGCTATTAGATCTGTCACTGTACCAAGACAGGGGAGGTGATATCACCCATCGGCCGCTATTAGATCTGTCACTGTACCAAGACAGGGGAGGTGATATCGCCCATCGGCCGCTATTAGATCTGTCACTGTACCAAGACAGGGGAGGTGATATCGCCCTTCGGCCGCTATTAGATCTGTCACTGTACCAAGACAGGGGAGGTGATATCACCCATCGGCCGCTATTAGATCTGTCACTGTACCAAGACAGGGGAGGTGATATCGCCCATCGGCCGCTATTAGATCTATCACTGTACCAAGACAGGGGAGGTGATATCGCCCATCGGCCGCTATTAGATCTGTCACTGTACCAAGACAGGAGAGGTGATATCGCCCATCGGCCGCTATTAGATCTGTCACTGTACCAAGACAGGGGAGGTGATATCGCCCATCGGCCGCTATTAGATCTGTCACTGTACCAAGACAGGGGCGGTGATATCGCCCATCGGCCGCTATTAGATCTGTCACTGTACCAAGACAGGGGAGGTGATATCACCCATCGGCCGCTATTAGATCTGTCACTGTACCAAGACAGGGGAGGTGATATCACCCATCGGCCGCTATTAGATCTGTCACTGTACCAAGACAGGGGAGGTGACATCGCCCAACGGCCGCTATTAGATCTGTCACTGTACCAAGACAGGGGAGGTGATATCACCCATCCGCCGCTATTAGATCTGTCACTGTACCAAGACAGGGGAGGTGATATCGCCCATCGGCCGCTATTAGATCTGTCACTGTACCAAGACAGGGGAGGTGATATCGCCCATCGGCCGCTATTAGATCTGTCACTGTACCAAGACAGGGGAGGTGATATCGCCCATCGGCCGCTATTAGATCTGTCACACTACCAAGACAGGGGAGGTGATATCACCCATCGGCCGCTATTAGATCTGTCACTGTACCAAGACAGGGGAGGTGATATCACCCATCGGCCGCTATTAGACCTGTCACTGTACCAAGACAGGGGAGGTGATATCGCCCATCGGCCGCTATTAGATCTGTCACTGTACCAAGACAGGGGAGGTGATATCACCCATCGGCCGCTATTAGATCTGTCACTGTACCAAGACAGGGGATGTGATATCGCCCATCGGCCGCTATTAGATCTGTCACTGTACCAAGACAGGGGAGGTGATATCACCCATCGGCCGCTATTAGATCTGTCACTGTACGAAGACAGGGGAGGTGATATCGCCCATCGGCCGCTATTAGATCTGTCACTGTACCAAGACAGGGGAGGTGATATCACCCATCGGCCGCTATTAGATCTGTCACTGTACCAAGACAGGGGAGGTGATATCACCCATCGGCCGCTATTAGATCTGTCACTGTACGAAGACAGGGGAGGTGATATCGCCCATCGGCCGCTATTAGATCTGTCACTGTACCAAGACAGGGGAGGTGATATCACCCATCGGCCGCTATTAGATCTGTCACTGTACCAAGACAGGGGATGTGATATCGCCCATCGGCCGCTATTAGATCTGTCACTGTACCAAGACAGGGGAGGTGATATCGCCCATCGGCCGCTATTAGATCTGTCACTGTACCAAGACCGAGGAGGTGATATCACCCATCGGCCGCTATTAGATCTGCCACTGTACCAAGAGAGGGGCGGGGATATCACCCATCAGCCGCTATTAGATCTGTCACTGTACCAAGACAGGGGAGGAGATATCACCCATCGGCCGCTATTAGATCTGTCACTGTACCAAGACAGGGGCGGTGATATCGCCCATCGGCCGTTAATAGATCTGTCACTATACCAAGACAGGGGAGGTGATATCGCCCATCGGCCGCTATTAGATCTGTCACTGTACCAAGACAGGGGAGGTGATATCGCCCATCGGCCGCTATTAGATCTGTCACTGTACCAAGACAGGGGAGGTGATATCACCCATCGGCCGCTATCAGATCTGTCACTGTACCGAGACAGGGGAGGTGATATCGCCCATCGGCCGCTATTAGATCTGTCACTGTACCAAGACAGGGGAGGTGATATCGCCCATCGGCCGCTATTAGATCTGTCACTGTACCAAGACAGGGGAGGTGATATCGCCCATCGGCCGCTATTAGATCTGTCACTGTACCAAGACAGGGGAGGTGATATCACCCATCGGCCGCTATTAGATCTGTCACTGTACCAAGACAGGGGAGGTGATATCACCCATCGGCCGCTATTAGATCTGTCACTGTACCAAGACAGGGGAGGTGATATCACCCATCGGCCGCTATTAGATCTGTCACTGTACCAAGACAGGGGAGGTGATATCGCCCATCGGCCGCTATTAGATCTGTCACTGTACCAAGACAGGGGAGGTGATATCACCCATCGGCCGCTATTAGATCTGTCACTGTACCAAGACCGGGGGGTGATATCACCCATCGGCCGCTATTAGATCTGTCACTGTATCAAGACAGGGGAGGTGATATCACCCATCGTCCGCTATTAGATCTGTCACTGTACCAAGACAGGGGAGGTGATATCGCCCATCGGCCGCTATTAGATCTGTCACTGTACCAAGACAGGGGAGGTGATATCACCCATCGGCCGCTATTAGATCTGTCACTGTACCAAGACAGGGGAGGTGATATCGCCCATCGGCCGCTATTAGATCTGTCACTGTACCAAGACAGGGGAGGTGATATCGCCCTTCGGCCGCTATTAGATCTGTCACTGTACCAAGACAGGGGAGGTGTTATCACCCATCGGCCGCTATTAGATCTGTCACTGTACCAAGACAGGGGAGGTGATATCACCCATCGGCCGCTATTAGATCTGTCACTGTACCAAAACAGGGGAGGTGATATCACCCATCGTCCGCTATTAGATATGTCACTGTACCAAGACAGGGGAGGTGATATCGCCCATCGGCCGCTGTTAGATCTGTCACTGTACCAAGACAGGGGAGGTGATATCACCCATCGGCCGCTATTAGATCTGTCACTATACCAAGACAGGGGAGGTGATATCGCCCATCGGCCGCTATTAGATCTGTCACTGTACCAAGACAGGGGAGGTGATATCGCCCATCGGCCGCTATTAGATCTGTCACTGTACCAAGACAGGGGAGGTGATATCACCCATCGGCCGCTATTAGATCTGTCACTGTACCAAGACAGGGGAGGTGATATCACCCATCGTCCGCCATTAGATCTGTCACTGTACCAGGACAGGGGAGGTGATATCGCCCATCGGCCGCTATTAGATCTGTCACTGTACCAAGACAGGGGAGGTGATATCGCCCATCGGCCGCTATTAGATCTGCCACTGTACCAAGACAGGGGAGGTGATATCACCCATCGGCCGCTATTAGATCTGTCACTGTACCAAGACAGGGGAGGTGATATCACCCATCGGCCGCTATTAGATCTGTCACTGTACCAAGACAGGGGAGGTGATATCACCCATCGGCCGCTATTAGATCTGTCACTGTACCAAGACAGGGGAGGTGATATCGCCCATCGGCCGCTATTAGATCTGTCACTGTACCAAGACAGGGGAGGTGATATCTCCCATCGGCCGCTATTAGATCTGTCACTGTACCAAGACAGGGGAGGTGATATCACCCATCGGCCCCTATTAGATCTGTCACTGTACCAAGACAGGGGAGGTGATATCGCCCATCGGCCGCTATTAGATCTGTCACTGTACCAAAACAGGGGAGGTGATATCGCCCATCGGCCGTTATTAGATCTGTCACTGTACCAAGACAGGGGAGGTGATATCACCCATCGGCCGCTATTAGATCTGTCACTGTACCAAGACAGGGGAGGTGATATCACCCATCGGCCGCTATTAGATCTGTCACTGTACCAAGACAGGGGAGGTGATATCACCCATCGGCCGCTATTAGATCTGTCACTCTACCAAGACAGGGGAGGTGATATCGCCCATTGGCCGCTATTAGATCTGTCACTGTACCAAGACAGGGGAGGTGATATCACCCATCGTCCGCCATTAGATCTGTCACTGTACCAAGACAGGGGAGGTGATATCGCCCATCGGCCGCTATTAGATCTGTCACTGTACCAAGACAGGGGAGGTGATATCGCCCATCGGCCGCTATTAGATCTGTCACTGTACCAAAACAGTGGAGGTGATATCACCCATCGGCCGCTATTACATCTGTCACTGTACCAAGACAGGGGAGGTGATATCGCCCATCGGCCGCTATTAGATCTGTCACTGTACCAAGACAGGGGAGGTGATATCACCCATCGGCCGCTATTAGATCTGTCACTGTACCAAGACAGGGGAGGTGATATCACCCATCGGCCGCTATTAGATCTGTCACTGTACCAAGACAGGGGAGGTGATATCGCCCATCGGCCGCTATTAGATCTGTCACTGTACCAAGACAGGGGAGGTGATATCGCCCATCGGCCGCTATTAGATCTGTCACTGTACCAAGACAGGGGAGGTGATATCGCCCATCGGCCGCTATTAGATCTGTCACTGTACCAAGACAGGGGAGGTGATATCGCCCATCGGCCGCTATTAGATCTGTCACTGTACCAAAACAGTGGAGGTGATATCACCCATCGGCCGCTATTACATCTGTCACTGTACCAAGACAGGGGAGGTGATATCGCCCATCGGCCGCTATTAGATCTGTCACTGTACCAAGACAGGGGAGGTGATATCACCCATCGGCCGCTATTAGATCTGTCACTGTACCAAGACAGGGGAGGTGATATCACCCATCGGCCGCTATTAGATCTGTCACTGTACCAAGACAGGGGAGGTGATATCGCCCATCGGCCGCTATTAGATCTGTCACTGTACCAAGACAGGGGAGGTGATATCGCCCATCGGCCGCTATTAGATCTGTCACTGTACCAAGACAGGGGAGGTGATATCACCCATCGGCCGCTATTAGATCTGTCACTGTACCAAGACAAGGGAGGTGATATCGCCCATCGGCCGCTATTAGATCTGTCACTGTACCAAGACAGGAGAGGTGATATCGCCCATCGGCCGCTATTAGATCTGTCACTGTACCAAGACAGGGGAGGTGATATCGCCCATCGGCCGCTATTAGATCTATCACTGTACCAAGACAGGGGAGGTGATATCGCCCATCGGCCGCTATTAGATCTGTCACTGTACCAAGACAGGAGAGGTGATATCGCCCATCGGCCGCTATTAGATCTGTCACTGTACCAAGACAGGGGAGGTGATATCGCCCATCGGCCGCTATTAGATCTGTCACTGTACCAAGACAGGGGCGGTGATATCGCCCATCGGCCGCTATTAGATCTGTCACTGTACCAAGACAGGGGAGGTGATATCACCCATCGGCCGCTATTAGATCTGTCACTGTACCAAGACAGGGGAGGTGATATCGCCCATCGGCCGCTATTAGATCTGTCACTGTACCAAGACAGGGGAGGTGATATCACCCATCGGCCGCTATTAGATCTGTCACTGTACCAAGACAGGGGAGGTGATATCGCCCATCGGCCGCTATTAGATCTGTCACTGTACCAAGACAGGGGAGGTGATATCGCCCTTCGGCCGCTATTAGATCTGTCACTGTACCAAGACAGGGGAGGTGTTATCACCCATCGGCCGCTATTAGATCTGTCACTGTACCAAGACAGGGGAGGTGATATCACCCATCGGCCGCTATTAGATCTGTCACTGTACCAAGACAGGGGAGGTGATATCACCCATCGTCCGCTATTAGATATGTCACTGTACCAAGACAGGGGAGGTGATATCGCCCATCGGCCGCTGTTAGATCTGTCACTGTACCAAGACAGGGGAGGTGATATCACCCATCGGCCGCTATTAGATCTGTCACTATACCAAGACAGGGGAGGTGATATCGCCCATCGGCCGCTATTAGATCTGTCACTGTACCAAGACAGGGGAGGTGATATCGCCCATCGGCCGCTATTAGATCTGTCACTGTACCAAGACAGGGGAGGTGATATCACCCATCGGCCGCTATTAGATCTGTCACTGTACCAAGACAGGGGAGGTGATATCACCCATCGTCCGCCATTAGATCTGTCACTGTACCAGGACAGGGGAGGTGATATCGCCCATCGGCCGCTATTAGATCTGTCACTGTACCAAGACAGGGGAGGTGATATCGCCCATCGGCCGCTATTAGATCTGCCACTGTACCAAGACAGGGGAGGTGATATCACCCATCGGCCGCTATTAGATCTGTCACTGTACCAAGACAGGGGAGGTGATATCACCCATCGGCCGCTATTAGATCTGTCACTGTACCAAGACAGGGGAGGTGATATCACCCATCGGCCGCTATTAGATCTGTCACTGTACCAAGACAGGGGAGGTGATATCGCCCATCGGCTGCTATTAGATCTGTCACTGTACCAAGACAGGGGAGGTGATATCTCCCATCGGCCGCTATTAGATCTGTCACTGTACCAAGACAGGGGAGGTGATATCACCCATCGGCCCCTATTAGATCTGTCACTGTACCAAGACAGGGGAGGTGATATCGCCCATCGGCCGCTATTAGATCTGTCACTGTACCAAAACAGGGGAGGTGATATCGCCCATCGGCCGTTATTAGATCTGTCACTGTACCAAGACAGGGGAGGTGATATCACCCATCGGCCGCTATTAGAACTGTCACTGTACCAAGACAGGGGAGGTGATATCACCCATCGGCCGCTATTAGATCTGTCACTGTACCAAGACAGGGGAGGTGATATCACCCATCGGCCGCTATTAGATCTGTCACTCTACCAAGACAGGGGAGGTGATATCGCCCATCGGCCGCTATTAGATCTGTCACTGTACCAAGACAGGGGAGGTGATATCGCCCATCGGCCGCTATTAGATCTGTCACTGTACCAAAACGGGGGAGGTGATATCGCCCATCGGCCGTTATTAGATCTGTCACTGTACCAAGACAGGGGAGGTGATATCACCCATCGGCCGCTATTAGATCTGTCACTGTACCAAGACAGGGGAGGTGATATCACCCATCGGCCGCTATTAGATCTGTCACTGTACCAAGACAGGGGAGGTGATATCGCCCATCGGCCGCTATTAGATCTGTCACTGTACCAAGACAGGGGAGGTGATGGCTCCCATCGGCCGCTATTAGATCTGTCACTGTACCAAGACAGGGGAGGTGATATCACCCATCGTCCGCCATTAGATCTGTCACTGTACCAAGACAGGGGAGGTGATATCGCCCATCGGCCGCTATTAGATCTGTCACTGTACCAAGACAGGGGAGGTGATATCGCCCATCGGCCGCTATTAGATCTGTCACTGTACCAAAACAGTGGAGGTGATATCACCCATCGGCCGCTATTAGATCTGTCACTGTACCAAGACAGGGGAGGTGATATCGCCCATCGGCCGCTATTAGATCTGTCACTGTACCAAGACAGGGGAGGTGATATCACCCATCGGCCGCTATTAGATCTGTCACTGTACCAAGACAGGGGAGGTGATATCACCCATCGGCCGCTATTAGATCTGTCACTGTACCAAGACAGGGGAGGTGATATCGCCCATCGGCCGCTATTAGATCTGTCACTGTACCAAGACAGGGGAGGTGATATCGCCCATCGGCCGCTATTACATCTGTCACTATACCAAGACAGGGGAGGTGATATCACCCATCGGCCGCTATTAGATCTGTCACTGTACCAAGACAGGGGAGGTGATATCGCCCATCGGCCGCTATTAGATCTGTCACTGTACCAAGACAGGAGAGGTGATATCGCCCATCGGCCGCTATTAGATCTGTCACTGTACCAAGACAGGGGAGGTGATATCGCCCATCGGCCGCTATTAGATCTATCACTGTACCAAGACAGGGGAGGTGATATCGCCCATCGGCCGCTATTAGATCTGTCACTGTACCAAGACAGGAGAGGTGATATCGCCCATCGGCCGCTATTAGATCTGTCACTGTACCAAGACAGGGGAGGTGATATCGCCCATCGGCCGCTATTAGATCTGTCACTGTACCAAGACAGGGGCGGTGATATCGCCCATCGGCCGCTATTAGATCTGTCACTGTACCAAGACAGGGGAGGTGATATCACCCATCGGCCGCTATTAGATCTGTCACTGTACCAAGACAGGGGAGGTGATATCACCCATCGGCCGCTATTAGATCTGTCACTGTACCAAGACAGGGGAGGTGATATCGCCCATCGGCCGCTATTAGATCTGTCACTGTACCAAGACAGGAGAGGTGATATCGCCCATCGGCCGCTATTAGATCTGTCACTGTGCCAAGACAGGGGAGGTGATATCGCCCATCGGCCGCTATTAGATCTGTCACTCTACCAAGACAGGTCGGTGATATCGCCCATCGGCCGCTATTAGATCTGTCACTGTACCAAGACAGGGGAGGTGATATCACCCATCGGCCGCTATTAGATCTGTCACTGTACCAAGACAGGGGAGGTGATATCACCCATCGGCCGCTATTAGATCTGTCACTGTACCAAGACAGGGGAGGTGACATCGCCCAACGGCCGCTATTAGATCTGTCACTGTACCAAGACAGGGGAGGTGATATCACCCATCCGCCGCTATTAGATCTGTCACTGTACCAAGACAGGGGAGGTGATATCGCCCATCGGCCGCTATTAGCTCTATCACTGTACCAAGACAGGGGAGGTGATATCGCCCATCGGCCGCTATTAGATCTGTCACTGTACCAAGACAGGAGAGGTGATATCGCCCATCGGCCGCTATTAGATCTGTCACTGTACCAAGACAGGGGAGGTGATATCGCCCATCGGCCGCTATTAGATCTGTCACTGTACCAAGACAGGGGCGGTGATATCGCCCATCGGCCGCTATTAGATCTGTCACTGTACCAAGACAGGGGAGGTGATATCACCCATCGGCCGCTATTAGATCTGTCACTGTACCAAGACAGGGGAGGTGATATCACCCATCGGCCGCTATTAGATCTGTCACTGTACCAAGACAGGGGAGGTGATATCGCCCATCGGCCGCTATTAGATCTGTCACTGTACCAAGACAGGAGAGGTGATATCGCCCATCGGCCGCTATTAGATCTGTCACTGTACCAAGACAGGGGAGGTGATATCGCCCATCGGCCGCTATTAGATCTATCACTGTACCAAGACAGGGGAGGTGATATCGCCCATCGGCCGCTATTAGATCTGTCACTGTACCAAGACAGGAGAGGTGATATCGCCCATCGGCCGCTATTAGATCTGTCACTGTACCAAGACAGGGGAGGTGATATCGCCCATCGGCCGCTATTAGATCTGTCACTGTACCAAGACAGGGGCGGTGATATCGCCCATCGGCCGCTATTAGATCTGTCACTGTACCAAGACAGGGGAGGTGATATCACCCATTGGCCGCTATTAGATCTGTCACTGTACCAAGACAGGGGAGGTGATATCACCCATCGGCCGCTATTAGATCTGTCACTGTACCAAGACAGGGGAGGTGATATCGCCCATCGGCCGCTATTAGATCTGTCACTGTACCAAGACAGGAGAGGTGATATCGCCCATCGGCCGCTATTAGATCTGTCACTGTACCAAGACAGGGGAGGTGATATCGCCCATCGGCCGCTATTAGATCTGTCACTCTACCAAGACAGGTCGGTGATATCGCCCATCGGCCGCTATTAGATCTGTCACTGTACCAAGACAGGGGAGGTGATATCACCCATCGGCCGCTATTAGATCTGTCACTGTACCAAGACAGGGGAGGTGATATCACCCATCGGCCGCTATTAGATCTGTCACTGTACCAAGACAGGGGAGGTGACATCGCCCAACGGCCGCTATTAGATCTGTCACTGTACCAAGACAGGGGAGGTGATATCACCCATCCGCCGCTATTAGATCTGTCACTGTACCAAGACAGGGGAGGTGATATCGCCCATCGGCCGCTATTAGATCTGTCACTGTACCAAGACAGGGGAGGTGATATCGCCCATCGGCCGCTATTAGATCTGTCACTGTACCAAGACAGGGGAGGTGATATCGCCCATCGGCCGCTATTAGACCTGTCACTGTACCAAGACAGGGGAGGTGATATCGCCCATCGGCCGCTATTAGATCTGTCACTGTACCAAGACAGGGGAGGTGATATCACCCATCGGCCGCTATTAGATCTGTCACTGTACCAAGACAGGGGATGTGATATCGCCCATCGGCCGCTATTAGATCTGTCACTGTACCAAGACAGGGGAGGTGATATCACCCATCGGCCGCTATTAGATCTGTCACTGTACCAAGACAGGGGAGGTGATATCACCCATCGGCCGCTATTAGATCTGTCACTGTACCAAGACAGGGGAGGTGATATCACCCATCGGCCGCTATTAGATCTGTCACTGTACCAAGACAGGGGAGGTGATATCACCCATCGTCCGCTATTAGATATGTCACTGTACCAAGACAGGGGAGGTGATATCGCCCATCGGCCGCTATTAGATCTGTCACTGTACCAAGACAGGGCAGGTGATATCACCCATCGGCCGCTATTAAATCTGTCACTGTACCAAGACAGGGGAGGTGATATCACCCATCGGCCGCTATTAGATCTGTCACTGTACCAAGACAAGGGAGGTGATATCACCCATCGGCCGCTATTAGATCTGTCACTGTACGAAGACAGGGGAGGTGATATCGCCCATCGGCCGCAATTAGATCTGTCACTGTACCAAGACAGGGGAGGTGATATCACCCATCGGCCGCTATTAGATCTGTCACTGTACCAAGACAGGGGATGTGATATCGCCCATCGGCCGCTATTAGATCTGTCACTGTACCAAGACAGGGGAGGTGATATCGCCCATCGGCCGCTATTAGATCTGTCACTGTACCAAGACCGGGGAGGTGATATCACCCATCGGCCGCTATTAGATCTGCCACTGTACCAAGAGAGGGGCGGGGATATCACCCATCGGCCGCTATTAGATCTGTCACTGTACCAAGACAGGGGAGGTGATATCACCCATCGTCCGCTATTAGATATGTCACTGTACCAAGACAGGGGAGGTGATATCGCCCATCGGCCGCTGTTAGATCTGTCACTGTACCAAGACAGGGGAGGTGATATCACCCATCGGCCGCTATTAGATCTGTCACTGTACCAAGACAGGGGATGTGATATCGCCCATCGGCCGCTATTAGATCTGTCACTGTACCAAGACAGGGGAGGTGATATCGCCCATCGGCCGCTATTAGATCTGTCACTGTACCAAGACAGGAGAGGTGATATCGCCCATCGGCCGCTATTAGATCTGTCACTGTACCAAGACAGGGGAGGTGATATCGCCCATCGGCCGCTATTAGATCTGTCACTGTACCAAGACAGGGGAGGTGATATCGCCCATCGGCCGCTATTAGATCTGTCACTGTACCAAGACAGGGGAGGTGATATCACCCATCGGCCGCTATTAGATCTGTCACTGAACCAAGACCGGGGGGTGATATCACCCATCGGCCGCTATTAGATCTGTCACTGTACCAAGACAGGGGAGGTGATATCACCCATCGTCCGCTATTAGATATGTCACTGTACCAGGACAGGGGAGGTGATATCGCCCATCGGCCGCTATTAGATCTGTCACTGTACCAAGACAGGGTAGGTGATATCACCCATCGGCCGCTATTAGATCTGTCACTGTACCAAGACAGGTGAGGTGATATCGCCCATCGGCCGCTATTAGATCTGTCAATGTACCAAGACAGGGGAGGTGATATCGCCCATCGGCCGCTATTAGATCTGTCACTGTACCAAGACAGGGGAGGTGATATCACCCATCGGCCGCTATTAGATCTGTCACTGTACCAAGACAGGGGAGGTGATATCACCCATCGGCCGCTATTAGATCTGTCACTGTACCAAGACAGGGGAGGTGATATCACCCATCGTCCGCTATTAGATATGTCACTGTACCAAGACAGGGGAGGTGATATCGCCCATCGGCCGCTATTAGATCTGTCACTGTACCAAGACAGGGGAGGTGATATCACCCATCGGCCGCTATTAGATCTGTCACTGTACCAAGACAGGGGAGGTGATATCGCCCATCGGCCGCTATTAGATCTGTCACTGTACCAAGACAGGGGAGGTGATATCACCCATCGGCCGCTATTAGATCTGTCACTGTACCAAGACAGGGGAGGTGATATCGCCCATCGGCCGCTATTAGATCTGTCACTGTACCAAGACAGGGGAGGTGATATCGCCCATCGGCCGCTATTAGATCTGTCACTGTACCAAGACAGGGGAGGTGATATCGCCCTTCGGCCGCTATTAGATCTGTCACTGTACCAAGACAGGGGAGGTGATATCACCCATCGGCCGCTATTAGATCTGTCACTGTACCAAGACAGGGGAGGTGATATCACCCATCGGCCGCTATTAGATCTGTCACTGTACCAAGACAGGGGAGGTGATATCGCCCATCGGCCGCTATTAGATCTGTCACTGTACCAAGACAGGGGAGGTGATATCGCCCATCGGCCGCTATTAGATCTGTCACTGCACTAAGACAGGGGAGGTGATATCGCCCATCGGCCGCTATTAGATCTGTCACTGTACCAAGACAGGGGAGGTGATATCGCCCATCGGCCGCTATTAGATCTGTCACTGTACCAAGACAGGGGAGGTGATATCGCCCATCGGCCGCTATTAGATCTGTCACTGTACCAAGACAGGGGAGGTGATATCGCCCATCGGCCGCTATTAGATATGTCACTGTACCAAGACAGGGGAGGTGATATCGCCCATCGGCCGCTATTAGATCTGTCACTGTACCAAGACAGGGGAGGTGATATCACCCATCGGCCGCTATTAGATCTGTCACTGTACCAAGACAGGGGAGGTGATATCGCCCATCGGCCGCCATTAGATCTGTCACTGCACTAAGACAGGGGAGGTGATATCGCCCATCGGCCGCTATTAGATCTGTCACTGTACCAAGACAGGGGAGGTGATATCGCCCATCGGCCGCTATTAGATCTGTCACTGCACTAAGACAGGGGAGGTGATATCGCCCATCGGCCGCTATTAGATCTGTCACTGTACCAAGACAGGGGAGGTGATATCGCCCATCGGCCGCTATTAGATCTGTCACTGTACCAAGACAGGGGAGGTGATATCGCCCATCGGCCGCTATTAGATCTGTCACTGTACCAAGACAGGGGAGGTGATATCGCCCATCGGCCGCTATTAGATATGTCACTGTACCAAGACAGGGGAGGTGATATCGCCCATCGGCCGCTATTAGATCTGTCACTGTACCAAGACAGGGGAGGTGATATCACCCATCGGCCGCTATTAGATCTGTCACTATACCAAGACAGGGGAGGTGATATCGCCCATCGGCCGCTATTAGATATGTCACTGTACCAAGACAGGGGAGGTGATATCTCCCATCGGCCGCTATTAGATCTGTCACTGTACCAAGACAGGGAAGGTGATATCACCCATCGGCCGCTATTAGATCTGTCACTGTACCAAGACAGGGGAGGTGATATCACCCATCGGCCGCTATTAGATCTGTCACTGTACCAAGACAGGGGAGGTGATATCTCCCATCGGCCGCTATTAGATCTGTCACTGTACCAAGACAGGGGAGGTGATATCACCCATCGGCCGCTATTAGATCTGTCACTCTACCAAGACAGGGGAGGTGATATCACCCATCGGCCGCTATTAGATCTGTCACTGTACCAAGACAGGGGAGGTGATATCTCCCATCGGCCGCTATTAGATCTGTCACTGTACCAAGACAGGGGAGGTGATATCACCCATCGGCCGCTATTAGATCTGTCACTGTACCAAGACAGGGGAGGTGATATCACCCATCGGCCGCTATTAGATCTGTCACTGTACCAAGACAGGGGAGGTGATATCGCCCATCGGCCGCTATTAGATCTGTCACTGTACCAAGACAGGGGAGGTGATATCGCCCATCGGCCGCTATTAGATCTGTCACTGTACCAAGACAGGGGAGGTGATATCGCCCATCGTCCGCTATTAGATATGTCACTGTACCAAGACAGGGGAGGTGATATCGCCCATCGGCCGCTATTAGATCTGTCACTGTATCAAGACAGGGGAGGTGATATCACCCATCGGCCGCTATTAGATCTGTCACTGTACCAAGACAGGGGAGGTGATATCGCCCATTGGCCGCTATTAGATCTGTCACTGTACCAAGACAGGGGAGGTGAAATCGCCCATCGGCCGCTATTAGATCTGTCACTGTACCAAGACAGGGGAGGTCATATCGCCCATCGGCCGCTATTAGATCTGTCACTGTACCAAGACAGGGGAGGTGATATCACCCATCGGCGGCTATTAGATCTGTCACTGTACCAAGACAGGGGAGGTGATATCTCCCATCGGCCGTTATTAGATCTGTCACTGTACCAAGACAGGGGAGGTGATATCGCCCATCGGCCGCTATTAGATCTGTCACTGTACCAAGACAGGGGAGGTGATATCGCCCATCGTCCGCTATTAGATCTGTCACTGTACCAAGACAGGGGAGGTGATATCACCCATCGGCCGCTATTAGATCTGTCACTGTACCAAGACAGGGGAGGTGATATCACCCATCGGCCGCTATTAGATCTGTCACTGTACCAAGACAGGGGAGGTGATATCGCCCATCGGCCGCTATTAGATCTGTCACTGTACCAAGACAGGTGATGGGATATCGCCCATCGGCCGCTATTAGATCTGTCACTGTACCAAGACAGGGGAGGTGATATCGCCCATCGTCCGCTATTAGATCTGTCACTGTACCAAGACAGGGGAGGTGATATCACCCATCGGCCGCTATTAGATCTGTCACTGTACCAAGACAGGGGAGGTGATATCGCCCATCGTCCGCTATTAGATATGTCACTGTACCAAGACAGGGGAGGTGATATCACCCATCTGCCGCTATTAGATCTGTCACTGTACCAAGACAGGGGAGGTGATATCGCCCATCGTCCGCTATTAGATATGTCACTGTACCAAGACGGGGGAGGTGATATCGCCCATCGGCCGCTATTAGATCTGTCACTGTACCAAGACAGGGGCGGAGATATCGCCCATCGGCCGCTATTAGATCTGTCACTGTACCAAGACAGGGGAGGTGATATTACCCATCGGCCGCTATTAGATCTGTCACTGTACCAAGACAGGGGCGGAGATATCGCCCATCGGCCGCTATTAGATCTGTCACTGTACCAAGACAGGGGAGGTGATATCGCCCATCGGCCGCTATTAGATCTGTCACTGTACCAAGACAGGGGAGGTGATATCACCCATCGGCCGCTATTAGATCTGTCACTGTACCAAGACAGGGGAGGTAATATCACCCATCGGCCGCTATTAGATCTGTCACTGTACCAAGACAGGGGAGGTGATATCGCCCATCGGCCGCTATTAGATCTGTCACTGTACCAAGACAGGGGAGGTGATATCGCCCATCGGCCGCTATTAGATCTGTCACTCTACCAAGACAGGGGAGGTAATATCACCCATCGGCCGCTATTAGATCTGTCACTGTACCAAGACAGGGAAGGTGATATCACCCATCGGCCGCTATTAGATCTGTCACTGTACCAAGACAGGGGAGGTGATATCGCCCATCGGCCGCTATTAGATCTGTCATTGTACCAAGACAGGGGAGGTGATATCACCCATCGGCCGCTATTAGATCTGTCACTGTACCAAGACAGGGGAGGTGATATCACCCATCGGCCGCTATCAGATCTGTCACTGTACCAAGACAGGGGAGGTGATATCACCCATCGGCCGCTGTTAGATCTGTCACTGTACCAAGACAGGGGAGGTGATATCGCCCATCGGCCGCTATTAGATCTGTCACTGTACCAAGACAGGGGAGGTGATATCACCCATCGGCCGCTATTAGATCTGTCACTGTACCAAGACAGGGGAGGTGATATCGCCCATCGGCCGCTATTAGATCTGTCACTGTACCAAGACAGGGGAGGTGATATCACCCATCGGCCGCTATTAGATCTGTCACTGTACCAAGACCGGGGAGGTGATATCGCCCATCGGCCGCTATTAGATCTGTCACTGTACCAAGACAGGGGAGGTGATATCACCCATCGGCCGCTATTAGATCTGTCACTGTACCAAGACAGGGGAGGTGATATCACCCATCGGCCGCTATTAGATCTGTCACTGTACCAAGACAGGGGAGGTGATATCACCCATCGTCCGCTGTTAGATCTGCCTCTGTACCAAGACAGGGGAAGTAATATCGCCCATCGGCCGCTATTAGATCTGTCACTGTACCAAGACAGGGAAGGTGATATCGCCCATCGGCCGCTATTAAATCTGTCACTGTACCAAGACAGGGGAGGTGATATCACCCATCGGCCGCTATTAAATCTGTCACTGTACCAAGACAGGGGAGGTAATATCACCCATCGGCCGCTGTTAGATCTGTCACTGTACCAAGACAGGGGAGGTGATATCACCCATCGGCCGCTATTAGATCTGTCACTGTACCAAGACAGGGGAGGTGATATCGCCCATCGGCCGCTATTAGATCTGTCACTGTACCAAGACAGGGGAGGTGATATCGCCCATCGGCCGCTATTAGATCTGTCACTGTACCAAGACAGGGGAGGTGATATCGCCCATCGGCCGCTATTAGATCTGTCGCTGTACCAAGACAGGGGAGGTGATATCGCCCATCGGCCGCTATTAGATCTGTCACTGTACCAAGACAGGGGAGGTGATATCACCCATCGGCCGCTATTAGATCTGTCACTGTACCAAGACAGGGGAGGTAATATCACCCATCGGCCGCTATTAGATCTGTCACTGTACCAAGACAGGGGAGGTGATATCACCCATCGGCCGCTATTAGATCTGTCACTGTACCAAGACAGGGGAGGTGATATCGCCCATCGGCCGCTATTAGATCTGTCACTGTACCAAGACAGGGGAGGTGATATCGCCCATCGGCCGCTATTAGATCTGTCACTGTACCAAGACAAGGGAGGTGATATCGCCCATCGGCCGCTATTAGATCTGTCACTGTACCAAGACAGGGGAGGTGATATCGCCCATCGGCCGCTATTAGATCTGTCACTGTACCAAGACAGGGGAGGTGATATCACCCATCGGCCGCTATTAGATCTGTCACTGTACTAAGACAGGGGAGGTGATATCGCCCATCAGCCGCTATTAGATCTGTCATTTTACCAAGACAGGGGAGGTAATATCACCCATCGTCCGCTGTTAGATCTGTCACTGTACCAAGACAGGGGAGGTGATATCACCCATCGGCCGCTATTAGATCTGTCACTGTACCAAGACAGGGGAGGTGATATCACCCATCGGCCGCTATTAGATCTGTCACTGTACCAAGACAGGGGAGGTGATATCGCCCATCGGCCGCTATTAGATCTGTCACTGTACCAAGACAGGGGAGGTGATATCGCCCATCGGCCGCTATTAGATCTGTCACTGTACCAAGACAGGGGAGGTAATATCACCCATCGTCCGCTGTTAGATCTGCCACTGTACCAAGACAGGGGAGGTGATATCACCCATCGTCCGCTATTAGATCTGTCACTGTACCAAGACAGGGGAGGTGATATCGCCCATCGGCCGCTATTAGATCTGTCACTGCACCAAGACAGGGGAGGTGATATCACCCATCGGCCGCTATTAGATCTGTCACTGTACCAAGACAGGGGAGGTGATATCACCCATCGGCCGCTATTAGGTATGTCACTGTACCAAGACAGGGGAGGTGATATCGCCCATCGGCCGCTATTAGATCTGTCACTGTACCAAGACAGGGGAGGTAATATCACCCATCGTCCGCTGTTAGATCTGCCACTGTACCAAGACAGGGGAGGTGATATCACCCATCGTCCGCTATTAGATCTGTCACTGTTCCAAGACAGGGGAGGTGATATCGCCCATCGGCCGCTATTAGATCTGTCACTGCACCAAGACAGGGGAGGTGATATCACCCATCGGCCGCTATTAGATCTGTCACTGTACCAAGACAGGGGAGGTGATATCACCCATCGGCCGCTATTAGGTATGTCACTGTACCAAGACAGGGGAGGTGATATCACCCATCGGCCCCTATTTGATCTGTCACTGTACCAAGACAGGGGAGGTGATATCGCCCATCGGCCGCTATTAGATCTGTCACTGCACCAAGACAGGGGAGGTGATATCACCCATCGGCCGCTATTAGATCTGTCACTGTACCAAGACAGGGGAGGTGATATCGCCCATCGGCCGCTATTAGATCTGTCACTGTACCAAGACAGGGGAGGTGATATCACCCATCGGCCGCTATTAGATCTGTCACTGTACCAAGACAGGGGAGGTGATATCACCCATCGGCCGCTATTAGATCTGTCACTGTACCAAGACAGGGGAGGTGATATCACCCATCGGCCGCTATTAGATCTGTCACTGTACCAAGACAGGGGAGGTGATATCGCCCATCGGCCGCTATTAGATCTGTCACTGCACCAAGACAGGGGAGGTGATATCACCCATCGGCCGCTATTAGATCTGTCACTGTACCAAGACAGGGGAGGTGATATCACCCATCGGCCGCTATTAGATCTGTCACTGTACCAAGACAGGGGAGGTGATATCGCCCATCGGCCGCTATTAGATCTGTCACTGTACCAAGACAGGGGAGGTGATATCACCCATCGGCCGCTATTAGATCTGTCACTGTACCAAGACAGGGGAGGTGATATCACCCATCGGCCGCTATTAGATCTGTCACTGTACCAAGACAGGGGAGGTGATATCACCCATCGGCCGCTATTAGATCTGTCACTGTACCAAGACAGGGGAGGTGATATCGCCCATCGGCCGCTATTAGATCTGTCACTGCACCAAGACAGGGGAGGTGATATCACCCATCGGCCGCTATTAGATCTGTCACTGTACCAAGACAGGGGAGGTGATATCACCCATCGTCCCCTGTTAGATCTGTCACTGTACCAAGACAGGGGAGGTGATATCACCCATCGGCCGCTATTAGGTATGTCACTGTAGCAAGACAGGGGAGGTGATATCACCCATCGGCCCCTATTAGATCTGTCACTGTACCAAGACAGGGGAGGTGATATCGCCCATCGGCCGCTATTAGATCTGTCACTGCACCAAGACAGGGGAGGTGATATCACCCATCGGCCGCTATTAGATCTGTCACTGTACCAAGACAGGGGAGGTGATATCGCCCATCGGCCGCTATTAGATCTGTCACTGTACCAAGGCAGGGAAGGTGATATCACCCATCGGCCGCTATTAGATCTGTCACTGTACCAAGACAGGGGAGGTGATATCGCCCATCGGCCGCTATTAGATCTGTCACTGTACCAAGACAGGGGCGGAGATATCGCCCATCGGCCGCTATTAGATCTGTCACTGTACCAAGACAGGGGAGGTGATATCACCCATCGGCCGCTATTAGATCTGTCACTGTACCAAGACAGGGGCGGAGATATCGCCCATCGGCCGCTATTAGATCTGTCACTGTACCAAGACAGGGGAGGTGATATCGCCCATCGGCCGCTATTAGATCTGTCACTGTACCAAGACAGGGGAGGTGATATCACCCATCGGCCGCTATTAGATCTGTCACTGTACCAAGACAGGGGAGGTAATATCACCCATCGGCCGCTATTAGATCTGTCACTGTACCAAGACAGGGGAGGTGATATCGCCCATCGGCCGCTATTAGATCTGTCACTGTACCAAGACAGGGGAGGTGATATCGCCCATCGGCCGCTATTAGATCTGTCACTCTACCAAGACAGGGGAGGTAATATCACCCATCGGCCGCTATTAGATCTGTCACTGTACCAAGACAGGGAAGGTGATATCACCCATCGGCCGCTATTAGATCTGTCACTGTACCAAGACAGGGGAGGTGATATCGCCCATCGGCCGCTATTAGATCTGTCATTGTACCAAGACAGGGGAGGTGATATCACCCATCGGCCGCTATTAGATCTGTCACTGTACCAAGACAGGGGAGGTGATATCACCCATCGGCCGCTATCAGATCTGTCACTGTACCAAGACAGGGGAGGTGATATCCCCCATCGGCCGCTGTTAGATCTGTCACTGTACCAAGACAGGGGAGGTGATATCGCCCATCGGCCGCTATTAGATCTGTCACTGTACCAAGACAGGGGAGGTGATATCACCCATCGGCCGCTATTAGATCTGTCACTGTACCAAGACAGGGGAGGTGATATCGCCCATCGGCCGCTATTAGATCTGTCACTGTACCAAGACAGGGGAGGTGATATCACCCATCGGCCGCTATTAGATCTGTCACTGTACCAAGACAGGGGAGGTGATATCGCCCATCGGCCGCTATTAGATCTGTCACTGTACCAAGACAGGGGAGGTGATATCACCCATCGGCCGCTATTAGATCTGTCACTGTACCAAGACAGGGGAGGTGATATCACCCATCGGCCGCTATTAGATCTGTCACTGTACCAAGACAGGGGAGGTGATATCACCCATCGTCTGCTGTTAGATCTGCCTCTGTACCAAGACAGGGGAAGTAATATCGCCCATCGGCCGCTATTAGATCTGTCACTGTACCAAGACAGGGAAGGTGATATCGCCCATCGGCCGCTATTAGATCTGTCACTGTACCAAGACAGGGGAGGTGATATCACCCATCGGCCGCTATTAGATCTGTCACTGTACCAAGACAGGGGAGGTAATATCACCCATCGGCCGCTGTTAGATCTGTCACTGTACCAAGACAGGGGAGGTGATATCACCCATCGGCCGCTATTAGATCTGTCACTGTACCAAGACAGGGGAGGTGATATCGCCCATCGGCCGCTATTAGATCTGTCACTGTACCAAGACAGGGGAGGTGATATCGCCCATCGGCCGCTATTAGATCTGTCACTGTACCAAGACAGGGGAGGTGATATCGCCCATCGGCCGCTATTAGATCTGTCGCTGTACCAAGACAGGGGAGGTGATATCGCCCATCGGCCGCTATTAGATCTGTCACTGTACCAAGACAGGGGAGGTGATATCACCCATCGGCCGCTATTAGATCTGTCACTGTACCAAGACAGGGGAGGTAATATCACCCATCGGCCGCTATTAGATCTGTCACTGTACCAAGACAGGGGAGGTGATATCACCCATCGGCCGCTATTAGATCTGTCACTGTACCAAGACAGGGGAGGTGATATCGCCCATCGGCCGCTATTAGATCTGTCACTGTACCAAGACAGGGGCGGTGATATCGCCCATCGGCCGCTATTAGATCTGTCACTGTACCAAGACAGGGGAGGTGATATCGCCCATCGGCCGCTATTAGATCTGTCACTGTACCAAGACAGGGGAGGTGATATCACCCATCGGCCGCTATTAGATCTGTCACTGTACCAAGACAGGGGAGGTGATATCGCCCATCAGCCGCTATTAGATCTGTCACTGTACCAAGACAGGGGAGGTAATATCACCCATCGTCCGCTGTTAGATCTGTCACTGTACCAAGACAGGGGAGGTGATATCACCCATCGGCCGCTATTAGATCTGTCACTGTACCAAGACAGGGGAGGTGATATCACCCATCGGCCGCTATTAGATCTGTCACTGTACCAAGACAGGGGAGGTGATATCGCCCATCGGCCGCTATTAGATCTGTCACTCTACCAAGACAGGGGAGGTGATATCGCCCATCGGCCGCTATTAGATCTGTCACTGTACCAAGACAGGGGAGGTAATATCACCCATCGTCCGCTGTTAGATCTGCCACTGTACCAAGACAGGGGAGGTGATATCACCCATCGGCCGCTATTAGATCTGTCACTGTACCAAGACAGGGGAGGTGATATCACCCATCGTCCGCTATTAGATCTGTCACTGTACCAAGACAGGGGAGGTGATATCGCCCATCGTCCGCTATTAGATCTGTCACTGTACCAAGACAGGGGAGGTGATATCACCCATCGGCCGCTATTAGATCTGTCACTGTACCAAGACAGGGGAGGTGATATCGCCCATCGGCCGCTATTAGATCTGTCACTGTACCAAGACAGGGGAGGTGATATCACCCATCGGCCGCTATTAGATCTGTCACTGTACGAAGACAGGGGAGGTGATATCGCCCATCGGCCGCTATTAGATCTGTCACTGTACCAAGACAGGGGAGGTGATATCGCCCATCGGCCGCTATTAGATCTGTCACTGTACCAAGACAGGGGAGGTGATATCGCCCATCGGCCGCTATTAGATCTGTCACTGTACCAAGACAGGGGAGGTGATATCGCCCATCGGCCGCTATTAGATCTGTCACTGTACCAAGACAGGGGAGGTGATATCACCCATCGGCCGCTATTAGATCTGTCACTGTACCAAGACAGGGGAGGTGATATCACCCATCGGCCGCTATTAGATCTGTCACTGTACCAAGACAGGGGAGGTGACATCGCCCAACGGCCGCTATTAGATCTGTCACTGTACCAAGACAGGGGAGGTGATATCACCCATCCGCCGCTATTAGATCTGTCACTGTACCAAGACAGGGGAGGTGATATCGCCCATCGGCCGCTATTAGATCTGTCACTGTACCAAGACAGGGGAGGTGATATCGCCCATCGGCCGCTATTAGATCTGTCACTGTACCAAGACAGGGCAGGTGATATCGCCCATCGGCCGCTATTAGACCTGTCACTGTACCAAGACAGGGGAGGTGATATCGCCCATCGGCCGCTATTAGATCTGTCACTGTACCAAGACAGGGGAGGTGATATCACCCATCGGCCGCTATTAGATCTGTCACTGTACCAAGACAGGGGATGTGATATCGCCCATCGGCCGCTATTAGATCTGTCACTGTACCAAGACAGGGGAGGTGATATCACCCATCGGCCGCTATTAGATCTGTCACTGTACCAAGACAGGGGAGGTGATATCACCCATCGGCCGCTATTAGATCTGTCACTGTACCAAGACAGGGGAGGTGATATCACCCATCGGCCGCTATTAGATCTGTCACTGTACCAAGACAGGGGAGGTGATATCGCCCATCGGCCGCTATTAGATTTGTCACTGTACCAAGACAGGGGAGGTGATATCGCCCATCGGCCGCTATTAGATCTGTCACTGTACCAAGACAGGGCAGGTGATATCACCCATCGGCCGCTATTAAATCTGTCACTGTACCAAGACAGGGGATGTGATATCGCCCATCGGCCGCTATTAGATCTGTCACTGTACCAAGACAAGGGAGGTGATATCACCCATCGGCCGCTATTAGATCTGTCACTGTACGAAGACAGGGGAGGTGATATCGCCCATCGGCCGCTATTAGATCTGTCACTGTACCAAGACAGGGGAGGTGATATCACCCATCGGCCGCTATTAGATCTGTCACTGTACCAAGACAGGGGATGTGATATCGCCCATCGGCCGCTATTAGATCTGTCACTGTACCAAGACAGGGGAGGTGATATCGCCCATCGGCCGCTATTAGATCTGTCACTGTACCAAGACCGGGGAGGTGATATCACCCATCGGCCGCTATTAGATCTGCCACTGTACCAAGAGAGGGGCGGGGATATCACCCATCAGCCGCTATTAGATCTGTCACTGTACCAAAACAGGGGAGGAGATATCACCCATCGGCCGCTATTAGATCTGTCACTGTACCAAGACAGGGGCGGTGATATCGCCCATCGGCCGTTATTAGATCTGTCACTATACCAAGACAGGGGAGGTGATATCGCCCATCGGCCGCTATTAGATCTGTCACTGTACCAAGACAGGGGAGGTGATATCGCCCATCGGCCGCTATTAGATCTGTCACTGTACCAAGACAGGGGAGGTGATATCACCCATCGGCCGCTATCAGATCTGTCACTGTACCGAGACAGGGGAGGTGATATCGCCCATCGGCCGCTATTAGATCTGTCACTGTACCAAGACAGGGGAGGTGATATCGCCCATCGGCCGGTATTAGATCTGTCACTGTACCAAGACAGGGGAGGTGATATCGCCCATCGGCCGCTATTAGATCTGTCACTGTACCAAGACAGGGGAGGTGATATCACCCATCGGCCGCTGTTAGATCTGTCACTGTACCAAGACCGGGGGGTGATATCACCCATCGGCCGCTATTAGATCTGTCACTGTATCAAGACAGGGGAGGTGATATCACCCATCGTCCGCTATTAGATATGTCACTGTACCAAGACAGGGGAGGTGATATCGCCCATCGGCCGCTATTAGATCTGTCACTGTACCAAGACAGGGGAGGTGATATCACCCATCGGCCGCTATTAGATCTGTCACCGTACCAAGACAGGGGAGGTGATATCGCCCATCGGCCGCTATTAGATCTGTCACTGTACCAAGACAGGGGAGGTGATATCGCCCTTCGGCCGCTATTAGATCTGTCACTGTACCAAGACAGGGGAGGTGATATCACCCATCGGCCGCTATTAGATCTGTCACTGTACCAAGACAGGGGAGGTGATATCACCCATCGTCCGCTATTAGATCTGTCACTGTACCAAGACAGGGGAGGTGATATCGCCCATCGTCCGCTATTAGATCTGTCACTGTACCAAGACAGGGGAGGTGATATCACCCATCGGCCGCTATTAGATCTGTCACTGTACCAAGACAGGGGAGGTGATATCGCCCATCGGCCGCTATTAGATCTGTCACTGTACCAAGACAGGGGAGGTGATATCACCCATCGGCCGCTATTAGATCTGTCACTGTACGAAGACAGGGGAGGTGATATCGCCCATCGGCCGCTATTAGATCTGTCACTGTACCAAGACAGGGGAGGTGATATCGCCCATCGGCCGCTATTAGATCTGTCACTGTACCAAGACAGGGGAGGTGATATCGCCCATCGGCCGCTATTAGATCTGTCACTGTACCAAGACAGGGGAGGTGATATCGCCCATCGGCCGCTATTAGATCTGTCACTGTACCAAGACAGGGGAGGTGATATCACCCATCGGCCGCTATTAGATCTGTCACTGTACCAAGACAGGGGAGGTGATATCACCCATCGGCCGCTATTAGATCTGTCACTGTACCAAGACAGGGGAGGTGACATCGCCCAACGGCCGCTATTAGATCTGTCACTGTACCAAGACAGGGGAGGTGATATCACCCATCCGCCGCTATTAGATCTGTCACTGTACCAAGACAGGGGAGGTGATATCGCCCATCGGCCGCTATTAGATCTGTCACTGTACCAAGACAGGGGAGGTGATATCGCCCATCGGCCGCTATTACATCTGTCACTGTACCAAGACAGGGCAGGTGATATCGCCCATCGGCCGCTATTAGACCTGTCACTGTACCAAGACAGGGGAGGTGATATCGCCCATCGGCCGCTATTAGATCTGTCACTGTACCAAGACAGGGGAGGTGATATCACCCATCGGCCGCTATTAGATCTGTCACTGTACCAAGACAGGGGAGGTGATATCACCCATCGGCCGCTATTAGATCTGTCACTGTACGAAGACAGGGGAGGTGATATCGCCCATCGGCCGCTATTAGATCTGTCACTGTACCAAGACAGGGGAGGTGATATCGCCCATCGGCCGCTATTAGATCTGTCACTGTACCAAGACAGGGGAGGTGATATCGCCCATCGGCCGCTATTAGATCTGTCACTGTACCAAGACAGGGGAGGTGATATCGCCCATCGGCCGCTATTAGATCTGTCACTGTACCAAGACAGGGGAGGTGATATCACCCATCGGCCGCTATTAGATCTGTCACTGTACCAAGACAGGGGAGGTGATATCACCCATCGGCCGCTATTAGATCTGTCACTGTACCAAGACAGGGGAGGTGACATCGCCCAACGGCCGCTATTAGATCTGTCACTGTACCAAGACAGGGGAGGTGATATCACCCATCCGCCGCTATTAGATCTGTCACTGTACCAAGACAGGGGAGGTGATATCGCCCATCGGCCGCTATTAGATCTGTCACTGTACCAAGACAGGGGAGGTGATATCGCCCATCGGCCGCTATTAGATCTGTCACTGTACCAAGACAGGGCAGGTGATATCGCCCATCGGCCGCTATTAGACCTGTCACTGTACCAAGACAGGGGAGGTGATATCGCCCATCGGCCGCTATTAGATCTGTCACTGTACCAAGACAGGGGAGGTGATATCACCCATCGGCCGCTATTAGATCTGTCACTGTACCAAGACAGGGGATGTGATATCGCCCATCGGCCGCTATTAGATCTGTCACTGTACCAAGACAGGGGAGGTGATATCACCCATCGGCCGCTATTAGATCTGTCACTGTACCAAGACAGGGGAGGTGATATCACCCATCGGCCGCTATTAGATCTGTCACTGTACCAAGACAGGGGAGGTGATATCACCCATCGGCCGCTATTAGATCTGTCACTGTACCAAGACAGGGGAGGTGATATCGCCCATCGGCCGCTATTAGATTTGTCACTGTACCAAGACAGGGGAGGTGATATCGCCCATCGGCCGCTATTAGATCTGTCACTGTACCAAGACAGGGCAGGTGATATCACCCATCGGCCGCTATTAAATCTGTCACTGTACCAAGACAGGGGATGTGATATCGCCCATCGGCCGCTATTAGATCTGTCACTGTACCAAGACAAGGGAGGTGATATCACCCATCGGCCGCTATTAGATCTGTCACTGTACGAAGACAGGGGAGGTGATATCGCCCATCGGCCGCTATTAGATCTGTCACTGTACCAAGACAGGGGAGGTGATATCACCCATCGGCCGCTATTAGATCTGTCACTGTACCAAGACAGGGGATGTGATATCGCCCATCGGCCGCTATTAGATCTGTCACTGTACCAAGACAGGGGAGGTGATATCGCCCATCGGCCGCTATTAGATCTGTCACTGTACCAAGACCGGGGAGGTGATATCACCCATCGGCCGCTATTAGATCTGCCACTGTACCAAGAGAGGGGCGGGGATATCACCCATCAGCCGCTATTAGATCTGTCACTGTACCAAAACAGGGGAGGAGATATCACCCATCGGCCGCTATTAGATCTGTCACTGTACCAAGACAGGGGCGGTGATATCGCCCATCGGCCGTTATTAGATCTGTCACTATACCAAGACAGGGGAGGTGATATCGCCCATCGGCCGCTATTAGATCTGTCACTGTACCAAGACAGGGGAGGTGATATCGCCCATCGGCCGCTATTAGATCTGTCACTGTACCAAGACAGGGGAGGTGATATCACCCATCGGCCGCTATCAGATCTGTCACTGTACCGAGACAGGGGAGGTGATATCGCCCATCGGCCGCTATTAGATCTGTCACTGTACCAAGACAGGGGAGGTGATATCGCCCATCGGCCGGTATTAGATCTGTCACTGTACCAAGACAGGGGAGGTGATATCGCCCATCGGCCGCTATTAGATCTGTCACTGTACCAAGACAGGGGAGGTGATATCACCCATCGGCCGCTATTAGATCTGTCACTGTACCAAGACCGGGGGGTGATATCACCCATCGGCCGCTATTAGATCTGTCACTGTATCAAGACAGGGGAGGTGATATCACCCATCGTCCGCTATTAGATATGTCACTGTACCAAGACAGGGGAGGTGATATCGCCCATCGGCCGCTATTAGATCTGTCACTGTACCAAGACAGGGGAGGTGATATCACCCATCGGCCGCTATTAGATCTGTCACCGTACCAAGACAGGGGAGGTGATATCGCCCATCGGCCGCTATTAGATCTGTCACTGTACCAAGACAGGGGAGGTGATATCGCCCTTCGGCCGCTATTAGATCTGTCACTGTACCAAGACAGGGGAGGTGATATCACCCATCGGCCGCTATTAGATCTGTCACTGTACCAAGACAGGGGAGGTGATATCGCCCATCGGCCGCTATTAGATCTGTCACTGTACCAAGACAGGGGAGGTGATATCGCCCATCGGCCGCTATTAGATCTGTCACTGTACCAAGACAGGGGAGGTAATATCACCCATCGTCCGCTGTTAGATCTGCCACTGTACCAAGACAGGGGAGGTGATATCACCCATCGGCCGCTATTAGATCTGTCACTGTACCAAGACAGGGGAGGTGATATCACCCATCGTCCGCTATTAGATCTGTCACTGTACCAAGACAGGGGAGGTGATATCGCCCATCGTCCGCTATTAGATCTGTCACTGTACCAAGACAGGGGAGGTGATATCACCCATCGGCCGCTATTAGATCTGTCACTGTACCAAGACAGGGGAGGTGATATCGCCCATCGGCCGCTATTAGATCTGTCACTGTACCAAGACAGGGGAGGTGATATCACCCATCGGCCGCTATTAGATCTGTCACTGTACCAAGACAGGGGAGGTGATATCGCCCATCGGCCGCTATTAGATCTGTCACTGTACCAAGACAGGGGAGGTGATATCGCCCATCGGCCGCTATTAGATCTGTCACTGTACCAAGACAGGGGAGGTGATATCGCCCATCGGCCGCTATTAGATCTGTCACTGTACCAAGACAGGGGAGGTGATATCGCCCATCGGCCGCTATTAGATCTGTCACTGTACCAAGACAGGGGAGGTGATATCACCCATCGGCCGCTATTAGATCTGTCACTGTACCAAGACAGGGGAGGTGATATCACCCATCGGCCGCTATTAGATCTGTCACTGTACCAAGACAGGGGAGGTGACATCGCCCAACGGCCGCTATTAGATCTGTCACTGTACCAAGACAGGGGAGGTGATATCACCCATCCGCCGCTATTAGATCTGTCACTGTACCAAGACAGGGGAGGTGATATCGCCCATCGGCCGCTATTAGATCTGTCACTGTACCAAGACAGGGGAGGTGATATCGCCCATCGGCCGCTATTAGATCTGTCACTGTACCAAGACAGGGGAGGTGATATCGCCCATCGGCCGCTATTAGACCTGTCACTGTACCAAGACAGGGGAGGTGATATCGCCCATCGGCCGCTATTAGATCTGTCACTGTACCAAGACAGGGGAGGTGATATCACCCATCGGCCGCTATTAGATCTGTCACTGTACCAAGACAGGGGATGTGATATCGCCCATCGGCCGCTATTAGATCTGTCACTGTACCAAGACAGGGGAGGTGATATCACCCATCGGCCGCTATTAGATCTGTCACTGTACCAAGACAGGGGAGGTGATATCACCCATCGGCCGCTATTAGATCTGTCACTGTACCAAGACAGGGGAGGTGATATCACCCATCGGCCGCTATTAGATCTGTCACTGTACCAAGACAGGGGAGGTGATATCGCCCATCGGCCGCTATTAGATTTGTCACTGTACCAAGACAGGGGAGGTGATATCGCCCATCGGCCGCTATTAGATCTGTCACTGTACCAAGACAGGGCAGGTGATATCACCCATCGGCCGCTATTAAATCTGTCACTGTACCAAGACAGGGGATGTGATATCGCCCATCGGCCGCTATTAGATCTGTCACTGTACCAAGACAAGGGAGGTGATATCACCCATCGGCCGCTATTAGATCTGTCACTGTACGAAGACAGGGGAGGTGATATCGCCCATCGGCCGCTATTAGATCTGTCACTGTACCAAGACAGGGGAGGTGATATCACCCATCGGCCGCTATTAGATCTGTCACTGTACCAAGACAGGGGATGTGATATCGCCCATCGGCCGCTATTAGATCTGTCACTGTACCAAGACAGGGGAGGTGATATCGCCCATCGGCCGCTATTAGATCTGTCACTGTACCAAGACCGGGGAGGTGATATCACCCATCGGCCGCTATTAGATCTGCCACTGTACCAAGAGAGGGGCGGGGATATCACCCATCAGCCGCTATTAGATCTGTCACTGTACCAAAACAGGGGAGGAGATATCACCCATCGGCCGCTATTAGATCTGTCACTGTACCAAGACAGGGGCGGTGATATCGCCCATCGGCCGTTATTAGATCTGTCACTATACCAAGACAGGGGAGGTGATATCGCCCATCGGCCGCTATTAGATCTGTCACTGTACCAAGACAGGGGAGGTGATATCGCCCATCGGCCGCTATTAGATCTGTCACTGTACCAAGACAGGGGAGGTGATATCACCCATCGGCCGCTATCAGATCTGTCACTGTACCGAGACAGGGGAGGTGATATCGCCCATCGGCCGCTATTAGATCTGTCACTGTACCAAGACAGGGGAGGTGATATCGCCCATCGGCCGGTATTAGATCTGTCACTGTACCAAGACAGGGGAGGTGATATCGCCCATCGGCCGCTATTAGATCTGTCACTGTACCAAGACAGGGGAGGTGATATCACCCATCGGCCGCTATTAGATCTGTCACTGTACCAAGACAGGGGAGGTGATATCACCCATCGGCCGCTATTAGATCTGTCACTGTACCAAGACAGGGGAGGTGATATCACCCATCGGCCGGTATTAGATCTGTCACTGTACCAAGACAGGGGAGGTGATATCGCCCATCGGCCGCTATTAGATCTGTCACTGTACCAAGACAGGGGAGGTGATATCACCCATCGGCCGCTATTAGATCTGTCACTGTACCAAGACCGGGGGGTGATATCACCCATCGGCCGCTATTAGATCTGTCACTGTATCAAGACAGGGGAGGTGATATCACCCATCGTCCGCTATTAGATATGTCGCTGTACCAAGACAGGGGAGGTGATATCGCCCATCGGCCGCTATTAGATCTGTCACTGTACCAAGACAGGGGAGGTGATATCACCCATCGGCCGCTATTAGATCTGTCACTGTACCAAGACAGGGGAGGTGATATCGCCCATCGGCCGCTATTAGATCTGTCACTGTACCAAGACAGGGGAGGTGATATCGCCCTTCGGCCGCTATTAGATCTGTCACTGTACCAAGACAGGGGAGGTGATATCACCCATCGGCCGCTATTAGATCTGTCACTGTACCAAGACAGGGGAGGTGATATCACCCATCGGCCGCTATTAGATCTGTCACTGTACCAAGACAGGGGAGGTGATATCACCCATCGTCCGCTATTAGATATGTCACTGTACCAAGACAGGGGAGGTGATATCGCCCATCGGCCGCTGTTAGATCTGTCACTGTACCAAGACAGGGGAGGTGATATCACCCATCGGCCGCTATTAGATCTGTCACTATACCAAGACAGGGGAGGTGATATCGCCCATCGGCCGCTATTAGATCTGTCACTGTACCAAGACAGGGGAGGTGATATCGCCCATCGGCCGCTATTAGATCTGTCACTGTACCAAGACAGGGGAGGTGATATCGCCCATCGGCCGCTATTAGATCTGTCACTGTACCAAGACAGGGGAGGTGATATCGCCCATCGGCCGCTTTTAGATCTGTCACTGTACCAAGACAAGGGAGGTGATATCGCCCATCGGCCGCTATTAGATCTGTCACTGTACCAAGACAGGGGAGGTGATATCGCCCATCGGCCGCTATTAGATATGTCACTGTACCAAGACAGGGGAGGTGATATCGCCCATCGGCCGCTGTTAGATCTGTCACTGTACCAAGACAGGGGAGGTGATATCACCCATCGGCCGCTATTAGATCTGTCACTATACCAAGACAGGGGAGGTGATATCGCCCATCGGCCGCTATTAGATCTGTCACTGTACCAAGACAGGGGAGGTGATATCGCCCATCGGCCGCAATTAGATCTGTCACTGTACCAAGACAGGGGAGGTGATATCGCCCATCGGCCGCTATTAGATCTGTCACTGTACCAAGACAGGGGAGGTGATATCGCCCATCGGCCGCTATTAGATCTGTCACTGTACCAAGACAGGGGAGGTGATATCGCCCATCGGCCGCTATTAGATCTGTCACTGTACCAAGACAGGGGAGGTGATATCGCCCATCGGCCGCTATTAGATCTGTCACTGTACCAAGACAGGGGAGGTGATATCACCCATCGGCCGCTATTAGATCTGTCACTGTACCAAGACAGGGGAGGTGATATCACCCATCGTCCGCTATTAGATATGTCACTGTACCAAGACAGGGGAGGTGATATCGCCCATCGGCCGCTGTTAGATCTGTCACTGTACCAAGACAGGGGAGGTGATATCACCCATCGGCCGCTATTAGATCTGTCACTGTACCAAGACAGGGGAGGTGATATCGCCCATCGGCCGCTATTAGATCTGTCACTGTACCAAGACAGGGGAGGTGATATCGCCCATCGGCCGCTATTAGATCTGTCACTGTACCAAGACAGGAGAGGTGATATCGCCCATCGGCCGCTATTAGATCTGTCACTGTACCAAGACAGGGGAGGTGATATCGCCCATCGGCCGCTATTAGATCTGTCACTGTACCAAGACAGGGGAGGTGATATCGCCCATCGGCCGCTATTAGATCTGTCACTGTACCAAGACAGGGGAGGTGATATCACCCATCGGCCGCTATTAGATCTGTCACTGAACCAAGACCGGGGGGTGATATCACCCATCGGCCGCTATTAGATCTGTCACTGTACCAAGACAGGGGAGGTGATATCACCCATCGTCCGCTATTAGATATGTCACTGTACCAGGACAGGGGAGGTGATATCGCCCATCGGCCGCTATTAGATCTGTCACTGTACCAAGACAGGGTAGGTGATATCACCCATCGGCCGCTATTAGATCTGTCACTGTACCAAGACAGGTGAGGTGATATCGCCCATCGGCCGCTATTAGATCTGTCAATGTACCAAGACAGGGGAGGTGATATCGCCCATCGGCCGCTATTAGATCTGTCACTGTACCAAGACAGGGGAGGTGATATCACCCATCGGCCGCTATTAGATCTGTCACTGTACCAGGACAGGGGAGGTGATATCACCCATCGGCCGCTATTAGATCTGTCACTGTACCAAGACAGGGGAGGTGATATCACCCATCGTCCGCTATTAGATATGTCACTGTACCAAGACAGGGGAGGTGATATCGCCCATCGGCCGCTATTAGATCTGTCACTGTACCAAGACAGGGGAGGTGATATCACCCATCGGCCGCTATTAGATCTGTCACTGTACCAAGACAGGGGAGGTGATATCGCCCATCGGCCGCTATTAGATCTGTCACTGTACCAAGACAGGGGAGGTGATATCACCCATCGGCCGCTATTAGATCTGTCACTGTACCAAGACAGGGGAGGTGATATCGCCCATCGGCCGCTATTAGATCTGTCACTGTACCAAGACAGGGGAGGTGATATCGCCCATCGGCCGCTATTAGATCTGTCACTGTACCAAGACAGGGGAGGTGATATCGCCCTTCGGCCGCTATTAGATCTGTCACTGTACCAAGACAGGGGAGGTGATATCACCCATCGGCCGCTATTAGATCTGTCACTGTACCAAGACAGGGGAGGTGATATCACCCATCGGCCGCTATTAGATCTGTCACTGTACCAAGACAGGGGAGGTGATATCACCCATCGGCCGCTATTAGATCTGTCACTGTACCAAGACAGGGGAGGTGATATCGCCCATCGGCCGCTATTAGATCTGTCACTGTACCAAGACAGGGGAGGTGATATCACCCATCGGCCGCTATTAGATCTGTCACTGTACCAAGACAGGGGAGGTGATATCGCCCATCGGCCGCTATTAGATCTGTCACTGTACCAAGACAGGGGAGGTGATATCACCCATCGGCCGCTATTAGATCTGTCACTGTACCAAGACAGGGGAGGTGATATCGCCCATCGGCCGCTATTAGATCTGTCACTGTACCAAGACAGGGGAGGTGATATCACCCATCGGCCGCTATTAGATCTGTCACTGTACCAAGACAGGGGAGGTGATATCGCCCATCGTCCGCTATTAGATATGTCACTGTACCAAGACAGGGGAGGTGATATCGCCCATCGGCCGCTATTAGATCTGTCACTGTACCAAGACAGGGGAGGTGATATCACCCATCGGCCGCTATTAGATATGTCACTGTACCAAGACAGGGGAGGTGATATCGCCCATCGGCCGCTATTAGATCTGTCACTGTACCAAGACAGGGGAGGTGATATCACCCATCGGCCGCTATTAGATCTGTCACTGTACCAAGACAGGGGAGGTGATATCGCCCATCGGCCGCTATTAGATCTGTCACTGTACCAAGACAGGGGAGGTGATATCACCCATCGGCCGCTATTAGATATGTCACTGTACCAAGACAGGGGAGGTGATATCGCCCATCGGCCGCTATTAGTTCTGTCACTGTACCAAGACAGGGGAGGTGATATCGCCCATCGGCCGCTATTAGATCTGTCACTGTACCAAGACAGGGGAGGTGATATCGCCCATCGGCCGCTATTAGATCTGTCACTGTACCAAGACAGGGTAGGTGATATCGCCCATCGGCCGCTATTAGATCTGTCACTGTACCAAGACAGGGGAGGTGATATCACCCATCGTCCGCTATTAGATATGTCACTGTACCAAGACAGGGGAGGTGATATCGCCCATCGGCCGCTATTAGATCTGTCACTGTACCAAGACAGGGGAGGTGATATCGCCCATCGGCCGCTATTAGATCTGTCACTGTACCAAGACAGGGGAGGTGATATCGCCCATCGGCCGCTATTAGATCTGTCACTGTACCAAGACAGGGGAGGTGATATCACCCATCGTCCGCTATTAGATCTGTCACTGTACCAAGACAGGGGAGGTGATATCACCCATCGGCCGCTATTAGATCTGTCACTGTACCAAGACAGGGGAGGTGATATCACCCATCGTCCGCTATTAGATCTGTCACTGTACCAAGACAGGGGAGGTGATATCACCCATCGGCCGCTATTAGTTATGTCACTGTACCAAGACAGGGGAGGTGATATCACCCATCGGCCGCTATTAGATCTGTCACTGTACCAAGACAGGGGAGGTGATATCACCCATCGGCCGCTATTAGTTATGTCACTGTACCAAGACAGGGGAGGTGATATCACCCATCGGCCGCTATTAGATCTGTCACTGTACCAAGACAGGGGAGGTGATATCACCCATCGTCCGCTATTAGATCTGTCACTGTACCAAGACAGGGGAGGTGATATCACCCATCGGCCGCTATTAGTTATGTCACTGTACCAAGACAGGGGAGGTGATATCACCCATCGTCCGCTATTAGATCTGTCACTGTACCAAGACAGGGGAGGTGATATCACCCATCGGCCGCTATTAGTTATGTCACTGTACCAAGACAGGGGAGGTGATATCGCCCATCGGCCGCTATTAGATCTGTCACTGTACCAAGACAGGGGAGGTGATATCGCCCATCGGCCGCTATTAGATCTGTCACTGTACCAAGACAGGGGAGGTGATATCACCCATCGTCCGCTATTAGATCTGTCACTGTACCAAGACAGGGGAGGTGATATCACCCATCGGCCGCTATTAGATCTGTCACTGTACCAAGACAGGGGAGGTGATATCACCCATCGTCCGCTATTAGATCTGTCACTGTACCAAGACAGGGGAGGTGATATCACCCATCGGCCGCTATTAGATCTGTCACTGTACCAAGACAGGTGAGGTGATATCACCCATCGGCCGCTATTAGATCTGTCACTGTACCAAGACAGGGGAGGTGATATCGCCCATCGGCCGCTATTAGATCTGTCACTGTACCAAGACAGGGGAGGTGATATCACCCATCGGCCGCTATTAGATCTGTCACTGTACCAAGACAGGGGAGGTGATATCACCCATCGTCCGCTATTAGATCTGTCACTGTACCAAGACAGGGAAGGTGATATCGCCCATCGGCCGCTATTAGATATGTCACTGTACCAAGACAAGGGAGGTGATATCACCCATCGGCCGCTATTAGATCTGTCACTGTACCAAGACAGGGGAGGTGATATCACCCATCGGCCGCTATTAGTTATGTCACTGTACCAAGACAGGGGAGGTGATATCACCCATCGGCCGCTATTAGATCTGTCCCTGTACCAAGACAGGGGAGGTGATATCTCCCATCGGCCGCTATTAGATCTGTCACTGTACCAAGACAGGGGAGGTGATATCACCCATCGGCCGCTATTAGATATGTCACTGTACCAAGACAGGGGAGGTGATATCGCCCATCGGCCGCTATTAGATCTGTCACTGTACCAAGACAGGGGAGGTGATATCACCCATCGGCCGCTATTAGATATGTCACTGTACCAAGACAGGGGAGGTGATATCGCCCATCGGCCGCTATTAGATCTGTCACTGTACCAAGACAGGGGAGGTGATATCGCCCATCGGCCGCTATTAGATCTGTCACTGTACCAAGACAGGGGAGGTGATATCACCCATCGTCCGCTGTTAGATCTGCCACTGTACCAAGACAGGGGAGGTGATATCACCCATCGGCCGCTATTAGATCTGTCACTGTACCAAGACAGGGGATGTGATATCGCCCATCGGCCGTTATTAGATCTGTCACTGTACCAAGACAGGGGAGGTGATATCGCCCATCGGCCGTTATTAGATCTGTCACTGTACCAAGACAGGGGAGGTGATATCACCCATCGGCCGCTATTAGATCTGTCACTGTACCAAGACAGGGGAGGTGATATCGCCCATCGGCCGCTATTAGATCTGTCACTGTACCAAGGCAGGGGAGGTGATATCACCCATCGGCCGCTATTAGATCTGTCACTGTACCAAGACAGGGGAGGTGATATCGCCCATCGGCCGCTATTAAATCTGTCACTGTACCAAGACAGGGGAGGTGATATCGCCCATCGGCCGTTATTAGATCTGTCACTGTACCAAGACAGGGGAGGTGATATCACCCATCGGCCGATATTAGATCTGTCACTGTACCAAGACAGGGGAGGTGATATCGCCCATCGGCCGTTATTAGATCTGTCACTGTACCAAGACAGGGGAGGTGATATCACCCATCGGCCGCTATCAGATCTGTCACTGTACCAAGACAGGGGAGGTGATATCGCCCATCGGCCGCTATTAGATCTGTCACTGTACCAAGACAGGGGAGGTGATATCGCCCATCGGCCGCTATTAGATCTGTCACTGTACCAAGACAGGGGAGGTGATATCACCCATCGGCCGCTATTAGATCTGTCACTGTACCAAGACAGGGGAGGTGATATCACCCATCGGCCGCTATTAGATCTGTCACTGTACCAAGACAGGGGAGGTGATATCGCCCATCGGCCGCTATTAGATCTGTCACTGTACCAAGACAGGGGAGGTGGTATCACCCATCGGCCGCTATTAGATCTCTCACTGTACCAAGACAGGGGAGGTGATATCGCCCATCGGCCGTTATTAGATCTGTCACTGTACCAAGACAGGGGAGGTGATATCACCCATCGGCCGTTATTAGATCTGTCACTGTACCAAGACAGGGGAGGTGGTATCACCCATCGGCCGCTATTAGATCTGTCACTGTACCAAGACAGGGGAGGTGATATCACCCATCGGCCGCTATTAGATCTGTCACTGTACCAAGACAGGGGAGGTGGTATCACCCATCGGCCGCTATTAGATCTGTCACTCTACCAAGACAGGGGAGGTGATATCGCCCATCGGCCGCTATTAGATATGTCACTGTACCAAGACAGGGGAGGTGATATCGCCCATCGGCCGCTATCAGATCTGTCACTGTACCAAGACAGGGGAGGTGATATCGCCCATCGGCCCCTATTAGATCTGTCACTGTACCAAGACAGGGGAGGTGATATCGCCCATCGGCCGCTATTAGATCTGTCACTGTACCAAGACAGGGGAGGTGATATCACCCATCGGCCGCTATTAGATCTGTCACTGTACCAAGACAGGGGAGGTGATATCACCCATCGGCCGCTATTAGATCTGTCACTGTACCAAGACAGGGGAGGCGATATCGCCCATCGGCCGCTATTAGATCTGTCACTGTACCTAGACAGGGGAGGTGATATCACCCATCGGCCGCTATTAGATCTGTCATTGTACCAAGACAGGGGAGGTGATATCACCCATCGGCCGCTATTAGATCTGTCACTGTACCAAGACAGGGGAGGTGATATCGCCAATCGGCCGCTATTAGATCTGTCACTGTACCAAGACAGGGGAGGTGATATCGCCCATCGTCCGCTATTAGATCTGTCACTGTACCAAGACAGGGGAGGTGATATCGCCCATCGGCCGCTATTAGATCTGTCACTCTACTACCAAGTCTTAATCGGAGACACTGGTCACGATGAGCGTTTTTCACAATGCGATTGTTCATATTAGACGCTGAGATGAGACTATTGTTTACCTTCACACTGTCTTCTGGCAAAATATACACAGATTACAATCCATTAGAGACACCGTGCTTCTGCAGGTTGCCAAATATTCCACTGACTCTGGCAAAGAGATTTATTGCAATGTCTTTTCCGAGCTAAAGTCAAAGTCAAAACTCTTCGCCCCTCGATTTTTGCCAATTATGAAAAAATTTACGCTTCGATTTTTACACAAACGGCTGAAATGTTGTCTATAAACATTCCGCAGATAAGTCCTGCACTGTGCACAATCCTACCTATCAACCTGTTGCACTTAGCCTATTAGCGAGCGCACGCGAGCTCTTAAGGTAACATTCATGCATATTCAAAGTCCATTTCAAGCATAGGCTTACGACTTTCATTTTGCGTAACAGCCCCCATGAGACGTTTTCGGATTCGGAGTAAATATCAGCTGTACATAAATATATTCAAGCAAAGAGAGGGCGGAGCCTATTTTGTCATGTCTTTAATAATTAAATCATGCAGCTGCTGCAAAAAATTAACCAATAAATTATTTAATGTTAACACTGGATTTATAAGCGACGCGCTAAATGTCTGTTGCCAAGCAGAACGCTCTTGGTGACCGCCCATCGACTGCTGTCATAGTAATTGTGACGTCAAAATGTTATAAACATGACGTCACAATGGGAGTTCCTAAGCAACCGAATGAGAAGCATATCCCGCGAAAGATATACTTTGTGGCAAGCCGAAGTGAGATTAATTTTCAATACTAATCTAGATGTATCCCCTCGGAATATCTGAATTAAGAGATATACGCTCGCATTTTTGGGTAGCACCTATCTATATTAATCCCATGTTAGCAGACGTCTGTTTCGTTGTTTTTGTCGCCATTTGCAAGTGTCGTCTCACCGTTATCATTGCCTCATATATTCTTGCGCGCCAGTGTTTTGCATATTTCGTGACGTCAGCTTGCTCGATCCTATGCATAGGTGGCGCTGTTTCACGACAGCGCCACCTGTTGAGTGTCGTTATGCTTGGCACGATCGCAGACGCCATATTTGTATGAAATGGAGGCGCAAAAGATTATTCTCAACGTTTTTAACTTTTTCGAGCGCGAGAAACGTGAAGAACGGTTAACGATTTCAATAAACCGACACAATGAAAGGACCTGCGCCGCTTTAGGTATTTCTAAGAGCCAACTTCGACAGGCACGTCTACAAGATCATAACGTAAACGGTAAGTTTGTGATTTTTATTCCTATGACCTTTATATGTGTGACGTTATGATCCACTCTGACCTGCGAAATATTCACGATGTTTTTATTATAATTTGCAAGACTATAATCATATGCAAAAATCATATGCATAGCATAAACTATACTTTTAGCCGTGTTTTTTTTGAAAGCAAATAAGCTGTTCTGGGACGTAGTTTGATGTTTCCAATGTCTGAATTGAGCGTAACAATTTCTATGCCAAACAACTTGAAGCAATTGTTCTGACTTTAGGGCCTCTCCAACTCTGTCGATGACTTCGGTATTCTTGACATCTCTATATTTTTTTCCGGTTGTTAGCCGCCTCCCGGAGCTTTTCGGAACCGTAGCCGGTCGCTGGCCGAGGTGCGTCCCTGGTGGAATTCTGGCATCAAATGCACAGGTTGAGGGCTTTAAAACTGGCTCCATGGCAATGCATCTGCGTCACAGATCTCAGTTAACCCATTGTTCGTGTAATTGTAAACATTCTGCGACGCTGATGTTGATCAAAGAACTTGAATGAGTTTTATAAATTCTTTGTGTTGATGCCGATATCGACAGGAGTATAGCGTATTGGTGATGTGACAAAGTAACACAAATTAGAGGTTCGTTTAATTCATTCCTTAGTTAGCATGGATTTTTGTTTTTGCGCGAACAGTTTCTATGGAAATTACCATTCATAAAGAACATATAAAACTCGTTGCTGTGGTAACGCTCAAGTCATTGGTACGTCATAGTAGATATCCTGGCAATTTATCAATGAAAATTGCACCATACTTGTAAGGAGAAACCCGACAACGTGAATGCTTTGTTTGACTTGTACCATTTGTTTTCTGGAATTTGGCAATATAAAACGTCAAAAACGAGAGTGGTAACAGGCAGATCCGGATTCAGCTTCATCGAAATATCTTGGCACAAGTTGTGCAAGCTTTTAACACAAAATACTTCTAGGGTTATTTCTAAGAAGCTTTCACGATTTTTCACCAGTCTCCACACCAGCCTTTTCCTTACCCCCACAAATCCTCTCTTTTCCCTCTACCGTACAACCCTTTTCCTTGATTCCACCTGTCTTCTCTTGGCCCACCATGACACCCTTTTCTTTAAAGCGGTGTTTTTTGTTAACTGAGCTGAGCATGTCCAGATTGGTCCCGATCCTGAACGATACAAACGATTCAAGATTCGCCTTCGAGAGCGTCCTGGCCATCCACAAGGACACCCAGAAGCAGTATGCGGAGAAGCACGGACCCACTATTAGCGAGCGCAGCCGGTATCCGATGCACAGCGGTCACGTGGTATACGAGATTAAGATGCACACCACCAGTGCCTTACTCCCCTTCGAGGGTGTCTACCAGTGCGTCCTCGAGCGGAAATTCGATAAAACCATCGTCATTTCCTCGGTGACGTTGCTGGGCAACGTCAGCGTGTTTCCTGCCACGCCTCGCGCAAATCTCGTGCCGTGCGAGAGGACGGACGAAGAGCGCCACGACCACCACATCGTCCTCAGGTAGGGTCACCTGAGCTGCGTGCGCTGCCGAGGCTTCGGCCACCCGAGACCGGAAGTCGGCGTCTACCGCCATAGCCAGCTGTCCGTCTTCCGGACGCCGGCGGAAGTGACGCAATATCGTCGTACGTCAGCGTCAGCAAGTACATCAATGTGGCGGACGCTGGGGTGGCGGAATCGACTGTACACCTTCCGACGCCCCGACCCGACCATGAGCGGTCGGTACGCATGCGTGGCCAAGAACAGCGGCGGTCAGCATGACGTGTACTTCGAGGTCGATTATCGGGCGAATTAATTAGCTGCCGTACCACACTTAATTGCTTATTAACCAACATACACAATTAAATAATTTATTAACATGACATGCTTAATTAATTAATCAGCTGAGTAGGTTAATTAATTAATCAGCTGAGTATGTCAATTAATTAATCAGCTGAGTATATGTTAAGTAATTAGCTCAGTATGTTAATCAATTAGCTGAGTATGTCAATTAAATTTGCTAAGGTTAATTAATTGGTCAGCTGAGTCGGTTAATTAATTAATCAGCTGAAGAAGTTAATTAATTAACATATTTACAATACAACATAACATACAATTAATTAAACGCATCGCGCAGATGGATCTTCTTCCATGGTTACAGTAGCGCCATCTCGGTCAGCATAGCTCACGCATAACTCAAGACTAACATTTACAAAATGATTCGCTTTATTCTCGAAGCCGGCCAGCAGGCCTGATGAGCCCTGTAGAGTGCCACCCTGCATGGTGCCACTCCGAGGGTGGTGTGTAAATGATATGCAGACAAATACAGTGACGTTAGACAATGACGTGAATATAACAGCCCTGTACATGCGTGTATAACCGGAACTGACTCAACGGATGTGTCGTGCGCGACCAAAACTTTTGCGCAGGTCTCCTTCACTCCCATTTTCGGCGAGGGTCCCGCGTTGCCTAGGATACGTCTTCGTGTTTGACCGCATGGTGACAATTAAAGACACTGTTGGTCGGCCGTAACTATGCATTTGTATCTGCACCACACATCAACATATTGACTAACGGGACTGTACCAACGAGTTTTTTTTTTATCATCGCTTCATGAAATGATACACTGTACCGTGGACACTAACCAGTGAAGCTCGTGTACTATAGATGCGCGTAATACAAATATACATATACATGTATATATGTATGTTTACAAATGAAACATCAATCGATGAGTCAGGATTTGTGTTTTAGGTGTTACATTCCAAGATTGAACGGCTTGGTCGTGGTCGGGTAGGTACTGCCAGGGAGGGGATGGGTGGGGAGGGGATGGGGGTGGGGTGAGGTTGGTCTACCAAACGCGGACGTATCCGCCCCCTCCCACCCTCACACCCCCTCCAGCACCACCACCCAACACACTCCTCCCACCGGGTCCGCCATTGCCCAAATGTATGGACAGCTCCATTTGTAGATTTGCTTACGGTGTAGTTAATACTCCTTTCGTCTCTTTGGTATATGTAGTTATAGAGTACATTATATAGCACATGATCGGTGTATATAGATGATGCCAGTCACGCCAGGAATGCATACGGTACATAATCAACATTTATATCTGTCCAAGTGTGATATGCCTAATGAAATATTATTGAATCGGTCGTGCCGGTCAGTATAAAATTTGTTGCTCGATATGTTTTGAAATATGGATGTTAAGCAGCCAGGGCGGATCTAGGAATTTGAAAAAGGGGCTTGGGGAGTAAAACCCCTTTAACCTTCCTTGGATCCGCTGGTGGTTATGTGTTGTTGGTTTAGTGTTTTCAATTGAGGAAGATCGGAAGTTTCATTTAGGCCTATGTGCTGAATGGGAGAAACAACCTGGCGCAGTGGTGCCATCTGGTGAATGAATTACCCAGTAAGTACAAAGCTCCGCACGGATGGGCGACTTTGAATGGTTCTGCCAGTAGAGGGCAGTATTGTTTACAATTGCATGAAACTTCTCAAGTCACGAACCCTGGCCTAGAATAGCTTGCCGAAAAACGTTTTGTGTGTAAATCGAAAAACCAAACTCTACCATTGATGTTTAAAGTAATGTGCAAGTTGTGCAACGTTTCAGCGTTCTAAAAATTACAACAGCTATTGTCGATAAAGCGAAATTGTATTTGTTATGAGCAAATAGCCGACATGATAAGTACTCAAGGTCACTTGAATCGCTTCACTGGACCTTCGATGTATCAACTATGTCAGATTAGAAATGTACCCCAGCTTAATTGAGGAAGTTCTTGCTTCATAGCAATAATAGCGCATTTTGGGAATACAAAAAAAAACAAGATAAGTAGTAAAATTAATTTCTCTTTACTATGGAATTAAATTCAAATATATTGCGAAAATAATTGAACTATAGGTGAAAACTATGGCAACATGAGTATGACTTTTATGCAATACGGAATCCACGCTAAAGTGTCCACAGTGACTGACGTTTACTCCCCTACACAATGCCAATAGGCCGAGACGACATATACCTGTTAGTCTGTTAAGATACTTCGACCATGAATTGCATTGTAAGATAGAATTATTGTTGAATTGTAAGGTAAGAATTAGTTCCCAAGGACGAGGCTCACAAGTAGACTGACACAAAGACATTTTATATAGGTGGTTATTTGCGTCTCAGTGTGACTAATGCAAGGTTAATGCTGTTTGTAGATGTTCCAGAACAATACCACAGAGTAGTATATCTAATAGCTACTCTGTGACAATACTTAGGTTCCCTTCAGACCCACCAGCCAAGAGAGTAATTAATGCAATTCACAGCCGCTAAATGTTACCATTTTGATTTTTCCTTCTGGGTACGATATATGATGTAAAACAGAATATAAAGAATATCGGCTACATTGTTTAATTTAATGGAAATGTAGTAAGCATATACAGAGATATATATAGGCAATATATAGATAAAGCTGCCTAGATATTTTGATAAGAATATCATGGTTATATTTGAGAAACCGTATTTCTCTTTAAATACCCTGTTTACTCTTTCATATATGTAATTCTGGCTATATATTGTAGTGTGCCGACAACTTTATTGTTCGCAAGTACCTCAGTACCAATGTCCAATGTACGTACAAGCATATAATCCTGGATTCAATTCCCAGTAGCTACATCATGATTTTCACATCTCCTTTCATACAAATTACACGTCAAATTCGTTTTTTCCAAACCCCAAACGCCAGAGCGCCATTAAACATAAACATATACAGTCAGTTATACATTAATATCACATATGTCAACCTGACGTTAGAATACACAAAGGTAACAACACTGATGACACAATCATACATATACCAGTATTATTCACAAAATGCGTTCCTATATGTATGCTAACCAAGTACATTCTGTCATGAATTTCATGAAATAGAGAAATGAAGACTTAACATCTACAACTGATTCAAAATATGACTGCAAGAAACTTATAAATATATATGAGACTGTCAAGAAAATTCCTTCGCTTTTGCTTAATCACTTTATTATAACTAATAATAATGATATTATTATGAATACTAAGCAAACCAAATTTTAGTAAGACATAACACAACTGGCATATATAATATATCGTATATAATATATTACCGGAATTATCTTGTTTGTGACGCGTCATGCACACCACGCATTCTATGCAAGATTTATCTTTGCTGCACAGAACACTAAAATAACTAAATAAATACAACGTATTTTATCGTCTTTGTCCATTTTACGAAGCTATATTGGTGAGTATCAATATAAATAAAAGACCTTCATTTTGTAGATTTAATATGTCAAACGTGACATTTTTAAAACACACACAAAGTGGCCAAGCTACATTAGAAAAATAAGTTACGCAACGTAGTACTGTTGTCCCAAAATTGTAGGTTAGGGGCAAATATAAAAGAGACCATAAGATTGAACTTAATAGATGGATCAACACAAAACCCATGACGCGAACATTGCACTGAATACATTCAACCCATATAATTATTCTGCATTAATAGGCGCATTTCTTTGGGCCAAGACCGGTAGGCAGCCCGGTATACTCAACCTCTTCCGGACCTGCAAGAGCGTCAACGACATGTTCACACCCGTCATGTGCGGTTCATTTAGGGGTAATAGAACCCAGACACTCACTTTTCAATCAGCCGCCATCTGATATGATCAAATATAATAATAAATGTTCTGGTTTGTAAAGGGCACATCGGCATACCGAATGAATGCGCGCGCATCCGACCCGAGTGAAAGAAGTGTCGGGCGGTTTACCGATGCGTAATGTGCGTATTCGGTCCACCTTGGGGATATGCCCGGGTTACCAACGAAATGCGCCCAATGCCAGTCCCACATGTTACTAAGATAACTACCAATGAACTACTTACTTAATTAAGTAAGGATCTGAATAGAGAAAAAGAGTAACGCATGCAGGTAAAATCGGTACTAAATGTGTTTCAATTACGAGGATGTTCAAGTTATGCTTGGATCCACTGCAATCGTTTCTGCAAACAAGAATGAAGTCAGTACACATTTAGCGAAACACCAATCATGAATTCTCACATGTTTTCAAAGCCCCCACCCATACCTTACCCCAGTTCCCGTCCTGTTTAATTAGCTTACCTGTAAGGGATAAGATGGCTAGCGAGACCATTTATGCCAGCAGACAAAAAGGCTTTCCCCATAAATCGTGAATCTTAACTCTAATATACTTTTACTTTGTATATAGGTTGTGCAGTAACGTGACCCCCACTGCGCAAGCGCCAACTCACTCTGTCCGCAGAGGGAGCTCTTTCCGCATAACGCAAGCCGATCATTGAGTTATTAGCATTTACACAAAGTATTGTACAAATAACCCCCAGCGTGTCCAGGGAGAGAAGGGTGGAAGTGGGGGGGGGGGGGGGGCACTGCAAGCAAGTCCCACCAGTCGTCCAAGTGAAGTGGCATGACCAACGCAGCTCCAAACTTGACGACCCCAGAATAGACCGAGATAAGGCTAAACTGACGGAACGCAGGTTGATGTAAGTTGTATATTCAGGAAGCTTTAACCACTTTTGGTCATATCGCGTTAATGGGTTGAGGAGGGGAGAGTGGAGCCATGCCCGGGGGTAACCCACTACACTTTGCGAAGAAAATCATGCATTTTACGGGGCTCGCACCAGCGACCCACGCGCCGTTAGGCTCTCATGTGACCATAGCACTCAAGACGAGCGCTCTAGCCCGCTGAGCTACCGGGCCGGCCCAGGGTAGCAGGTTCAGGGGTACTTTGACCGCGGCCAAAAGAAACTTTAGGACGGGGGAGGTGCGGGGTGGTGCCAACCATTACCTTAATCCTAACATGTTAGCTCTAACCCTGGACATAACCCAGTCTTATTCCCAACATACTAGCCCAAAGCCAACCAAGCACTAGACGGCCTGCCGTTCAAAATTGGGGATAAACAAATGTCATGATCAGTGTGACATCACCTGCACAATCTCTATCGAATGTTTTGGGAATACAGGTTTTTTTTTCAACAGAGTATATGAACTATGCATATAAATTTGAATGTTGGTGACAACATCTGTATAACGAACTTTAGACGTATCAATATATGCTTATAATGTGTCTGTATGTCAGTTACCTACCTGGAGTGTCATACACTGCACACGCTACGTTTTCTTTAAATGTGCACCCAGGATCAAGAGGTAGCTTGCTGGGGTCAACGACAGTTGCTCCACAAGCAAAATCATGAGGCGTAACACCGACGCACCACACAGTCCTTGAACAGTCGAACGGGTTCTGGTAGTGCCCGTTTACTACTCCTGCACACTTGTTCACCACAATATCTACAATATAATAATGCCACCATCGCAATCACACAGCTATGATATGAAATCACTGAATATTCGATGCAGGATGTTGCCTCAGTAGTGTCCCTAGCCGGTGGGAAGGGTAACCTGTTGTTGTAAATTCTACTGCATCACCTCAGAGTCTTCTATTATCCAGCTGTATCCGGGTAATACCGGTATGTCCGTTCGAGAGTTCAAAAAAACAAACACAGCGAAACAACCTCCCTCGTGAACAAATAGAATTAAAATACCACCGAGGGGTTCATACCATGCTACCGTTCGCAGAACAAGCGTTAATAGTTAAATGGGTTAAATCGATAGTCTGCAGATGTCTTACCTATGCTGCAGTTCTTGTTCGTGGTGCCATTGTAACATTTACAGAGTGGGTCGCAGTCACAGCGGTAGTCAGTTCCCATAGGAACGCATTTACCATACACACAAGGATGAATGGCGCATGGATCTGTGAAGGTAAATAGCAACTTTCAACATTCTTCAGAGAATCACACACTGTGCATGTGCACGATAGTAAATACGAAATGCAAAATCTTCCATACTTAAAAGCCAACTTCTGTGTAAATTTACTCGTAAAACAAATTAACATAATATACACACAGAATAGTAACTATTGAAGCAATCAATTAAATAGGTGGATGGGCAAATTATGTGGTTCATGGTTTGGCACGTTTTATTCACGAAATCTGTACTAACTCGGGCATCAACTCCAAACGATCAAAGCTGTGATTTTGGCGACAAGTGACGTAGATATCTGTTACGTCACAAAACGACGATTTTTGATTAAACGCATCCCGCAAACGTAACCCTATGAGCATTACGTCTCCAGAACTCGGGGTGTTTCCTGACCTACAGAGATACGTTTGCTGGATCCGTTTTCGGGACAACGTGTAAATCGCCTATCTAACATCTTCTAACGCGTCTAACATCGTACGTATGATGGCCCAAGGGGATTTTCTTGATCATTTTTTTTCTGCAAATATTTTTTGGGTGACTACTTAGTTATTTTAAACGAGATAATTGCTCGACAAGTCTTGCACTTAGCGCTAAGTCTAGTGGCGGCCTGACTGGTGATTATGAATACGGCCCCAGGAGAGGATACTTCACGATGCTTTAAATATTATATTGGTTGTCTTTAGACGAGGAAAAGCCAAGGAAAATTTGTCGAATGTAAGTGGAACATTTTTCGGCCGTCTGCAGTGGCAGTTCGCCCAGTGCACAATGCCGCACAAACCCGCCCACTAACGTTATTTGAAACTTAATGCTGACTGTACTATAGGAAAGAAAGACTATGGGACGATGGTGGCTTTTCATAATTTCCGCAACTCTACTTTCATATCAACATTTTCTTCCAAAGAACCAGACTGCACTAACCACTGCTAATGTAGGCCCAACATAGCCATTTATCTTGCATCTTAGCAGTCTGGGCACGTTTTGGTCGCCAAAACACGGGCTTCAAAATAGGCTGAAATATATCTATTAAGTTGCAATTTATTTGAAAAAAACATGATCAAAATACCAAGGTCTTCCTCCTTAGATGACCCCATAGAAACTGCACGTGCAACACTTTTAGAGCAACACCAGCATGTTACTTGAGTAGCTTTGATGTATTACTTTCATTGTAACCGAAGTTCACTTTACATTTAGAAATATTATTTGCCAGGCCATAGCCTGATTAGTGGTCAGAACCTATATGAAAGCAATTTTTATCAATGAAAATGTTAACTGTTTAGACGGTTTCACATTTATCATATAAATGTTGTTCTAATACGTTGTCAACTTGAAATCTTTTTTAGAGGAATGTATTCCGTGTGAAAAATTGTTAGACTCTTTATATTATGTGAATATTCTATTTCATGTAATGAAATAATGACATAAAAGCAATGAATGACATGACCATTTCCCAAAGAAGACCATCGTTATGTGTCCTAATCCATTGGAGAACTAGTCCTGAAGAAACTGCTCTGTTACATAATGTTTGTGATTTTGTTGCTTAAAGGCAACACAGCGAAAGAAGAAATATAAATATACATAAAACTAAAACACAAAGCAAAACTGTTTAAACTCTTTGTTCTAAATTCTATTGCATTCCTCCTCTATTGTGATCGCCTTCCTAAATTGTGAAGAACGCTGTCGCTCCACCATTTACGGTTGTGGACTGCACCGACTGCAATAACTCATTTGTGCGCCGCGCGAGAGTGGAAAACCGGAACGTAAACGTATCGGCGCTAACGGATCGGGATGCGTATCAGTGGCGCGGAAACGTAGTGCGATAACTCTCTAATATCTTGAAAGTCCCTTTGGACAGAGGAGCTGGACTTTTAGCTGTTCATACAGCATCATTAATTGATTTATGTATATGTGAACTCCTTGGGCGCCTTTTAACTTCCTACAGCAAGTGTGTTAACGTTCTTGTTCTATGATCAAATGTCTGCACGCTTGATTTGTATAAAAGATACTTGGCTCAGATATTTCCGGTTTTGGTATATCCAACCAATATCTATGCTATCGTTTATGGGACATGTAAGCTTGACTTACCAAATGGTGTTGTAGTATCTGCTGTCGTGGGGGCCACGGTGCCTGGGTATGACGTCAATGATGCTACAGTCATTGTGGTCGACGGTTCAGCAATGGCTGTTGTCGAAGGTGTTGTCGACGGTTCAGTAACGGCTGTTGTCGAAGGTGCTGTTGACGGTTCAGCAATGGTTGTTATCGAAGGTTTTGTCAACGGTTCGTTATGGCTTAAGGATAGGGCTTTGGTTTAAGGCCCACAGCGTGGCGCCACGTATAAACATAAGACCCGGAGGACACACATGTAAACAATCTTCGGGAACCGCTCGCCAACCCAACCCACCATAACTTAAACCTAGCAGTTTACCGTGATGGCTGAAAGTAAAAGATAGACCTGTATCGTCTAATTGCGCAATAATTGTCATTTGGCACATACCTATTGTGACGCTTGGATCCAGTGTAATCGTTTCTGCAAACAAGAATGAAGTTTTAAAGAAACACTAATCATGAATTCACACATGTTTTCCAAGCCCCTCTCCCCTCCCTTACCCCCCCCCCCTCTCCCTTATTCCCCTCCCGTCCCGTTTAATTAGCTTACATGTAAGGAATAAGATGGCTAGCAGGACCAGTTATGCAGTGACAAAAAGGTGTTCCCCATAAATCGTGTTTATAAAATATTAAAACCAGAAACCAAAAAGGGATGATGAAAATTTGTATCAAGCAAAAGGAATTTGTATACTCAATGTCTGTTTTCCGATTGCGTAATAAAAATATGTTTAAACTATGATAAAAATGCGAGAGAACAAGAGAACTATTTTCACACATACCAGGGGTTACGGCGGGGCCCAGTGTAGTCGGGTCTGTAAACAGGAATAAAGAATTAAAACTAGCATTAACATAACATAACATTAACACATGTCCTGGAAACACGATTAATACCAAGAAGATTACCATTCTCAGATAGGAACAAGCATGGCGCCGGGTTTACTCATTGACCCGACCCGAGTCATCGATTCTGCTATAGCTAAGAGGGACTACTATTACAATTGTAGAAAATGTAACATTTCTGTTAACATGAATCAATTTAGTCTTTCATACTAGGCCTATGCAATATCCACGGTATTGAGAGCTATCTTCGCAGAAATGAAATATAGGCTTATACTGTATAAAAGTTTAATCACTGAAGAAGCAATTTATTAAGTTATATATTACAACAGTTCGTTTAGTAAGTACTCGAATTTATAATGGAACCAGCTCATCTATACTGTGCTTCGCTTTTATGTGACTAAGTAATATTTCTCTCTTATATACGTTTACTTTGCATAGAGGTTGTGCAGTCACGTGACCCCCACTGTTTGCCGGTCATTTTGGATTGCGCAAGCGCCAACCCACTCTGACAGCAGAGGGACCTCTTTCCGCATAGCGCAAGCGGAACACCCTCTGCCTGGGAGACCGGCGTCAACCATAGCGTTATTAGCATTTGCACAATGAACCCGTCAAAGTATTGTACAAATAACCCCCAGCGTGTCCAGAGAGAGGAGGGTGGAAGGGGGAGAGGGGCACTGCAAGCAAGTGCCGCCAGTTGTCCAAGTGAAGTGGCATGACCAACGCAGCTCCAAACTTGACGACCCCAGAATAGACCGAGATAAGGCTGAACTGACGGGACGCAGGTTGATGTAGGTTGTATATTCAGGAAGCTTTAACCACTTTTGGTCATATCGCGTTAATGGGTTGAGGAGGGGAGAGTGGAGCCATGCCCGGGGGTAACCCACTACTCTTTGCGAAGAATGTCATGGGATCTTAACACTGCGACCACACAGACATGGCCACAACAGGGCTCGAACCATCGATCCACGCGCCGTTAGGCTCTTTCGTGGCCATAGCACTCAATGCGAGCGCTCTAGCCCGCTGAGCTACCGGGCCGGCCCAGGGTAGCAGGCTGAGAGGCACTTTGACCACGGCCAGCTATTACCTTAATCCTAACATGTTAGCTCTAACCCTGGACATAACCCAGTCTTATTCCCAATATACTAGCCCAAAACCAACCAAGCACTAGACGGCCTGCCGTTCAAAATTGGGGATAAACAAATGTCATGCATGATCAGTGTGACATCACCTGCACAATCTCTATCGAATGTTTTGGGAATACAGGGGTTTTGTCAACAGAATATATGAACTATGCATATAAATTTGAATGTTGGTGACAACATCTGTATAACTAACTTTAGACGTATCAATATATGCTTATAATGTGTCTGTATGTCAGTTACATACCTGGAGTGTCATACACTGCACACGCTACGTTTTCTTTAAATGTGCACCCAGGATCAAGAGGTAGCTTGCTGGGGTCAACGACAGTTGCTCCACAAGCAAAATCATGAGGCGTAACACCGACGCACCACACAGTCCTTGAACAGTCGAACGGGTTCTGGTAGTGCCCGTTTACTACTCCTGCACACTTGTTCACCACAATATCTACAATATAATAATGCCACCATCGCAATCACACAGCCATGACATGAAATCACTGAACATTCGATGCAGCATGTTGTTTCAGTAGTGTCCCTAGCCGGTGGGAAGGGTAACCTGTTGTTGTAAATTCTACTACATCACCTCAGAGTCTTCTATTATCCAGCTGTATCCGGGTAATATGTCCGTTCGAGAGTTTAAAAAAACAAACCCACAAAAACAAACAGAGCGAAACGACCTCCTTCGTGAACAAATAGAATTAAAATACCACCGAGGGGTTCATACCATGCTACCATTCGCAAAATAAGCGTTAATAGTTAAATGGTTTAAATCGATAGTCTGCAGATGTCTTACCTATGCTGCAATTCTTGTTCGTGGTGCCATTGTAACATTTACAGAGCGGGTCGCAGTCACAGCGGTAGTCAGTTCCCATGGGAACGCATTTACCATAGACACAAGGATGAATGGCGCATGGATCTGTGAAGGCAAATAGCAACTCTCAACATTCTTCAGGGAATCACACACTGTGCATGTGCACGATAGTAAATACGAAATGCAAAATCTTCCATACTTAAATGCCAACTTATGTGTAAATTTACTCGTAAAATTAACATAATATACATACAGAATAGTAACTATTGAAGCAATCAATTAAATAGGTGGATGTTTTTTAGTTTTGCGCATTTTAGTCACGAAATCTGTACTAACTCGGGCATCAACTCCAAGCGATCAAAACTGCCATTTTGGCGCCAAGTGACGTAGATACCTGTTACGTCACAAAACGCCGAATGATCAATCGTCTATGACGAGTTCTTGATGTTTTAACGCGTCATATGGGATAATGACCAATATTTCTAATAGTACTCTTGAGTAAACTAAACGGCTTGTCAAACATTTTAAAGGCGTAATATATTGGTATTAGAGAGTTATTGCTTTACGTCTTTGATTGAACGCAAACGTAAACGTAAACGTAACCCTATGAGCATTGCGTCTCCAGAACTCGGGGTGTTTCCTGACTTACAGAGATACGTTTGCTGGATCCGTTTTCGGGACAACGTGTAAATCGCCTATCTAACATCTTCTAACGCGTCTAACATCGTACGTATGATGGCCCAAGGGAATTTTCTTGATCTTGATTTTTCTGCGAATATTTCTTGGGTGACTACTTAGCTATTTTAAACCCCATAATTTCTCGACAAATCTTGCACTTAGCGCTAAGTCTAGTGGCGGCCTGAGTGGTGATTATGAATACGGCCCCAGGAGAGGATACTTCACGATGCTTAAATATTATATTGGTTGTCTTTAGACGGGGAAGTGCAAAGGAAAATTTGTCGAATGTAATTGGAACATTTTTCGGCTGTCTACAGTGGCAGTGGCCAGCACAGTGGCCAGTTCGCCCAGTGCACAATGCCGCACAAACCCGACCAACAGCGTTACTTGAAAAATACATGTGTGTTTATATCTGTGACTAATGCTGACTGTACTTTAGGAAAGAAAGACAATGAGACGCTGGTTGCTTATTGATAATTTCCGCAACTCTGCTTTCATATGAACATTTTCTTCCAAAGAACCAGACTGCACTAACCACTGCTAATGTAGGCCCAACACAGTAATTTTTCTTGCGTCTTAGCAGTCTAGGCACGCTTTGGTCGCCAAAACACGGGCTTCAAAATAAGCTGAAATATATCTATTAAGTTGCAATTTATTTGAAATGACCCCATTTGAAACTGAATGTGCAACACTTTTAGAGCAACACCAGCATTTTACTTGAGTAGCTTTGATGTATTACTTTCATTTGTAACCGAAGTTCACTTTACATTTAGAGATATTATTTGCCAGGCCATAGCCTGATTAGTGGTCAGAACCTATATGAAAGCAATTTTTATCAATGAAAATGTTAACTGTTTAGACGGTTTCACATTTATCATATAAATGTTGTTCTAATACGTTGTCAACTTTAAATCTTTTTTAGAGGAATGTACTCCGTGTGAGAAATTGTTAGTCTGTTTATATTATGTGAATATTCTATTTCATGTAATGAAATAATGACATAAAAGCAATGAATGACATGACCATTTCCCGAAGAAGACCATAGTTATGTGTCCTAATCCATTGGAGAATTAGTCCTGAAGAAACTGCTCTGGTACATAGTATTTGTAATTTTGTTGTTTAAAGGTAACACAGCGAAAGAAGTAATAGAAATACACACAAAAACCTAAAGCACAATACTAAATTATAAAGTCTTTGTTCTAAATTCTATTACATTCTTCCAGTATTGTGATCGCCTTCCTAAATTTTGAAGAACGCCGTCGCTTCCACCCTTACGGTTGTCGACTGAACACCGACTGCAATAACTCATTTGTGCGCCGCGCGAGAGTGGAAAACCGGAACGTAAACGTATCGGCGCTAACGGATCAGGATGCGTATCAGTGGCGCGGAAACGTAGTGCAATAACTCTCTAATATCTTGAAAGTCCCTTTGGACAGCTGAGCTGGACTTTTAGCTGCTCATACAGCATCATTAATTGAGTTATGTATATCTTAGCTAATGGGCGGCAACTGTGTTAACGTTCTTCTTCTATTATCAAATGTCTGCACACTTGATTTGTATAAAAGATACTTGGCTCAGATATTTCCGGTTTTGGTATATCCAACCAATATCTATGCTATCGTTTATGGGACATGTAAGCTTGACTTACCAAATGGTGTTGTAGTATCTGCTGTCGTGGGGGCCACGGTACCTGGGGATGACGTCAATGATGCTACAGTCGTTGTGGTCGACGGTTCAGTAATGGTTGTTGTCGAAGGTGCTGTCGACGCTTCAGCAATTGCTGTTGTCAAACGTGGTGTCGACGGTTCAGTAAGGGTTGTTGTCGAAGGTGTGGTCGACGGTTCAGTAATGGTTGTTGTCGAAGGTGCTGTTGACGGTTCAGCAATGGTTGTTATCGAAGGTTTTGTCAACGGTTCGTTATGGCTTAAGGATAGGGCTTTGGTTTAAGGCCCACAGCGTGGCGCCACGTATAAACATAAGACCCGGAGGACACACATGTAAACAATCTTCGGGAACCGCTCGCCAACCCAACCCACCATAACTTAAACCTAGCAGTTTACCGTGATGGCTGAAAGTAAAAGATAGACCTGTATCGTCTAATTGCGCAATAATTGTCATTTGGCACATACCTATTGTGACGCTTGGATCCAGTGTAATCGTTTCTGCAAACAAGAATGAAGTTTTAAAGAAACACTAATCATGAATTCACACATGTTTTCCAAGCCCCTCTGCCCTCCCTTACCCCCCCCCCCCTCTCCCTTATTCCCCTCCCGTCCCGTTTAATTAGCTTACATGTAAGGAATAAGATGGCTAGCAGAACCAGTTATGCAGTGACAAAAAGGTGTTCCCCATAAATCGTGTTTATAAAATATTAAAACCAGAAACCAAAAAGGGATGATGAAAATTTGTATCAAGCAAAAGGAATTTGTATACTCAATGTCTGTTTTCCGATTGCGTAATAAAAATATGTTTAAACTATGATGAAAATGCGAGAGAACAAGAGAACTATTTTCACACATACCAGGGGTTACGGCGGGGCCCAGTGTAGTCGGGTCTGTAAACAGGAATAAAGAATTAAAACTAGCATTAACATAACATAACATTAACACATGTCCTGGAAACACGATTAATACCAAGAAGATTACCATTCTCAGATAGGAACAAGCATGGCGCCGGGTTTACTCATTGACCCGACCCGAGTCATCGATTCTGCTATAGCTAAGAGGGACTACTATTACAATTGTAGAAAATGTAACATTTCTGTTAACATGAATCAATTTAGTCTTTCATACTAGGCCTATGCAATATCCACGGTATTGAGAGCTATCTTCGCAGAAATGAAATATAGGCTTATACTGTATAAAAGTTTAATCACTGAAGAAGCAATTTATTAAGTTATATATTACAACAGTTCGTTTAGTAAGTACTCGAATTTATAATGGAACCAGCTCATCTATACTGTGCTTCGCTTTTATGTGACTAAGTAATATTTCTCTCTTATATACGTTTACTTTGCATAGAGGTTGTGCAGTCACGTGACCCCCACTGTTTGCCGGTCATTTTGGATTGCGCAAGCGCCAACCCACTCTGACAGCAGAGGGACCTCTTTCCGCATAGCGCAAGCGGAACACCCTCTGCCTGGGAGACCGGCGTCAACCATAGCGTTATTAGCATTTGCACAATGAACCCGTCAAAGTATTGTACAAATAACCCCCAGCGTGTCCAGAGAGAGGAGGGTGGAAGGGGGAGAGGGGCACTGCAAGCAAGTGCCGCCAGTTGTCCAAGTGAAGTGGCATGACCAACGCAGCTCCAAACTTGACGACCCCAGAATAGACCGAGATAAGGCTGAACTGACGGGACGCAGGTTGATGTAGGTTGTATATTCAGGAAGCTTTAACCACTTTTGGTCATATCGCGTTAATGGGTTGAGGAGGGGAGAGTGGAGCCATGCCCGGGGGTAACCCACTACTCTTTGCGAAGAATGTCATGGGATCTTAACACTGCGACCACACAGACATGGCCACAACAGGGCTCGAACCATCGATCCACGCGCCGTTAGGCTCTTTCGTGGCCATAGCACTCAATGCGAGCGCTCTAGCCCGCTGAGCTACCGGGCCGGCCCAGGGTAGCAGGCTGAGAGGCACTTTGACCACGGCCAGCTATTACCTTAATCCTAACATGTTAGCTCTAACCCTGGACATAACCCAGTCTTATTCCCAATATACTAGCCCAAAACCAACCAAGCACTAGACGGCCTGCCGTTCAAAATTGGGGATAAACAAATGTCATGCATGATCAGTGTGACATCACCTGCACAATCTCTATCGAATGTTTTGGGAATACAGGGGTTTTGTCAACAGAATATATGAACTATGCATATAAATTTGAATGTTGGTGACAACATCTGTATAACGAACTTTAGACGTATCAATATATGCTTATAATGTGTCTGTATGTCAGTTACCTACCTGGAGTGTCATACACTGCACACGCTACGTTTTCTTTAAATGTGCACCCAGGATCAAGAGGTAGCTTGCTGGGGTCAACGACAGTTGCTCCACAAGCAAAATCATGAGGCGTAACACCGACGCACCACACAGTCCTTGAACAGTCGAACGGGTTCTGGTAGTGCCCGTTTACTACTCCTGCACACTTGTTCACCACAATATCTACAATATAATAATGCCACCATCGCAATCACACAGCTATGATATGAAATCACTGAACATTCGATGCAGCATGTTGCTTCAGCAGTGTCCCTAGCCGGTGGGAAGGGTAACCTGTTGTTGTAAATTCTACTACATCACCTCAGAGTCTTCTATTATCCAGCTGTATCCGGATAATATGTCCGTTCGAGAGTTTAAAAAAACAAACCCACAAAAACAAACAGAGCGAAACGACCTCCTTCGTGAACAAATAGAATTAAAATACCACCGAGGGGTTCATACCATGCTACCATTCGCAAAATAAGCGTTAATAGTTAAATGGGTTAAATCGATAGTCTGCAGATGTCTTACCTATGCTGCAATTCTTGTTCGTGGTGCCATTGTAACATTTACAGAGCGGGTCGCAGTCACAGCGGTAGTCAGTTCCCATGGGAACGCATTTACCATAGACACAAGGATGAATGGCGCATGGATCTGTGAAGGCAAATAGCAACTCTCAACATTCTTCAGGGAATCACACACTGTGCATGTGCACGATAGTAAATACGAAATGCAAAATCTTCCATACTTAAATGCCAACTTATGTGTAAATTTACTCGTAAAATGAACATAATATACATACAGAATAGTAACTATTGAAGCAATCAATTAAATAGGTGGATGTTTTTTAGTTTTGCGCATTTTAGTCACGAAATCTGTACTAACTCGGGCATCAACTCCAAGCGATCAAAACTGCCATTTTGGCGCCAAGTGACGTAGATACCTGTTACGTCACAAAACGCCGAATGATCAATCGTCTATGACGAGTTCTTGATGTTTTAACGCGTCATATGGGATAATGACCAATATTTCTAATAGTACTCTCGAGTAAACTAAACGGCTTGTCAAACATTTTAAAGGCGTAATATATTGGTATTAGAGAGTTATTGCTTTACGTCTTTGATTGAACGCAAACGTAAACGTAAACGTAACCCTATGAGCATTGCGTCTCCAGAACTCGGGGTGTTTCCTGACTTACAGAGATACGTTTGCTGGATCCGTTTTCGGGACAACGTGTAAATCGCCTATCTAACATCTTCTAATGCGTCTAACATCGTACGTATGATGGCCCAAGGGAATTTTCTTGATCTTGATTTTTCTGCGAATATTTCTTGGGTGACTACTTAGCTATTTTAAACCCCATAATTTCTCGACAAATCTTGCACTTAGCGCTAAGTCTAGTGGCGGCCTGAGTGGTGATTATGAATACGGCCCCAGGAGAGGATACTTCACGATGCTTAAATATTATATTGGTTGTCTTTAGACGGGGAAGTGCAAAGGAAAATTTGTCGAATGTAATTGGAACATTTTTCGGCTGTCTACAGTGGCAGTGGCCAGCACAGTGGCCAGTTCGCCCAGTGCACAATGCCGCACAAACCCGACCAACAGCGTTACTTGAAAAATACATGTGTGTTTATATCTGTGACTAATGCTGACTGTACTTTAGGAAAGAAAGACAATGAGACGCTGGTTGCTTATTGATAATTTCCGCAACTCTGCTTTCATATGAACATTTTCTTCCAAAGAACCAGACTGCACTAACCACTGCTAATGTAGGCCCAACACAGTAATTTTTCTTGCGTCTTAGCAGTCTAGGCACGCTTTGGTCGCCAAAACACGGGCTTCAAAATAAGCTGAAATATATCTATTAAGTTGCAATTTATTTGAAATGACCCCATTTGAAACTGAATGTGCAACACTTTTAGAGCAACACCAGCATTTTACTTGAGTAGCTTTGATGTATTACTTTCATTTGTAACCGAAGTTCACTTTACATTTAGAGATATTATTTGCCAGGCCATAGCCTGATTAGTGGTCAGAACCTATATGAAAGCAATTTTTATCAATGAAAATGTTAAGTGTTTAGACGGTTTCACATTTATCATATAAATGTTGTTCTAATACGTTGTCAACTTTAAATCTTTTTTAGAGGAATGTACTCCGTGTGAGAAATTGTTAGTCTGTTTATATTATGTGAATATTCTATTTCATGTAATGAAATAATGACATAAAAGCAATGAATGACATGACCATTTCCCGAAGAAGACCATAGTTATGTGTCCTAATCCATTGGAGAATTAGTCCTGAAGAAACTGCTCTGGTACATAGTATTTGTAATTTTGTTGTTTAAAGGTAACACAGCGAAAGAAGTAATATAAATACACACAAAAACCTAAAGCACAAAACTAAATTATAAAGTCTTTGTTCTAAATTCTATTACATTCTTCCAGTATTGTGATCGCCTTCCTAAATTTTAAAGAACGCCGTCGCTTCCACCCTTACGGTTGTCGACTGAACACCGACTGCAATAACTCATTTGTGCGCCGCGCGAGAGTGGAAAACCGGAACGTAAACGTATCGGCGCTAACGGATCAGGATGCGTATCAGTGGCGCGGAAACGTAGTGCAATAACTCTCTAATATCTTGAAAGTCCCTTTGGACAGCTGAGCTGGACTTTTAGCTGCTCATACAGCATCATTAATTGAGTTATGTATATCTTAGCTAATGGGCGGCAACTGTGTTAACGTTCTTCTTCTATTATCAAATGTCTGCACACTTGATTTGTATAAAAGATACTTGGCTCAGATATTTCCGGTTTTGGCATATCCAACCAATATCTATGCTATCGTTTATGGGACATGTAAGCTTGACTTACCAAATGGTGTTGTAGTATCTGCTGTCGTGGGGGCCACGGTGCCTGGGGATGACGTCAATGATGCTACAGTCGTTGTGGTCGACGGTTCAGTAATGGTTGTTGTCGAAGGTGCTGTCGACGCTTCAGCAATTGCTGTTGTCAAACGTGGTGTCGACGGTTCAGTAAGGGTTGTTGTCGAAGGTGTGGTCGACGGTTCAGTAATGGTTGTTGTCGAAGGTGTTGCCGACGGTTCAGCAATGGCTGTTGTCAAACGTGCTGTCGAAGGTTCAGTAAGGGTTGCTGTCCAAGGTGTGGTCGACGCTTCAGCAAGGGTTGTTGTCGAAGGTGCTGTCGACGCTTCAGCAATTGCTGTTGTCAAACGTGGTGTCGAAGGTTCAGTGAGGGTTGATGTCGAAGGTGTGGTCGACGGTTCAGTAATGCTTGTTGTCGAAGGTGTTGCCGACGGTTCAGCAATGGCTGTTGTCAAACGTGCTGTCGAAGGTTCAGTAAAGGTTGTTGTCGAAGGTGTGGTCGACGCTTCAGCAATGGTTGTTGTCGAAGGTGCTTTCGACGCTTCAGCAATTGCTGTTGTCAAACGTGGTGTCGAAGGTTCAGTAAGGGTTGTCGTCGAAGGTGTGGTCGACGGTTCAGTAATGGTTTTTGTCGAAGGTGTTGCCGACAGTTCAGCAATGGCTGTTGTCAAACGCGGTGTCGAAGGTTCAGTAAGGGTTGTTGTCGAAGGTGTCGTCGACGCTTCAGCAATGGTTGTTGTCGAAGGTGCTGTCGACGCTTCAGCAATTGCTGTTGTCAAACGTGATGCTGAAGGTTCAGTAAGTGTTGTTGTCAAAGGTGTGGTCGAAGGTTCAGTAAGGGTTGTTGTCGAAGGTATTGTCGAAGGTTCAGTAATGGCTGTTGTCAAAGGTGGTGTCGAAGGTTCCGTAAGGGTTGTTGTCGAAGGTGTTGTCGAAGGTTCAGTAATGACTGTTGTCAAAGTTGGTGTCGAAGGTTCAGGAAAGGTTGTTGTCGAAGGTGTTTTCGAAGGTGTTGCCGACGGTTTAGTAATAGTTGTTGTCGAAGATGTTGTCGAAGGTTCAGTAAAAGTTGTTGCCGCAGGTGTTGTCGACGGTTCAGCAATTGTTGTTGTCGAAGGCGGTGTCGACGGTTCAGCCATGGTTGTTGTCGAATGTGCTGTCGACGGTTCAGTAATTGTCGTTGTCGAAGCCGGTGTCGACGGTTCAGCAATGGCTGTTGTCGAGGGTGTTCTCGAAGGTTCAGTAATTATTGTTGTCAAATGTGGTGTCGACGGTTCAGTAGTGGTTGTTGTCGAAGGTGATGTCGACGGTTCAGTAATAGTTGTTGTCGAAGGTGTTGTCGACGGTTCAGCAATGGTTGTTGTCGAAGGTATTTTCGAAGGTGCCGTCGAAGGTAGTGTCGAAGGTGCCGTCGAAGGTAGTGTCGAAGCTATTGTCGACGGTTCAGTGGGAGTTGGTGTCAACGAACGTTCAGTAGTGGCTGTCGTCATGGCTACAGGTGGCGTCACAGTGGTGTAGGGAACCAGCCCGAGGTACTCAGAAACGGGGACCCAGTATTTGAATCTCCCGTCTTGGTTGTTTCCGAAGTCCTCCGTCAGGGTCTTGTTAACTTCGCCTAGGACATCCGCCCCACTTGTGTCGGCTGACTTACTGTAGTACAGTATGTACTCGCATATTACACTCCCATTTCTGAAACAGCAGAACGCACGACAAATATCATCAATTAGACTAAAAAATAACTATTTTAGGGACGCTAAGTTACACAATATATATTGAAAGCACTTTGACGGAAATGTTCTGATTTGCATTGATATTGCATGCTTACGGACTTACGTAATTACGTTCATTCGCAATATTTGTACCAATGTTGACTAAAGAATTGATGAACATTATTACGTACATTTATATGTTCTTTGAGAGTATGTATTTTTATTTGAGCCCATAACATAAATGAATACACATTTATTAGCTTTCTCTGGTTATGGACTAGTTCACCAATTGTATAAAAACATCAAAAGTAACGGTTACCTGATATCGGTGACGTCACAAGAGTCATAGCTTCCAACCGCGGGAACCAATATGTCACTCATCTGAAAATATAGTTGCCGCGGCAAAAAATTATAAACACACAACATTTAAACGCTAAACATTGGTCATTCCTTGCAACTGCTGCTGCTGAATAATGTATTTATAGGATCACTTCATGATATATTTTAAATATTTGATCGGACTCTAAAAAATCATTATTAATATTAAACTGGTTATTAATAAATCATCAAGGCCAAGACAAACAGTGAACAAGCTAAGCACATTTTTAACGCAGCAATGTATCCTAAACGGATAAATGCAATATCGATCAATTTCGTTTTTTGGCTCGATCTCACTATCAAGACCAATTTGGATCATTTCACCTTTCCACTTTGTCTATTGATCTGCAAATCGCATACTTTCATTATTAAAGGTCAAGTTCTATCTAAAGTTATGCACACAATACTATTTTTGCTGAGAAAGTTTTTAAATGTTTTGAATGGAAATGATATATTTAGGTTGTCTATAAAAAGACACAAAAGTAGATACACTTGGCGTCCCATATCTAACGATCTCGTTGCTTTGGTCGTTAACGTGAACTACATGCCAACGTTCTACATTCAATATATAGAATAAATGCTTACCCCTTCACAGAAGTCCCTCTTAAAAGCCAAGTACGCGTTGGAACTATGGTCACGAAAATCGTCGACGAAGATCAAGTTGTTGAAGGTCACAATTCCGTAAACAGTTACTAGAGTGGAGGAAATATGCACACGTGTTAACAAAAGGCGTCATACAAAGCGGAAATGTAATATTTACTGCAGTTCGGCATCGATTGAAACTCTTGGGAGGATCTAGCTTCTCAAAATAGGGGTTGGGTACGTCTCGTGCAAGAGGCAATAGCCCACCATGACGGGGCTCTGGTTTGAAAAACTGGATTTGAAACGCCAATCTAGGCATCCAGTGAGCACAAACCGAGACCAAACGACAGGTCATCAAAACGATGACTGCGGTAAGCTCTGTCAGTCATAGATAGGCTGATTTATTCATAATCGCAAATTCCGCGAAACAATTATTACTACTTAAACCGAAACAAAAACTGCAAGTCCATCGTCTTTCGCAGACGGATGCCAACCGCCAACCACTGTAACGCCAAGGCCACGATGTGAACGATACTGTACGCTGAACCAAAGTCACTCTATCCATACAAAAAATACCTCATGCATTGTTTTCCAATTCGATGTTGTCCTGATTTCTTCTATAAAATACTGTTTTGCTGAATAAGGTATTCGGTGTATTAGGTAAATACACATTATTCCAGAAAAAGTAGCTAATGAAAGTATATAAAGATTATACCCACTTTCATTAGCTCTTAATACAGAAAACATGTCGAACCTGTTGTCGACGGTTCAGTTGGGGTTGGTGTCAAAGAACGTTTAGTAGTGGCTGTCGTCGTGGCTACAGGTGGCGTCACAGTGGTGTAGGGAACCAGTCCGAGGTACTCAGAAGCGGGGAGCCAGTATTTGAATCTCCCATCTTGGTTGTTTCCGAAGTCCTCCGCCAGGGTCCTGTCAACCTCGCCTAGGACATCCGCCCCACTTGTGTCTGCTGGCTTACTGTAGTACAGTATGTACTCGCATATCACACTCCCGGCTCTGAAAACAGCAGAACGCACGCCAAATATCAGCAATTAGACAAAAAATTACTATTTTATGGACGCTAAGTTACACAATATATATTGCAAGCACTTGATGGAAATGTTCTGATATGCATTGGTGCTAAATGCTTAAGGACTTAAATAAATACGTTTATTCGCAATATTTGTACCAATGTTGTCTAAATAATTGATGAACCATTCTTTGAGAGTATGTATTTATATTTGAGCCATTAAAAATAAATGAATACGCATTTATTATCTTTCTCTGCATTACGGACCAGTTCATTAGATATAAAAGAAAATCGAAAGTCACGGTTACCTGATATCGGTGACGTCACAAGAGTCATAGCTTCCAACCGCCGGAACCAGTATGTCACTCATCTGAAAAATATAGTTGCCGCGGCAAAAAACACACAACATTTAAATAAGATTTAAGATTTGCCATACGTTGCTACTGCTGCTGCTGAATAATATATTTATAGAATCAATTCATGATATGTTTTAAATATGTGATGGGACACTAAAAAATCAAAAAATTATAATTGCAATTTCGATCAAGTTTTGAATGGAAATGACATATCTAGGTTGTCTATAAGAAGACAAACAGTAGAGACACTTGGCGTCCCATATCTAACGATCTCGTTGATTGGTCGTTAACGTGAACTACATGCCAACGTCCTACATTCCATAAATAGAAAACGCCAATGCTTACCCCTTCACAGAAGTCCCTCTTAAAAGCCAAGGACGCGTTGGAACTAAGGTCACGAAAATCGTCGACGAAGGTCAAGTTGTTGAAGGTCACAGTGCCGTGAACATTTACTGGATTGAAGGAAATATGCACACGTGTTAACAAAAGGCGTCATACAAAGCGGAAATGTAATATTTACTGCAGTTCGGCATCGATTGAAACTCTTGGGAGGATATAGCGTCTCAAAATAGGGGTTGGGTTCGTCTCGTGCAAAAGCCAATAGCCCACCACGACGGGGCTCTGGTTTGAGAAACTGGTTTGAAACGCCAATCTAGGCATCCAGTGAGCACGGCCCTAGCCCAAACCACAGGTCATCGAAGCGATGACTGCGGAAAGCTCTGTCGGTCACAGATAGACTTATTTAGTCATAAGTGCAAATACCGCGAAACAATTATTACTACTTAAACCAAAACAAAAACTGCAAATCCATCGTCTTTTGCTGACGGATGCCAACCGCCAACCACTGTAGCGCCAAGGCCACGATTTGAACGATACTGTACGCTGAACCAAAGTCAGTCTATCCATACAAAAAATACCTCATGTATTGTTTTCCAATTCTATGTTGTCCTGATTTCTTCTATAAAATACTGTTTTGATGAATAAGGTATACGGTGTATTAGGTAAATACACATTATTCTAGAAAAACTAGCTAATGAAAGTATATAAAGATTATACCCACTTTCATTAACTACTGAATAGCAATCCATATCAACGGGTTATTGGTTTTGTAATTCACCATTTATTGATGTTCTTAATACATGTTTTTTATCGATCAAGGCATATAGTAATAACATGGTTTACCTGGTATTTCGTCCTTCTGCACTGTAAGATGAAGACAAAACATGGTTATGGCTCACTTTTAATTCAATAACATTTTTTAAATGTTCTAAATTAAAGCTCACAATGATATTTGCTTTTGTTGTTATATCCGCACATTTGACGGCATTAATTAATTAATATCACGGTATTTATTTATATCTTGAGACCACGTGACCAATATGTCACATCTACTTGTTGGCTAACACTCAATTTAGCTCTTATTAATAATAATAAAATAAGTGATAATATTATAATCGTTATAGACTGTATAACATAAATATCAAAACTTCCACATCTGTTTATGATACTCATTCAACGTTGAATTATCTTGAATAAGTAATCATCCTATTAGCAAATTTAATACTATATCAACATAAATATTCGCCTTACAACGCTTACTGAGCAGCACCGCAGCCGTAATAGTCCCGGCCAAAACGACGAGCGCTGTCGCCATGACAACGCCAATGACAACCCGCATCCGCTTCACCGAATCTTTGCCGCCCGATGTCTGTCGTGACCACCAGGAGGCGCTGTCCGAATCCTTGCGGATGGACCCGCCGGCGTCACGATCATGACTGGGGGTCACGGGCTTCCCGCGTTCACCAGTGGGACGCCACAGGGGGTCTTGGTAACTCCAGGGGTAATGCGCCCGCGCCGTGCTGCCGTAAGGATAGCCCTCGGTGGATCTGCTGTCCACAGACCCGTCGTATGCTTTGTGGGCATCGGACACCTGTTCAAAAGACGCGGTGGGAGACTACAGTATTGTGAGTGACACACAGGTGTATAACATCGCAAAGGCGGATCCAAGCGGGGGGGGGGGGTCCAAGGTGTCCGGACCCCCCCTTTTTGCGAAAGTTTTTCAATGCAAAATTTAGGCCATCTGATGATAATCATTGTGAAACAAATGTTACAGCTGAACCGAGATCCCTTTCACCGGTCTCAAGGTCAGATGAATGACCTCCATAATCTTCACTGACCAATCTGCCAGGACATGCAGATAATCTATTAATACGTTTGGCAAGTTACAGACTTAGTTAATTTGTCATGTTTTGCCTACCAAAGCGTTTCATGGGCCAAAAAAAAAAACCGGAACGAGGATAATTATTTGGAAAGCGTGTCTGAAGTGGTCCAGCTTAAGTCACCGCTAGTTAAAGAACAAACTGGAGTGCATTCACGTCGAGTGCTTTATTTTGGGAATGCACGACAGCGAGTTTGTTAACGTACTTATAGAATTGTTATAACAAGGCATTAGTTATTCTCATGATTGGCGTGGTTCATGTTCCATGTTTGGAAGCAGGAAAACCGACTATTGTACATTGTGAGACTAATACGTGAGTGAGAAATAGGAAAATATCGCGTTGGCTTTAAAATGAACGAACGATCGATTAACTAATGCACCAGTCAATGTGAAGCCCCGGGAGGAGGGGGGGCAGGGGGGGTCCAGGTCCAGGGTTTAGGGCCGACATTTATATAATTCATACCATTTAACTTATAAAAACCGCCCCCCCCCCCCTATCCAGCATATTTGGATTCGACCCTGAAACCAGTCCCCCCATCCAGATTTTCTGGAGCCGCCCCTGGGGGGCGTGGGGATGTAGACAGTCTTGTTTTCTAAATCCCCACACAAGGTCAAGTCAAAACAACTCCCCCTGCAATGCAACATGAGGGTTTTAACGCTTCTACTTAAAAATAAATTGTCTGTATACGTCATGTCTTTCGTAATAGGATATATCCTGCAGGATTAGGCACATATGTGGCACTTTGAGTAGAAATGGCATGGCCAATATCAGACGGTCCCCCGTTCACAGGCGGCACGAGAAATGTATGCAATCAATAACTGTCGAATTTCGATATGTATTGAGCTTTCTGATAAAATCCGCCCCCCCCCCTTCTAGACCTTAAGCATTGACTTATGCATTCATTGTTTGTCTTGAAAGTTTTTGACATCAGCTAGCACGCCTGCGCTCAGCTGAGCCCGACTCGACTAGTTACACCGTGACACTTAGCAGTTTTCTATATATTGCACTGTTTTGTCGTTCATTATTTAAATAACGCACACTTACGCAAATAAAACACGGCTAGTTCTGTTTACCGGCGCATTCTTCAAGATAATGAACACTTATGACAAAGGCGTGACGTCACACAGTTTTTTAACTTGACTAGTTAAACATGCAAATATCCTATTCTGGAGCGAAATATTTTGCCCCTGGCATTTCGAACTTTTGGGCCCGGTCCCGAAAGAGTGGTGACTGGTGTCGTCTGCCTCGGAAAAAAACTAATTATAATTATAGTTACTGAGCGCAAGTCCCACAAGTACCCGACGGCGTGATCACGTGACACGTGAGTAGCCTACGTGCCCGTGTGCACGTGATTTTGGTCGGTGGCTGTAAGTTTCATTAGCCACTTCTGGCGTTCGATAGACAAGGCCTACTTCCTCGTCTCGGAGAGAGGCACGACTCACCCCCAACGGCGACAAATAACAAAAGAAACACGCGTCTGGGACACTTCACTGCATGAAGACACCCACCACCCGTGTCTTTAATAACGAGTCGTAATGGCGCGACGCAAAGCTTGAAAACGCCTGGCTCTTGACTGTCCGTCGCGTCTCCCTTCAGTGACAGTGAGCAGACATGTCGGTACTCCAAGCGGCCAAGTACGTGCTCATAATGTTCTATCGATCACCTTCAGCTTACCGAGCGATATTCATTCACATGGGGCGTATACGCGGTAACGTTAAAGTTGATCATTCAGGCAAGGGGGGGGGGGGGAGGGGTCGTGTTCCCAAATCACAAAGAACAAATTTCCAGGTTACGATGAGTTAAATGGATAACTCCTCCCCCCCCCCCCATACAATGGAAGGGGCGACAGGATAGAAATTGGCGATGTCCCAGTTCACGGTTATTTAGTATTGACATTCTCAACTCACGATTAATGAAACTCGATCACGGTGGTCAGTTAATATCTCATTCCCAGTTCACGAAGACTTATTTTCGGCATTTCCAGTTCACGGTGAAATGAAAAGCCCGTTCCCGAGGAATGGAAATACCCCTTGCCACGCCACTCTTTTCATCTTGTTGACACGAGATAAAACATTTATGTCGTACAGCGTTAATATTCACACAGCCAAACAATGTGTCAACGGCCCTTCTCCAAAAGATCTTGAAAAATAATTTAGAATTTAGGTGGAAATTGCTGCATGAACAGCTTTAATATATTGTGTAGATACCTGCAGTTTGTTTCTATTCGTGATATCACGTGACAGATGGACAAGAGGGATGTACGGGAACAGACGTGTTCATCAAATAGCGTGACACTACAGCAGAATTTCATACTGGCCAAGTTGGAATTCAAGAGTTTTGTATTCAGTTATGACACGGCACGATTGTTGTGCGTCATGAAAAGGTTGTCTGGCCAAACAACGGATTTTCTTAATACGACATTTTAGTTAAAATTTACGGGGAACGCGTTTCAATTTTCTATTGAGTTCTTTAACTGTATTAACATAATTATCAGTTTCTCAAATGACCAGTAAGCTTAACACCTGCAGAAGCAGAAACATTGACCGATTCTACTCGAACCTTTGTACACAATCTCATACGATGCATCACGAATGCATCTAATGAAAATTAGATTTTCGTTCAAATCTTTGCAAACCTGCACAAATATATAATGATATGACGTTCGTGTCAACCTTGACGTCCAGTTTCAAGACGGTACTTAATTTCATTATGTACTATCTAATTATCTATGATTGTTGTATTGCCTTTGCAATAATACCTTTGACAGAACTATCAGTTAAAATGGTGCTGCCGATAGCTTAATTGCCGGGGTAATTCATGTGCAATTCATACAAAAATTTGCGAATATACAAAGATGCTTCTGTTTTTGACAATTCAAGTCTCGTTTCTTTGCAGGCTATATGATGCGACTCGGACCAAAGACATCTCTCTGTACCGCACGGTTTAATGTGTATTTCCCAGTAGAATGTACGACAAACAAGTGAATACAAAACGTTATTAATAATAATAATAACTTCATTGCGCTAATTAAAATGCCCCAGGCCCATGGTTCAAAACATATATATAAGTACAAACGCAATTGTTCTTCCCTGTACCTGCATAAACCAGTTTAAATTTAAATTGCTGATCTTAATATCCCTGCGTAGAAAATAAACTGACTCAGCTGATAAAGTATTTCGTCATTTCTCGATTTCGATAGGATTATGAAGACGGAGATAATTTCTGACCCAGGGTTATTTCTTACGAATGTCGATATAAAGATCATATACGCACACAGAGTGAAATTCGTCTACAACAGGAAATATGCATTCACGTCTAGAAGGTTGGCAGAATCATTCGTCTCTGAATATATTTAGTCTCCTATCGGTTTCAATGGCTGAACGATGGTCCGAACATAAACAAATTGAAAGTGCAATTCCAAATTTCCTAAGGTTTATTCAATATAAAATATTTCTCTGGTTCCGGAATTGTCTTAAACAAGGCTAGTCCGAAGTTTACTGTTGTTCTTAACATCACTTTTCCGATGTTTTAAAACATATTTACATCGCCAATTCCCTGGCTTAAGAAGACGATGCGATAAAAAAACATATTTTTACAACTATTTGACTGTAGTTTAGATGATACGCGCAAAGGGTATTTAGATCTACAAACTTTCAGGTGTTCTCTTTCTATGTGATCTTGGAATTCATAACCCCACACCTCAGACGCATGTCAGAAAACGTTGTTGTCAATACACGACTGCAGGTATTGTCATACTGATTATGCCATGCAATGTCTGAGTAACGTTAGTGTCAATGTCTGAGTAATGTTATTGTCAGTGACAGAGTGACGTTATTGTCAATGTCTGAGTAACGTTATTTTAAATGTCTAAATAACGTTATTGTCAATGACTGAGTAACGTTATTCCCAAAGTATGAGTGACGTTATTGTCAATGACTGAGTAACGTTATTGTCAATGACTGAGTAACGTTATTGTCAATGACTGAGTAACGTTATTGCCAATGCATGAGTGACGTTATTGTCAATCATTGAATATGTGAGTGTGTTAACAATATGTGAGACTTTATTGCGTAGGTTCAAATCATTGTTTAGACACCGTATTTACGATTGTTATTATCAGTCAACTTACTCGACTTTAAGTGAATAAACTAGAGGCAAGCAATATATTAAGTATGGTAGCATTTCCTCACCAGCTTTCTATCTTTCTGCTATTGAAACCGCGAACAATATGTATGCGTTACCAAAGTTACGACTCTTCAGTCATCGCTTGCGTTCTGAAACCGGAAGATATGGTACAAGCCCAAACCGCTCCCTCATGAGCAAAGGTTATGCATAACTTGTAGTCGAGTGGATGACGAGTATCATTTGGTTCTTGTTTGTACGCAGCATGTTGCATTAAGCGATCGAGATGTTATAGACAAAGACCTACTGTTCCTTTCTAAATAAATACATAAAGTTTACTCACCATGGATTCATCATCCGCGTAAAAATTGGACTCAACGTAAGCATCTCGACCCGGAGCGGCAAACAATTGAGAGTCGTCATGGTAACGCCGGTCTCCCTCCCCGCTCCCTCCAATCATGCTGTGATCCACGTTGGTGCCCCATTTCCACATCCTCTCAGTCTGTCAGGGAGTGGAGCTCGGCGGAATAATCGTCAGTCACAGCTCAGTCCAGCCTAGCAACTGTGAACATGTTAACCTGTCGGAGGTTTTCTGTGGTGGACCCCGCAGCCAACAGGTAGATAGATATATAGCGAGTGAAGAGTGAAAAACAGACAATGCTAAGACGTATGAACTCAGTATATTAAGCTCGAGTGTTAAAGGCGTAGGCTGTTAAACGCCAGCGGCAGGAAGGAAGTAAGCTCTGTAAGTGTCGAATGGCCCAAAACGTTACACATCTAGAGGGGATGGGGCGGAGAGGGGGGCAGATGTGGAAAGGACGAAAAAAGGTATGAGTGTGTTGGGGCCGGATTGGAGGGGGGTGGGGGGGCTGGAGAGGGTAGTGGGTTAGGCGACCCATGTGATTACCCCGTTGTAGACGCGGTGATCTGTGAACAGCGTTTCTCTTTTTATATGAAAGCATCCATTATTTTGTCCAGCCCAGCCTGCCGCTTTTAATAATGGTCTGAAGCCTGAAGAAGTGCTATAGGGAATTTTTGCCCGGCTATAAAATCAAAAATGGAGGATCTTGCCTCCCCTTATAAATATCTCATTGTTTAACCCAATCAGGAGAGTTATTCTGGGGAAGGATTTAAGGTAAGTACAAGCTTGGAATCGTGACACTGATATGCTGGTCTATGGTGGCTACCTGGGGTGAGGGACAAAACGCAAGATTTAAAAGCGCACGACAAGTAACAATATTACTTGCATAGTAAGTTCACAGATAAACTCCTCCCAGAGGGTGTTACCACGTTACGTGACTTTAAATAAAAATTATGTTACGTTGAACAAAATGTGTTTCATGTTGAATATAATAATATGTATTTTATATTTAACCGAAGAAAATGTGTTTTATGGTGAACTGAATAACATGTGTTTTATGTTAGACAGAATAACATGTGTTCTATGTTAGACAGAATAACATGTGTTTGATGTTAAACAGAATAATAGTAGGTGATCAGTTGAACTGCGGTGTCTCAGAGTTTTACAATAGGCAGGCTTGACAAGGCAAGGCACCAGTTGGTTGAGTCTACTATACATATATAGCGACATATAATACCTGGGATTCCCCTTCATTCGAAATACCCTCGCACTACTTAACACGGCCTATGTTGAAGCCCGGTATTTCCGCTATGCCCGCCGTGGGCGGCGGAAGAGGCGGGTCGGGTTCCCATATTGCCCCCCCCCCTCACCCCCCTCCACCCCCCTCCACCCCGCTATGGCCCCAAACACCTGAAGTAGGCCCAGAACCCCTCATAGTGTGAGGACGTCCGTAATCCTGATTTGCATAACAATGAGCCGTGCATGAGCTCACCGTGGACACCGATTGAAGTCACGAGACCGATGACGTAAGGGGAAATCCCCTCGCCTTTGTAACCTGACCCGGCGTCACAGTTTTTCTGTGGCCTCCCTGGTGTAGTGGTTAGCGCACTAGACCGCAGATCACTAGGTCCTGGAGGCCTCCCTGGTGTAGTGGTTAGCGCACTAGACCGCAGATCACTAGGTCCTGGAGGCCTCCCTGGTGTAGTGGTTAGCGCACTAGACCGCAGATCACTAGGTCCTGGAGGCCTCCCTGGTGTAGTGGTTAGCGCACTAGACCGCAGATCAATAGGTCTTGGGTTCGAATCCGGGCTCGGGCACCTAATCTGGGGCATGTTTCATTCCTTCATCGTCTCGGGAGGTTCCTTGGCCCAATTTAGCCTGTATGTGCACAAAAGTGGCCTAAAACACCAACATTCCATTCCACAGTTTTTCTCTATGGACTATAAACCCGTTTTGTAAGGCAGGACCACCTGATTATAAAGCGATCATTACGACAAATGTGTACAGAAACACAGGACAGGGATGCCTACCGTATGGCTGTCTACCGCAGCGACATATAAGGATTTGAACTTGGTGGATTGGCCAAGGATTATTTTAAACTGGTTAGTTGGTTGTATATTCAGGACGCTTTAACCACTTTTGGTCATATCGCGTCAATGGGAGAAGGAAGGGAGAGTGGAGCCATGTCCCCGGGGGTAACCCCCTACTCTTTACGAAGAAAGACATGGGATCTTTATCCTGCGACCACACAGACATGGCCACAGCGGGGCTCGAACCACCGACCCACGTGCCGTTAGGCTCTCGGGTGACCAGAGCACTCAATGCGAGCGCTCTAGCCCACTGAGCTGTCTCGCCGGCCCCGTGTGACTTCCACGATATTGGCGATGTGGTGGGTTTTTTGCGTCCGCTCTTGAACAGCCCTCATGTTGGAGATTCGATATTGCTCTCCCTAATTCTTGGGGATTCGCGATTCAGAGGGGATACCCCCCCCCCCCCGACCTGGCATTACGTTAAACCTGGAGTGCACACCCGCTTACAACTACAGGGCACAACGCTGAGGTCGGGGGGGGGGGGGGGGGGTGAGGGGGTGGGCGGCACTACACATAGTTAGGTGTATACATATGTGCCCACAAATTACCCCTTATTTTTTCTTTTTTTCTTTCTTAATCCTCGGAGTAGCAAAGTGGCAGCTCTTGACTAAATACTTATTGCAGTTTATATATAGGCCTACTAGTTAAAGAACGAGTTGGAGTGCATTCGCCAACATGCAGCCCGAGTTTCGAGAGCGTCGAGTAGTTTATTTGGGGAATGCAGGACAGCGGGTCTTTAACGTGCTTATAAAATTCTTATAACAGGGCATTAGTTTTGCTCATGATTTACGTGGTTCATTTTCCATGCTTGGACACAGGAAATCGACTGTTGTATCAATTGCACTGACTATTACGTGAGCGAGCATTAGCAAAACAACGGTTTGTCAGTCTGAAGCCCTGAAGTAGACATTTTAAAAGTCTTGTTTCAAAATCACCACTCAAGGGTCAAGTCACCCCGTCTGACTTCTAAACGACACGTAAAAAACATATTTGGGATTTAAACGCTTCTACTTCAAAATAAATCATTCATATATATCATGTCCAATGTAATAGGATTTATCCTGCACCATTAAACCCTGTTGACAAACAATGTCACACCTTCTGTAGTTATGACATGAAAATGTCAGACGGTCCCCCGCTCATAGGTGGCATGAGAAATACATGTATATGCAATCACTAATTGTCGAATTTACATATGTTTTGAGCTTTCTGATCTAATCCCCCTCCCCTGAACCCCTGGAGCTTAACATTGACTTGTATATTCCATTGTTTGTCGTGAAAGTTCTGACAACATCAGCTGGCTCGCCTCAGCTCAGCTCAGCTCGGCTTGACTGATTACGCCGTGACACTTAGCGGAGTGAAGAAACAACTGCTCATTGTCAAGATAATGCACTGTTCGTGTGTCGTTCTTTATTTAAATAACGCACACTGACGTTAATAAAACACAGCTAGGTTTCTTTCCCGATGCATACTTCTAGATAATGAACACTTAAAACAAAGGCGTGACGTCACACAATTTTTTTATGAACGTAAATGTTCAAATAATTATTCTCCATATACTTTGCCGTGACTGTCAGTGTCTATTTTGGATGCCTGTCTTAACCTAAAATTTCTCTCTCAATGACCACAATCGAATCCCCATGAAATAGGGAGAGTAATATCGAATCTCCAAGATAAGGACTGCTCAAGGCTGGGCGCGACAAAAACCCACCGTGAATGTGATATCGCGAATATCGAGGAATTCGCAGACTGCTAAAACGGATCGCGGTAAATAGGGGGGGGGGGGGGGCAACGTGTATTTGCGTTCCTCGGGATTGGGCTTTTCATTTCATTATGAACTGAGAATGAAGAAAATAATTCTTCGTGAACTGGGGATGGGGTTTGAGCCGACCGCCGAGATCAAGGATTTTTATTATTCGTGAACTGGGAATTTTAATATTAAATAACCGTGAATCGGGATATCGTCAATTTAGTATCATGTATCCGCCCTTTCCATTGTAGGCGGGGAGTTCTGCTTTTAATTTACCGTGACTTGGGAATAAATTTAAAAAAAATATTCTTCGTTAACTGGGAACCCGACCCCCTCCCCCCACCCCCGCCCCCTTGCCCCTCCCCGCCCCCTAAATAGGGAAATAGGTCTTCGCGTTGAACCAGGAATTGTGCCGATAACGATCCCCATAAATTGCCAACAGATCGGCAAAGGTATTTCCCACCCTCTATATATATTTATATAGGGTTTTCTTTAAGGAAGTATCTGCTTGATTACCTCCATTGCCTCTCCAGTTCACCCTCTTTCCATGACACAGGACATTAATTACGTCATCAGAATCCCCTTCAAACTTTAAATTTAACAGATTATTCACATGCAGATGACGGAATTCCTGAATTGGTAATAAGGTAAAAATGAACCTCATTTGGTTATACAGTCTTTAGTTTGAACAGTATACGCCCTCAGTCAATCGACCGGTTGATATATATATATGTCAGCTGAGTCGTCAGACACTTAAGGAAACCGAGGAGGAAGGGGCGCGAGAAATATTATTTTTTGGCTGAGCAAAACTACGGCTGGAGACCCTCTACAGACGGTGGATGCGTGACAGATCGTCAGACGTGACCGCACTGCTAATGATACAGAGACAAAAAGAGAAAATAAACGAGTGAGGCTTTAGTTGTAGGCTTTGAAAGCGGGCCTTATCCGCAGTACTGGAACTTTTCCTAACAATAATAAGGTTGTCTAAGATAATCTTACTGGGATGATCACTTTTGATTATATATCCACTTTTGGGGACTTTTGATTTGTCACCTCTCATGTCGGTGTGAGAAGAGACATATGACATTGCTTCTCATGCGTGTTGATTTCAGCACAAATCCTTATCCTGGCTTAAAAGCTCGGACGGGTTATGGGAGACTTATTCATATCATTTTGGGAGAGTCTAAAGGCACGTGAATCGGTGGTTCGAGCCCTGCTGCGGGCATATCGGTCTGATTGCAGGATAAAGATCCCAGGTGTTTCTTTGCAAAGAGTAGGGGGTTACCCCCGGGGACATGGCTCCGCTCTCCCTCTCTTGTCCCATTGACGCGATATGATCAAAAGTGGTTAAAGCGTCCCGAATATAAAACCAATAACCAATCATATCATTTGGATCGAACCCTACGATATAGGTTACTACAAAAACGATTAATATTAAAGCCACCATTTGTGCGCAAATGGGCTAAATCGGATCAAAGAAATTAGACGGCTCCCTCCCTCAAAGCTGATAACAATTTGACATCAACCAAACGAAGACATAAATACAAAATTTCGGAAAATCGACAGATAACAAAAACCAGAAAAACATACAAACAATACCGACCGACTGGATGCCGGAAATCACCTTCATCATTAACAATACAAAACGTTCATTTTGCGGTTCATTTATTTGCAATAACCCAACAACAGATCTGACTAACAGATATACAAAACGTACACTATTTGCATGTCCAGCGGCACACATCGTTCCTGAATATTGAGATACATCAGGATGACTAAGATCCGACATCTCTCCAGCCATAATAACGATGCAGATCAGCTTCAAGTGTGCATTAATACATTACAGATCATTTAGATTGCGTGTCATTGCAGCGCCGTTTGTGAGGGGTTAGGGAGGGGGGGGGGGGGCGCAATTGTTACTTCGTGCTGTGTAAAGCTTTGCGACTGTCACAACAAACTGAGGGGTCATATTGTAGATGCATTGTGGCAAAAAATTCCTTTGGTTGCGAGGGACATTTTGACCTCTGCACGTTATATGGAGATACGGATATCCTCAACGAGGATACGTACACACAGTGGGGCGCGAACTACGGAGGCCTAACAGAACTCAATCGACCAAGCCGTGCGCGCTAACCACCATACCATTAGGGTGCCCCACCCAAGAAAAAAAAGCAACGTTTTATCTTGTCAATGAGAATATTCAAAGGTAGGGAGGAGCCATGTCCCAGGGATAACCCCCTTTTTTCGAAATGCACGAGATATGTATCCTACACAAAGACAGGCAATCGCACAATGGGGTTATGTTTATACCCTAGCGCTCCGTATGTCTGAGATTTGAACCTGCAAACTGATTAGCTGCCAGTTTCTACGATGCAAATCATATATAATATATATATATGCGTTATCCCGCATTGGCCTGTGTGGTAAAGCCATCACCAAACCGACTTGCACAAAATGCAAAATAGCGTCACTCAGTTAACCGACTACACATTTAGTTATCTCTTTAACAACGGTACATTGTTTATACACAGGACGAGGAGCTTGACAGATCAGAGTACATCAGAGATCAGATATGTCAACGTTGGAGCGGATTAGGTATGTTATATCAGATCAGTAGTGGGGTAACAGGGGAGACACTCATACCGTTGAGCAGGGTACATCATCCACTGCTTGCCGCCTGACCCCGGCTATGGCATCATCAAATTTCACATACGGAACATACGGAATGTGCCATAAATCAACACAAAGCTAGCACCTACCGAGTGGAATGACATCTTAGATCGATACTAATGTGTTGGCAAACACTGAACTAGTGCACAACGGTGGAGGAGGGATTTAAATCTCAACTGTCTTGGCGAAATGACAAATTGCAAACAAAACTAGTTTCGGCACTTTCGAGGGCCTGAAACGAGTCGGCGAACTTTCATGGAGTCGCGCGAGAAATAAAATCTCGCGATACTTCAAGAAAGTTGCCAGGAGGAAGTCTCGCGAGCAGGAGGGAGTCTCGCGAACAGGGAGTCTCGCGAGGAGGAAGTCTCGAATTGAAGCTCTTCAGCGGAATGATACATGTGGGCAGAGGTTAAATACCACATGACATTCTTTCCTTAAAACACGCGTGTACATACTTATGAATTGGAGAGAGCCCTGCGTGGCATGTGTGGACAAACCACTGACGTGTTAAAGAGGCCGTGACCCTTAGCAGCCCTTAGGGACGACCAAAACAAAAGATCGCAATCACCAGTCAGCACAACATGTTATTTAAGTCGCCCATTATTATCAAACCGTCATTAGTTTCACAACGACTCTGCATTGGTCCCATGATATTCTAAGAGAGGCACGTGGAGTGGGGCGGGGGCGAGGGAGGGGGGTTGGTGTCACAGTTGTGTACCTTCTACCATTATCTGATCTCAATAACAATGATAATCCGCACGCGAATATACAGCACCAAAACGCAGAGGTCCTAAAACGGGGATTCGACAGGTTTAAACCTTCTATAAAATGAATATTTATAACAAACTCTCATCAGGGAAATTAAATTACATACCATCACTTAAATGTCTATAACATTTACTACAACCATACAGACATTTTCGTCTTCCCCTATGTTTATATTATTACTACTTGTGACAGTGTAACAATGAAGCGATGCCCTACATTCAGGACCTTTTTCTCCATTTCGAAGAACAAATGTTGTGGTCAGAGACGCCACATCTTGCCCAAAACTGTGGCAAAGACACTTAATTTATGTTAATTGAAATTTCCTAATTACCGCAAGGTCATCAAATATCTGACGGCGCCTGGACTCGAAACGATAGTCAGCGACATGTACGATACGAAGGCCTAATCCCAATAGGATGGTAGCCAGAGAGGACTACAGCAATTTATCAATGACTTCACTGAATGAAGTCGCATTAACACATTTTTCCCATAATCCAACACACATCATCACTCTGCGTTCAGTTGTTTAACAACCGCGCACATCGTACGAAACTAAAAGTGTAAATAAACCACGAGGTCGAAAGTAGTACTCAATTCAAGACATTGGCAGTTTCACCAGGCTAAAGTTCGCTAGATTTACAAGACTCTCTGTTGTGCTAGGCTGGGTCCTGCGAATTTATATGGAGGGAACCTAAACAATTCATGGTTATGGACAAGAATCATATTTAATAGAAAACAAAACAAGACAACTTGATATGGCGACAAAAGAGCGATAATAAACATAAACAACATGTTGCTTTGAACGACCTTGATACTTACTGTCATGATAACAGATGTAATACAACCCTGTAGAGTGGCACACTATCAAGTGAGGCCTCTTTATCAATAACGTTCCGGTCGGGAGTAATACGGGAGCAATTGTGAAATATAGAGGAAGCCCAGGTCCCGCCCACCTAGGTCTTTTTGTGCTGTTCTAGTTTAACCCAAGTTGTCATATTCGAGAAGATACTTTGCGTGATTTGTTGCAACGAATCCAGTTTACTTTACGGGCCTTAAACTCCTTTATAATACTTCTTCGCTTGGCCCTGCTGATCCAGACGCGATACGCTTATGTAACAGCGACATAAGCTGTAACACATGTACCTGGTCCACTTTCGAAGCTTCGGTCAATGAGATTACTGTAGTAAATGCGAGTAGCATGTGAGCTATACAGAAACAATGGTTCGCGCTCACATAGTAGAACGACCATTAACCTTGCTGTGACCGCAGTATAGCAGTGAGGAAGACAAACTTGAGATGCCCTTGAAATAACCTTCGGCTAACCTCTAATTTACCACCCATTGTACATTGTGGTTAAATTAAGTTTGAGGTTAATGAGCTCAGCAATGACAGCGGCAGCAGAAATAGGTGACCTCAAAGTCACCTTCAAGACCAAAAGGTCACCTTGAGGTAAACGCGGAATAAGGTTAGAGTTGTATCACATGACCAGAGCTACCCTTATATATTATAAGGCGTCGTAACGATTTAAACTCAAATAACTCAAGGTCACGGCCACATAAAACATGACCAAAGTGACCTTGAATCACCCAGGCGATAATACCGGGCTCTTAATGAGGTCATAATGGCAATAGCGCATGGCATGGCCAAGTTCACAGGCCTGGAACTGATAACCAAGGTGACCTTCAAGTGACACGGAACCGCTAAGGAAAAGTAACTGCGGTACCTGGGGAAAATGAGATGCAGAGACAGGCACAGAAGGGGTTTGAACCGGCAACCGGTTGGGGTTATACCGTCGAGTACCGTGCATTGTGACCAACACGCCTGTCCAATCACAAGCCACAACTACAGTAACTTCGATGGCGTTTAACCAATCAAAAACGCCCACGCTAGAGCTACCGGATATGGGCGCGACGACGGAAACCATGCATGGAACACCCGATCCCCGACGGCGTCAGTCCTTGCTTGCGCATCTCGCGAGAGCGAGAGTGTACGAGATTGCATCACGTGTGGTCCGAGAGCCTAATTGAGAGCGGGTGGCTGTGTCAGGAGTACATCTTGCGGCCGAAGGTCTTGTCCATGCGGAGGGGCAGGTAGCTGGAGAGGGCCGAGACCTCCCAGTAGAGGCTCCTCGACAGGAAGAGGCGGAAGAGGGCGAGGATGGAGGCTGACTGGCAGAGCACCACCCCCAGCGTCACCAGCTGAAGGAAAACACAACAGGGAACACATGGTGAATAGGAGATCACACTTCTTGGGTAAACACGAAACATACGATGTATGGATCATATGTTAAAACTGAATGTTCTAACCAATTAGTTTGTAGGAGATCAAACTTATGGTGCGAATAACACAACCCAAGAAAGGCTCAACGGGCAACATACGGTAAAAAAGGAGATGCATATGAATCATACAATGCATAGATCACATTTACTACAACCTTATAGACACTTCTTTCCCTGGGTTTATATAGGATTATAGCACTAGTTGTGACAGTCCGTGTAGTAAGGATGAGCCGAACTGACAGTTTTAACCAATTTGTCTGTACTTTGCTTTGTGCTTTGCTTATGAATATAATATTGGTTATGATATCAATGCTTCCGCAGAAAACGGAATATAACACACTTTTAAAAATGAAAAAAAGTGCATCAAATAATTTAAAGGTGAATTCACTGCGGGTTAAGCAACTACAATGTGGTAATAATATACACACCGCTTATGTATTGTTTAAGACAGCATCGCAAATGTTAAATCATCATGTTAAGTCATGTTAAGTCATTTAAGTTCTAACCTCACATATTTAGATCATAGCGTCATTTCTTCAGTCAAATGCGTAGATCATAACGTCATATCTTCAAAGTTAAATGCTCAGATCAAAGCATCATCTCTCCAAAGTTGGCGTGGGCCAACTTAAATCTAAGATGTCAAGATGACAGCTCCACTCACCTTGAATCTTAGGTGTAGCGATACGAACAGCGACAGACCGACAAGGACCGGGTAACACAGGAACCAAACCATGCAGCTCTGGACAACAGGGAAAAAGAAATAACAACATTTAATTATCTAATCACGATGTCTGCAGTGCGAAATATAACCCACCACTTACTTTATATCTCTGGTAAAATCTCTCTGGAGATATAATCTTAGTCTACATATCTCTGGACAAAACAGGCTACCTGCATATTTTCCCGAAAATCCAATTTTCCACCATAGTTTTCGGCCTTGTACATACAAACAACAGACGTTTCTTCCATGTGTACTTAATAATTAAACTATGAATGCTATCGGATATGATATGAAATATGCATATACCGTTTTTGTTTTCTTGGCTCTCAGTGTAATTCAGGTTGCATAAAATGTCTGATTATATTTTTATTATTATTATAAGCGTAATGGGGATTTATTATTAGCAACTGCCTTAATATCATTATTATTCAATGCGTTATCATTACCATTATTAAGTATTATTACATGCGTTTCAACCATCATCATTTAATATTATTATTATTACTATTTCCCTATTAATATTAGTATTACTTATTTAAATAATTATTCCTATTATTATTAGTATCACTTATTTTAACACCAGGCTACGTCTTACTTCACGATTAATACAACACGCCAACCTACTTTGGTAAAACTGTTGTAGAAGTCCCGCTTGAGGGCGCTGCGCTCGGAGGCGAGGGTGGCGCGGAGATTGGAGGCGAAGATGGCGGCGAGGAAGATGCGGACGATGGCCAGGGAGATGCCCGCGGCGCTGCGGTGGGCGTGGTACATCCGGTGCTCCAGCATCTGGTGCTCCTCGTACTGCTCCCACAGGAAGATCACGCTCTGGAGGGGGGTGAGCGGGGAGGGGGGGGTGAGTGGTGAGGCGGGGTGTGAGGGGAGGGGGGTGAGGAAAGGGGGGTGAGGGGAGGGGGGGTGGGGGAGGGGGGTGAGTGGTGAGGCGGGGTGTGAGGGGAGGGGGGTCAGGGGGGAGAGGGGTGAGGGGAGGGGGTGATGGGGGCAGGGGCGAAGGGAGAGAGGGGGGTGAGGATTATATACGGTTACCAAACTCGGTGTGATTGATATGCTATAACGGTACTTAAGACTCGACAAGAAAAACTGGTTATCAAAACTGGTAGCAAATCTATTTGAACGAAACACCCTGTATCCTACTGACTTTAAATTTACGTTGCCAGTTGAAATGGCCTGCTGTTCCTATGCCTTAACAGATCGTGATCTGGTGCGCATGTTTTACCGAGACACGCTCTGACACATGCGACTGAGCAATTTAGGCTCTTGAATAGCGATTTTTCGAGGATCAATTGGATGAAAGACGATGATAAACATCATGACGTGGCTAGCATTTATATTTACCCGTTATATATGCTTGAATATTACATTTAAAAGGCAGATCTATGGAACCAAGGGGATGCACGAGTTGACGCTGCCTACCTGGAGCACGCCAACCATTCCAATGACCTTGGCTGCCGGCTTCTCCCGTAGTTTGTGGAAGGCGCTCCACTGCGAGGAGCGGTGACCGGACCGCAGGGACCAGCCCATCGCCAGGCTCAGCAACATGTACAGCATCACAAATTGAGAGGCCACGTCCAGCACTGTAACAACACAACAACACAATTTTACGAGCAACGGAAATGAGCGTTATACCGCGATTATTGGGGCACAACCATCTTCGCAAAATTTATTTCCAGCCAATATAATTCAAACAATGTTTTTGCCATATATTTATTATAAATTCAACATTCTTCATTTGTCTTCGGGCCGGCCACTTAACTGTTTAAGTTTACGAGCAGAAGTTACGAGATCTTAGTGCAATGACACCCTGGGTGTAACCACTCTTAGACACTCGGCAATACAACCCCCACCCCCCACCCACATCCCCATCGCCAGTCTCAGTAGTAATCAGGTTACCGTATCTGAAGAAACTGCAACAAGGTCTAGACTCAGCAACAAGGTCTAGACTCAGCAACAAGGTCTAGACTCAGCAACAAGACCGGATTACTGTATTTAAAGGCTATGCAGCCAACCATGCAGGTTACCATATCTTTAAATAACGCCACACAAGAGTTCCCAGTCTCCAGACTCCGTAACAAGACCAGTTTTAGAGGTATAGACCCAGCAGCTTGGTCAAACACGATCACCGCATCGATTCAACAAAAAATCGTGCCATGAAGACTCGGTCTCCTCATCTGTAGACACGTGGATCAAGCTCGATGGCAGCCTGATCTCTCGCCCAGTACTCCACCAATGTTGACTCAAGTCTGGTCATATCGGGTCAATGGCAGAAATACATGAAGATCGGAGCCATGTCCCCCATGTCCCCGGGGTAACCCCTACTCTTTGCGAAGGACGTGGGATCTTTATCCTGTGACCACACCGGCATGGCCCGAGTGGGGGTTGAACCATCGATCCACGTGCCGTTAGGCTCCGATGTGACCAGAGCACTCAATGCGAGCGCTCTAAACCACTGAGCTATCGGGGCGGCCCTCTCCACCAGGGTACAATACCACATTAAGCGGACATTACTTCAGACAGCCCCAGAAGCGCTCTCCCGGCAGAGGGCGTTCCGCTTACCCTTTAGTGGTGCGAGGAACGAGCTCCCTCTGCTGGCATAATGCCCCAGAAGCTGTTAATTTACGTATTAACTTACGTTCTGATAACAGCTCAAGTATTCTGGAGCCTTCTCCATCTTTGGAATAACTGCAAAGACAAACAGACATATGCATACATCTGGGTGACTTCAATGCAATAATGCTGACACGAAATGCGATGGAGTTGGTGTTTAGGCCGCTTCTGTGCACATGAAGGCTAAATTGGACCAAGAAACCTGAAGCGAAAAAGGAATCGGCTGGGATAAATATTAAACCAGAAGCAGGTGTGAGGGTGCGAACCCCCGACGTGTTGATCCGCAGCTCAGCCTGCTTACCAACCGGGCAAGGGAGGCTCCCGTGGTGCGAACCCCCGACGTGTTGATCTGCAGCTCAGCCTGCTTACCAACCGAGCAAGGGAGGCTCCCTTCAAACAAAGCTGAAAACAATTATTTACGTCACAAGCATCATGACTAAACAGAGGACCGATTATTCATACAGTTAAATCACTAAGGATCAATCCATCAATATGTGCAAGTTATGTGCATTCAATTAAGGAGCAACAACATTTTTGCCTGGTATATTTATGATTGTGGCCCATGGTTGGTAAAACACTTCAATTAACTTCAAGCGTAATCAGTGATGAGACAGACAAAAAAAAACGGAAAATAATTCAGCTTGAGGAATGATCCGCCAAAAGCTCCAATTGGCAACTGTTTTCAACTGTAATAACGATTAAAAACAGAAAAAAACTTCACAAGCTCATTATAGAAACGTCGATTGTATGTCAATGCAAAATCCAAGTCATTAACAAAAATACAACTATAAAGGTCATGTCAACGAACAATTACATTTTTTAACGTCGTACCCACAACTAGAGGCAAAACGTAACGTCCCACCCGTGTAAATGGCAGTTACAGTTTTTAACGTGCATACTAATAGAGAAATAAAACCTCTAACCCGCGTAAATGACAGTTAGTTTTTAACGTGCATACAAATACAGAAAAAACAATCGTCGTACCCTCGTAAATGAAGCATCATGAAGATAGCGCCGATAAACTGGAGGCCGGTGGCGGCACTGAGGAGCTGGAGGACGAGGTGCATGGGTCCCCCTTTGTGGAGAGCCTCCCAGATCTGAGGCGTCTGGATGCACACGACGATGAACAGCGCCACCACCAGCAGCTGGTAGAACCGAAACAGCCCTGCAAACAGTCACAACATCCGGGCTAATATATACCACATAAACCCGAAGCTGGTAGAACCAAAACAGCCCTGCAAACAGTCACAACACATCTATATACACACTACACACACCAGCAGCTGAAAAGTTAAGAAAATCATATATAGATGTAACTTACGGATCGCATAACTCTTCACAACTTTTTGTTAAATTGATGAAATCCCGCAATAAGCAAGAATGACTGAACTTATCTATTTATTTATACAAGGCAGAAATATTGCACCAAACAAACGTTGAAATTTAAACTGTATATATCCTGTTACATCGTATTAATTATGCTATAAGCCTGTATGTACTATGCGCCTGATGGCCTCTCATACGAAATAAACTTACTACTACTACACCAGCAGCTGGTAGAACCGATTCAGCCCTGCAAACAGTTACAACCCAACATCTGTGGGTACTATACGCACGCCACATAACAGTATATCAACAGGATGGTGCGGATTAAATACTGGGGAAAAACAGGGCAGAGTGGGCACCGTGGGGGGAATAGAGGGCAAAGTGGGCACCGTGGGGGGAATACAAGGCAAAATGGGCACCGTGGGGGAATACAGGGCAAAGTGGGCACCGTGGGGGAATACAGGGCAAAGTGGGCACCGTGGGGGAATACAGGGCGAAGTGGGCACCGTGGGGGATACAGGGCTAAGTGGGCACCGTGGAGGAATACAGGACAAAGTGGGCACCGTGGGGGAATACAGGGCGAAGTGGGCACCGTGGGGGCGAAAAAGGGCAAAGTGGGCACCGTGGGGGAATAAAGGCAAAGTGGGCACCGTGGGAGATACAGGGCAAAGTGGGCACCGTGGGGGATACAGGGCAAAGTGGGCACCGTGGGGGAATACAGGGCAAAGTGGGCACCGTGGGAGAAAACAGGGCTAAGTGGGCACCGTGGGGGAATAAAAGGCAAAGTGGGCACCGTGGGGGATACAGGGCAAAGTGGGCACCGTGGGGGAATACAGGGCAAAGTGGGCACCGTGGGGGAATACAGGGCTAAGTGGGCACCGTGGGGGAATACAGGGCAAAGTGGGCACCGTGGGGGGAATAAAAGGCAAAGTGGGCACCGTAGGGGAATACAGGGCAAAGTGGGCACCGAGGAGGAATACAGGGCTAAGTGGGCACCGTGGGGGGAATAAAAGGCAAAGTGGGCACCGTAGGGGAATACAGGGCAATGTGGGCACCGTGTGGGAATACAGGGCTAAGTGGGCACCGTGGGGGGAATACAGGGCAAAGTGGGCACCGAGGGGGGAATAAAAGGCAAAGTGGGCACCGTGGGGGAATACAGGGCAAAGTGGGCACCGTGGGGGGAATACAGGGCAAAGTGGGCACCGTGGGGGAATACAGGGCAAAGTGGGCACCGTGGGGGAATACAGGGCTAAGTGGGCACCGTGGGGGAATACAGGGCAAAGTGGGCACCGTGGGGGATACAGGGCAAAGTGGGCACCGTGGGGGAATACAGGGCTAAGTGGGCACCGTGGGGGGAATAAAAGGCAAAGTGGGCACCGTGGGGGATACAGAGCAAAGTGGGCACCGTGGGGGAATACAGGGCAAAGTGGGCACCGTGGGGGATACAGGGCAAAGTGGGCACCGTGGGGGAATACAGGGCAAAGTGGGCACCGTGGGGGGAATAAAAGGCAAAGTGGGCACCGTGGGGGGAATAAAAGGCAAAGTGGGCACCGTGGGGGATACAGGGCGAAGTGGGCACCGTGGGGGAATACAGGGAAAAGTGGGCACCGTGGGGGAATACAGAGCAAAGTGGGCACCGTGGGGGAATACAGGGCAAAGTGGGCACCGTGGGGGAATACAGGGCAAAGTGGGCACCGTGGGGGGAATAAAAGGCAAAGTGGGCACCGTGGGGGGAATACAGGGCAAAGTGGGCACCGTGGGGGGAATAGAGGGCTAAGTGGGCACCGTGGGGGGGATACAGGGCAAAGTGGGCACCGTGGGGGGAATAAAAGGCAAAGTGGGCACCGTGGGGGGAATACAGGGCAAAGTGGGCACCGTGGGGGAATACAGGGCAAAGTGGGCACCGTGGGGGAATACAGGGCAAAGTGGGCACCGTGGGGGAATACAGGACTAAGTGGGCACCGTGGGGGGAATAAAAGGCAAAGTGGGCACCGTGGGGGGAATAAAAGGCAAAGTGGGCACCGTGAGGGAATACAGGGCAAAGTGGGCACCGTGGGGGAATACAGGGCAAAGTGGGCACCGTGGGGGAATACAGGACTAAGTGGGCACCGTGGGGGGAATACAGGGCAAAGTGGGCACCGTGGGGGAATACAGGACTAAGTGGGCACCGTGGGGGGAATACAGGGCAAAGTGGGCACCGTGGGGGGAACAAAAGGCAAAGTGGGCACCGTAGGGGAATACAGGGCAAAGTGGGCACCGTGGGGGGAACAAAAGGCAAAGTGGGCACCGTAGGGGAATACAGGGCAAAGTGGGCACCGTGGGGGAATACAGGGCAAAGTGGGCACCGTGGGGGGAATAAAAGGCAAAGTGGGCACCGTGGGGGAAATACAGGGCAATGTGGGCACCGTGGGGGGAATACAAGGCTAAGTGGGCACCGTGGGGGATACAGGGCAAAGTGGGCACCGTGGGGGAATACAGGGCAAAGTGGGCATCGTGGGGGAATACAGGGCAAAGTGGGCACCGTGGGGCATACAGGGCAAAGTGGGCACCGTGGGGGAATACAGGGCAAAGTGGGCATCGTGGGGGGAATAAAAAGCAAAGTGGGCACCGTGGGGGGAATACAGGGCAAAGTGGGCACCGTGGGGGAATACAGGGCAAAGTGGGCATCGTGGGGGAATTCAGGGCAAAGTGGGCACCGTGGGGGGAATACAGGGCTAAGTGGGCACCGTGGGGGGAATACAGGGCTAAGTGGCCACCGTGGGGGGAATACAGGGCTAAGTGGGCACCGTGGGGGATACAGGGCAAGGTGGGCACCGTGGGGGGAATACAGGGCAAAGTGGGCACCGTGGGGGGAATACAGGGCTAAGTGGGCACCGTGGGGGGAATACAGGACTAAGTGGGCACCGTGGGGGGAATACAGGACTAAGTGGGCACCGTGGGGGATACAGGGCAAAGTGGGCACCGTGGGGGAATACAAGGCAAAGTGGGCATCGTGGGGGGAATACAGGGCTAAGTGGGCACCGTGGGGGATACAGGACTAAGTGGGCACCGTGGGGGAATACAGGGCAAAGTGGGCACCGTGGGGGAATACAGGACTAAGTGGGCACCGTGGGGGAATACAGGGCAAAGTGGGCACCGTGGGGGGAATACAGGGCAAAGTGGGCACCGTGGGGGATACAGGGCAAAGTGGGCACCGTAGGGGAATACAGGGCAAAGTGGGCACCGTGGGAGAATACAGGGCAAAGTGGGCACCGTGGGGGATACAGGGCAAAGTGGGCACCGTGGGGGAATACAGGGCAAAGTGGGCACCGTGGGAGAATACAGGGCAAAGTGGGCACCGTGGGAGGAATACAGGGCAAAGTGGGCACCGTGGGGGATACAGGGCAAAGTGGGCACCGAGGAGGAACACAGGGCAAAGTGGGCACCGTGGGGGATACAGGGCAAAGTGGGCACCGTGGGGGAATACAGGACTAAGTGGGCACCGTGGGGGAATACAGGGCAAAGTGGGCACCGTGGGGGGAATAAAAGGCAAAGCGGGCACCGTGGGGGAATACAGGGCAAAGTGGGCACCGAGGAGGAATACAGGGAAAACTGGGCACCGTGGGGGGAATACAGGGTAAAGTGGGCACCGAGGGGGAATACAGGACAAAGTGGGCACCGTGGGGGAATACAGGGCGAAGTGGGCACCGTGGGGGGGAAAAGGGCAAAGTGGGCACCGTGGGGGAATACAGGGCAAAGTGGGCACCATGGGGGAATACAGGGCATAGTGGGCACCGTGGGGGAATACAGAGCAAAGTATGCACCGTGGGGGAATACAGGGCAAAGTGGGCACCGTGGGGAATACAGGGCAAAGTGGGCACCGTGTGGGAATACAGGGCAAAGTGAGCACCGTGTGGGAATTCAGGGCATAGTGGGCACCGTGGGGGAATACAGAGCAAAGTGGGCACCGTGGGGGGAATAAAAGGCAAAGTAGGCACCGTGAGGGATACAGGGCAAAGTGGGCACCGTGGGGGATACAGGGCAAAGTGGGCACCGTGGGGGAATACAGGACTAAGTGGGCACCGTGGGGGGAATAAAAGGCAAAGTAGGCACCGTGGGGGATACAGGGCAAAGTGGGCACCGTGGGGGAATACAGGGCAAAGTGGGCACCGTGGGGGGAATACAGGGCAAAGTGGGCACCGTGGGGGAATACAGGGCTAAGTGGGCACCGTGGGGGGAATACAGGGCAAAGTGGGCACCGTGGGGGGAATACAGGGCAAAGTGGGCACCGTGGGGGAATACAGGGCTAAGTGGGCATCGTGGGGGGAATACAGGGCAAAGTGGGCACCGTGGGGGGAATACAGGGCTAAGTGGGCATCGTGGGGGAATACAGGGCAAAGTGGGCACCGTGGGGGAATACAGGGCTAAGTGGGCACCGTGGGGGGAATACAGGGCAAAGTGGGCACCGTGGGGGAATACAGGGCTAAGTGGGCACCGTGGGGGTGATACAGGGCAAAGTGGGCACCGTGGGGGAATACAGGGCAAAGTGGGCACCGTGGGGGAATACAGGGCAAAGTGGGCACCGTGGGGGAATACAGGGCAAAGTGGGCACCGTGGGGGAATACAGGGCAAAGTGGGCCCCGTGGGGGAATACAGGGCAAAGTGGGCACCGTGGGGGTGATACAGGGCAAAGTGGGCACCGTGGAGGAATACAGGGCAAAGTGGGCACCGTGGGGGAATTCTGGGCAAAGTGGGCACCGTGGGGGAATACAGGGCAAAGTGGGCACCGTGGGGGTGATATAAGGCAAAGTGGGCACCGTGGGGGAATACAGGGCAAAGTGGGCACCGTGGGGGGAATACAGGGCAAAGTGGGCACCGTGGGGGAATACAGGGCAAAGTGGGCATCGTGGCGGGAATACAGGGCTAAGTGGGCACCGTGGGGGAATACAGGGCAAAGTGGGCACCGTGGGGGATACAGGACAAAGTGGGCACCGTGGGGGGAATACAGGGCAAAGTGGGCACCGTGGGGGAATACAGGGCAAAGTGGGCACCGTGGGGGATACAGGGCAAAGTGGGCACCGTGGGGGAATACAGGGCAAAGTGGGCACCATGGGGGAATACAGAGCAAAGTATGCACCGTGGAGGGAATACAGGGCTAAGTGGGCACCATGGGGGATACAGGGCAAAGTGGGCACCGTGGGGGGAATACAGGGCAAAGTGGGCACCGTGGGGGAATACAGGGCAAAGTGGGCACCGTGGGGGATACAGGGCAAAGTGGGCACCGTGGGGGGAATACAGGGCAAAGTGGTCACCGTGGGGGAATACAGGGCAAAGTGGGCACCGTGGGGGATACAGGGCAAAGTGGGCACCGTGGGGGGAATACAGGGCAAAGTGGGCACCGTGGGGGAATACAGGGCTAAGTGGGCACCATGGGCGATACAGGGCAAAGTGGGCACCGTGGGGGAATACAGGGCATAGTGGGCACCATGGGGGAATACAGGGCATAGTGGGCACCGTGGGGGAATACAGAGCAAAGTATGCACCGTAGGGGAATACAGGGCTAAGTGGGCACCGTGGGGGATACAGGGCAAAGTGGGCACCGTGGGGGAATACAGGGCATAGTGGGCACCGTGTGGGAATACAGAGCAAAGTATGCACCGTGGAGGGAATACAGGGCAAAGTGGGCACCGTGTGGGAATACAGGACAAAGTGGGCACCGTGGGGGAATTCGTACCTGACTCGTCCGCTCCGAAGTGTTCGGTGGGGTTTCCCAGCGTGTCGGGGTTCATGAAGCGCATGTCGTAGAGCATGTAGATGGGCTTCTCGAGCGGGGAGATGGGCCTGCCCGAGGCGCATGTGTAGCTGTCCGCGTACAACACGTGCCAGAGACGGGGACGCACGAAGTGGAGCACGGACTGGGTCCCAGTATCGTTGTGGATTTCATCTAATAACGAATGAAAAGCGGGAAACTTAATTAACAAAAGAACTCTCACTGAACACCTTTAGACATTGCTATACACATGCATGTGGTGATCATTCTCCGTAAATATACAATGCATACTCAAATTTTTATACGACAAATGAAAAGCGGGAAATTTAATTAAACGTGACTACTTAAGAAAACTCTCACTGAACCCGCATTGAAACAGACACCTTTAGAAAATTGCTACATATATGCATGTGGGTTTTATTCTGCACAAATACAAGATATGTATGCATGTACACCCCTTCGCACATCATTATAGTCGACCCCGATACCGCAACCCGAAACAGGCATGAGAATCTTAGAAAGAAAATAATGTACTTAATGAGCCCCCTTGCTCCTCTCCATCATCAGTTACCCCCCCCCCCCCCCCTCCTGCCCACCGCAGTACTCAGGGCATGAATGGATGGATTGTGCGTGGGTTAAACAGGGCGCAAGAACCCCTGACGTACAATGAGACGAAAAGACGAACCGGTCCTAGACACAGGTGAGATTGACGTCTCAGCCTGACTACAAGCGAGCATGTTATCTCCCGACCGGGCACGACTTTGGCAATTATACGTCGTCTTGGAAAAAACATGTCTGCCGCAAAAAGTTCCGGTAAATATATTTTGGTGTTACATGTATCTTAAATTTTTCTACGGAGATAAATACCATGTTTGCAGGGTATTGGCAAGGCGTGTATAAAATTAATGAGCCTCTCTAACTATCATCCGGAAAATGATTCCTTTTCCTTTACATAGACGACAATATCGTGTGTTTAATTGTCCACACGATATGGTATCATGCGAGGACGCCATCTTGACATTTCGCAAAGACCAAAAATATACCCAGAATGCATTGCACATGCAGTGGCGCCTCCCAGTGGAATAGTCATCCATTATGGCTCCCCATAACTCACGGACAATCCGAGCGAGCTGTAACTTCTTGTCGCAGTTCTCGCTTTCCTTGGCTTCCTGCCAGTCTTCGTCCAGGAAGAAGTAGAAGGTGGCGCCCCCCTTCGCCGATATGTTGACCTTGTATTGTAATTCCGCATTTTCACCTGAACCGATAAATGCATTCAGATATTATCGTATAATTAACTGAAATCATACATTGCAAACGTAATTTGACGTGTAGTCAAACATTAGAAAGCAACAAAAAGAACGTAAACATATTGAGACATTACAAAATCAAATCAAATAAAAAGTGTGTTCAGATGTAATATAAGGATAAAGGTAATAATGCATTTAAACATTGGTTGGTTTATGTCAGACCTTTTAACCTCTGTCGCGACAATGGGAAAGATCAAGGCATTTGCACGGGTGGGGCTCGAACCACACACCAGCCGTTTGGGCTGGCCTAACAGAGCGCACTCGAGATTAGACGAACGTGCTACCTGCCAGGCCACGGGGTGACCCCGTATTACATATGAAACTTCAGAACATGGTCCAATGTTTCAGACAATGCGATATAATAATGCAGCCATACAATATATCATAAGCTGTGTTAAGCCGTAGTAGCAGATGTTGGGCATAGATAAACCCCCCGGGGGCGGGTGGGGGGGGGGGGGTATCTCAAAGTAATTGACTGCTGGAAAGGGTCTTTTTTGGGCATTGTGGACAACCAATGGGTCCTAAATTATCCGATTTGCTCACAGGAGGCAAGCCCCAGGCCAGTTGCAATATGCAGGATTTTCGTCATGACAGTAGATTTTGCCTAAATCATGCAACTTTCTCAGCTGATGCGTGGATGGGCCCAAAGCTTACACGGTTCTCCGTATTTTTGGGGCTAGCAGAGGCATCTGCCTATAAATTTGTGTATCTACTTACCCCACCCCTGGCAGTAAACATGCTTAATCGGCCACACTTAACCCATGAAGATTGTGGTGTTTGAGAATCCCACCTTGAAAGTAGAAGCCCGATATGTATTGTCCTTTGTGTAGCTTGGCGAGGTCTGTGGAGACGACTCCGTGGACCGTCTTGCCGAGAACGGTGGGCAGGAGGGTGACGCAGCATACGGCGAGGAGAGATGCCAGGAGCTGCCAGGACACTCTCATGGTAAACACCCGCCCGCTAGAGGCGCTAGAGGCACCTCATAGTGGCTTCCCGATGACACCTGCGATGAATAGACAATGGATTATGTTGTAAATATGTGGTTGATTGGCTGTGGTTACGAAAGTGAAATACTGAAGGAGAAGCTGGTGAAGTTACCTAAACATTATGTCATTTACTATTCTGCAAAAAATTGCCAGCATATTTCAGTCAAGTAAGTTTAATCACTATAAAATTATCTATACAATGATAATGTTCACGTAAAAAGTGGGGGTTGACCTATGACACCACAGTGGAGTCAGGGTCCCCAGACCCATGACACCACAGTGGAGGCAGGGTCCCCAGACCCATGACACTACAGTGGAGGCAGGGTCCCCAGACCCATGACCCCACAGTGGAGGCAGGGTCCCCAGACCCATGACACCACAGTGGGGGCAGGGTTCCCAGACCCATGACACTACAGTGGAGGCAGGGTCCCCAGACACATGACCCCACAGTGGAGGCAGGGTCCCCAGACCCATGACACGACAGTAGAGGCAGGGTCCCCAGACCCATGACACCACAGTGGAGGCAGGGTCCCCAGACCCATGACACTACAGTGGAGGCAGGGTCCCCAGACTCATGACACCACAGTTGAGGCAGGGTCGCCAGACCCATGACACCACAGTGGAGACAGGGTCCCCAGACCCATGACACCACAGTTGAGGCAGGGTCGCCAGACCCATGACACCACAGTGGAGACAGGGTCCCCAGACTCATGACACCACAGTGGAGGCTGGGTCCCCAGACCCATGACACCACAGTGGAGTCAGAATCTCCAGACCCATGACACCACAGTGGAGACAGGGTCCCCAGACCCATGACACCACAGTGGAGGCAGGGTCTCCAGACCCATGACACCACAGTGGAGGCAGGGTCCCCAGACCCATGACACCACAGTGGAGGCAGGGTCCCCAGACCCATGACCCCACAGTGGAGACAGGGTCCCCAGACCCATGACATCACAGTGGAGGCAGGGTCCCCAGACCCATGACCCCACAGTGGAGACAGGGTCCCCAGACCCATGACACCACAGTGGAGTCATGGTCTCCAGACCCATGACACCACAGTGGAGGCAGGGTCCCCAGACCCATGACACTACAGTTGAGGCAGGATCGCCAGACCCATGACACCACAGTGGAGACAGGGTGCCCAGACCCATGACACCACAGTGGAGGCAGGGTCCCCAGACCCATGACACCACAGTTGAGGCAGGGTTGCCAGACCCATGACACTACAGTGGAGACAGGGTCCCCAGACCCATGACACCACAGTGGGGGCAGGGTCTCCAGACCCATGACACCACAGTGGGGGCAGGGTCCCCAGACCCATGACACCACAGTGGAGGCAGGGTCTCCAGACCCATGACACCACAGTGAAGGCAGGGTCCCCAGACCCATGACACCACAGTTGAGGCAGGATCGCCAGACCCATGACACCACAGTGGAGACAGGGTGCCCAGACCCATGACACCACAGTGGAGGCAGAGTCCCCAGACCCATGACACCACAGTGGAGGCAGGGTCCCCAGACCAATGACACCACAGTGGAGGCAGTCCCCAGACCCATGACACCACAGTGGAGGCAGGGTCCCCAGACCCATGACACTACAGTTGAGGCAGGATCGCCAGACCCATGACACCACAGTGGAGACAGGGTGCCCAGACCCATGACACCACAGTGGAGGCAGTCCCCAGACCCATGACACCACAGTGGAGTCAGAATCTCCAGACCCATGACACCACAGTGGAAACAGGGTCCCCAGACCCATGACACCACAGTGGAGGCAGGGTCTCCAGACCCATGACACCACAGTGGGGGCAGGGTTCCCAGACCCATGACACTACAGTGGAGGCAGGGTCCCCAGACACATGACCCCACAGTGGAGGCAGGGTCCCCAGACCCATGACACGACAGTGGAGGCAGGGTCCCCAGACCCATGACACCACAGTGGAGGCAGGGTCCCCAGACCCATGACACTACAGTGGAGGCAGGGTCCCCAGACTCATGACACCACAGTTGAGGCAGGGTCGCCAGACCCATGACACCACAGTGGAGACAGGGTCCCCAGACCCATGACACCACAGTGGAGGCAGGGTCCCCAGACCCATGACACCACAGTGGGGGCAGGGTCCCCAGACTCATGACACCACAGTGGAGGCTGAATCCCCAGACCCATGGCACCACAGTGGAGTCAGAATCTCCAGACCCATGACACCACAGTGGAGACAGGGTCCCCAGACCCATGACACCACAGTAGAGGCAGGGTCTCCAGACCCATGACACCACAGTGGAGGCAGGGTCCCCAGACCCATGACACCACAGTGGAGGCAGGGTCCCCAGACCCATGACCCTACAGTGGAGACAGGGTCCCCAGACCCATGACATCACAGTGGAGGCAGGGTCCCCAGACCCATGACCCCACAGTGGAGACAGGGTCCCCAGACCCATGACACCACAGTGGAGTCATGGTCTCCAGACCCATGACACCACAGTGGAGGCAGGGTCCCCAGACCCATGACACTACAGTTGAGGCAGGATCGCCAGACCCATGACACCACAGTGGAGACAGGGTGCCCAGACCCATGACACCACAGTGGAGGCAGGGTCCCCAGACCCATGACACCACAGTTGAGGCAGGGTTGCCAGACCCATGACACTACAGTGGAGACAGGGTCCCCAGCCCCATGACACCACAGTGGGGGCAGGGTCTCCAGACCCATGACACCACAGTGGAAACAGGGTCCCCAGACCCATGACACCACAGTGGAGGCAGTCCCCAGACCCATGACACCACAGTGGAGTCAGAATCTCCAGACCCATGACACCACAGTGGAAACAGGGTCCCCAGACCCATGACACCACAGTGGAGGCAGGGTCTCCAGACCCATGACACCACAGTGGAGGCAGAGTCCCCAGACCAATGACACCACAGTGGAGGCAGTGAAGACTTGTATGCGTATATCAGACAGCATAGCTCTAGTAGTATGCCGGAAGAGCCTGGTCATATATTGTCAAGAAGGAAAAACCCTATCCCGGCCTTAAGAAATGAATCCACTGTTAGTCCACAGGAGTTCAATCTCGGGTCGATCGTTTGGCAACACTGGTACATTTTATAAAAAAAGAAAGGCGTTAATGCATTAGAGCGAGAAAGCGTAACCCTGAACAAGTTCATCCAAAAAATACCATAACTGGGCTGCCTATATATAGGGTATACACAGGCCATAGGACTTCCATCTCACGAACAGAGTGCCTGTGGCCCCTCCCACCCACCCGCAATTGAGGCTCCTATACTAGCTAGCTATAGTTGACAAGCACTTAGTTCATGGGATGGATGTGTGTATATAAATAACAAATAAAATAAAATAAAACTTGTTATATATAGCATATACACACTGGCACCAGGAGATGACATCCATCCCATGAACCGTGTGTCCGTGCTGTGGCTTCTGGTTAGCCTAACTTTTAGAACAGTAGCTGAGTATTGACAGTGCCAGCACAGCAGCAGCACTGCCTGCCACGTTACCAGAGCTGGCCTAAAGTTTAGTGCGATCCTGTGAGTGATGAAGTGGCCTGTCGTAACCCTGTAACCTGCCACGGAACCCCTGCCACTGCACAGCTGCAGCAGCGAACAGAAAATGGAAAATGCACTGCCACTGGACACAGTCACTGAGTAGCCCGTGGCTTCGTTATCCAGTACCTATAATTGTAGTCCGTGTACATGTGTACAGACAGAAAGCAGGGTCGAAAATAATTGTTGTCCGATAACACTTTCAGAGCAACGCCCAGCTGCTTGAACCGTGGGAAGCACTTTCAAGACTCCACGTCTCACCGGGCCAATGTCGTAAACAGATGTTTTCATTTCAATGTCGTAAAATCAACCCTTTGAAATAAAAAAACGCCGACCTTTCAGAACTTTCAAAAATGCTTGATCGATATCCCATGTGAAAATAAACATAATGTGTTTAATACATATATCTATGCCGCAAAATGATTTAGAAATAATTTGCAACAGATGTCTCACGCAGCGCCCTCAGACCAGTTGGAGATTGATCGGTGAGCTGTCACTAACGACCTATTTTCGATAGGGCTTGCTGACGACATGGAATCCGCCGACAAATGTTCTGAGTTTCAACGGAGAATTCTGGTGACAGGTGGTGCTGGTTTCATGTAAGTGCGAAATCGAATGATTTGGATCTATACGTTAAATTGCGGCAGAGAGGGTATTGTTCGAAATAATTTGATACTACGTTTTGCCTTGTTTACTGTATTATCGCCCGCTCTCCAGCCGAACGGACCCAGCCGAACCTGTCCTACACCCTCATTGGGTCAGTACACCTGTAGGCTGTACACGGCCACAGCCTGACACTGACAGCTATAGTACAGGCCGTGTAGGCCCACTTTGACCGCGGTCCGTTTTGACTGTTGGATGATTTGACTGGAAGTGTGCAGGGGAAGGGTGTAGGCCTCATATGTGGCTGGGAAATGGGACCCTGTCTCGTTACTCCAGGTAGCGAGGTCAAAGGATTTCGCTTACATTCTGCTAACATGGGCGACAGGCAGTATGAAACAATTCCTCTTATGCCCTTCATGTGTAGGTTATGAGATTAATCTCTACACATTTTGACTCACAGATGTTTTTTCCTTTCAATTCAATAAAATCCTGCTGCATGAATCGACTGTTGACCGAGATATATGTATCAAAATAAATTACATTTTTAACTTTGCGTATGCGCCGGTTCTGCCATTTTGCAAATCGGTGTCACATGGCCTCTCATACAAATGGCGTTTTCTTCCTTTGTGGGGTGAGTTCCCAAACTATCATTGGCGTAAATAAAAGCCTAGGCTTTAGAGCCAAATTGGTACAAAAATCTGAATAATTCATTCAGTATTTCTCTGTTAAAATTGGAGTCTGAAATTGGTGTTTTTCACCATGGTAGTGTGCATTTATTTCGGAGGGAATCATCTGGAATCATAGTAGATTACTTAGAGGAATGTTTATTTATATCAGACAAACTGAGATTATCCCCATAGAGTGGAGCGCAAAGCAGCGCAAGCGGCTTGAATGAGGCCCTAGTCCCTGAGCTGGTCGCCATCTTGCCTTCTTGTCCAAAGAACCTCCAATTCGCGTTGCATGCTGGGTAATTTTTGTCTGAATGCAGGGATGAATTTTCACGAGTTGTTGCGAACTCATGCAGAAATCGGCCGTTATCGATACCTGATAATTATGTCAACTCTAGAAATCCAAGCAGTTTGATGGCCGATAGTGTGTTTGACATAAATAGTGTCGCATGACGATGTTATCTTAACCTCTAACTGCGTAATGGTGGGAGGCTGTTTACCGAGGTATGGTTTCACATCAGTTCGTGTGTTTCATGTGACTGTATGCAAATTACATTGCAGGCTGTTCCATTTATCACACTCCCGCCTCAAGTACTTGTATCGGCCAACTTGTAGTACACGTGTTTGCAGGGGGAGCTACAGCAGTAGAATAAGTAACACTGATCCAGCTGTCCCTCGCATGGTTTCTTCACCGATGTCAATGTGTATCGGGCGTTGATAGGCTTGTTAAACAAAAAAAATGTTCCTTGCTAATCTGTTATTATATTGTGTTATAACAATATATTTTAAGCCGCTTAATGAAAAACACCTGGCAGGTTAATCTATCTTCACCGGGACATTACTCCACCCCCACAAACTGGCCGTGTTGTAACATGGCCCACCGACCAAAACGCGGTCCGTCTTTATTCATGTCCCTCTGTGTGATTCATATTGCATGTAACTTTACTTCCATTCACTCTACGATACTCAATCAAGTACCATTCTCTTGCCCAGAACAAGACCTATCCAGTGGTATATACATTGTATGATTAGATAGTCATCCAGACCCCAATTAGGCTAGGAATGGGACCTCGATAAACATGTCTCAAAACTGGCAGAAAGGTTAGCCCAAAATTGGTATTTTAAATCGTCACAACTTCGTTAATATTCACCGAAGATCGCTAAAACTAGGACCAATCATTTTCTCTGGACGAGATCGTTCGAATGGTATATATTTTGCTTGGCATTTCTAAAAATATAAAAATGGTCTGACCTCACTACTCCAGGCAGGCAGCCAGCTCATTGGATCCTGGGATATTCAACCCTGTATTCTTGTTGCTGGACCTGAGAGGAGCTGATGTGGCTAACGCAGCTGCCCAGTGACGCCCCCTTCCATTGCTCACCCCAGCCACTATTGGCGAATTTCATGAATGGAGTTTAGCCGACTACAGGGCTTAGTCAGCTAAAGTTACTATGTAATTGATAGGTAATTTTACATGACTAAGCCCTGTAGCTGGCTAAACTATGTATGTGAAATAGGCCACATGTTTCAGCTGATTACTGACGACAACCAGCTATCTCAATCCATCTGCACCTGGACATGTCTCTACCCCCTCAAAGACTGACCACCAAACCCCCTAGCCCAATCAGATGGCTTGTTATAGATTTTATATTATTCTATATCCATAACAGCCACACCTGTTTGATCCCAAACACTGTGAGAGGTCCATTTTACAAGTTGCTAAAGGTTTCTATACAAAACGCTCACATTTAATTCTTACTTTTTTACGTTTCAGAACATTATATTCCAGGAGTATCCGACAGACATAAGTTTCCTGCAACTAAAACTTGCTCAATTCTTTTATTTTATCTGCTAACAAGTTTTGCTGAAAAGTTCTGTTGTCTTGTGTTGTATTGTCTCACAAGACCGGTAGATGTCACTCGTTTTTTTCTGGTAAACACCCACTGGCGAACTGGCTGCGCATTTCCCAAAGATATGGTTTCCACTCTTTCTCTTTATCAAGAGGTGTACAGAAAACAGGTGACACATGTCACTGTTGATAAACAGAACAGGAACCAGGTATTTAACAAATGCGTAAAAAAAAACGAAAAAATAGAGGTGAGTGTTGGGTGTCAAAACCTCCAGCAACTTGTAAACTGAACTTCTCGCCGTTTTTGAGACTGAATATGGTGACCTACGCCGTGGCGGTAAGTCTTTCATAACCATTAACACCATCAAACAGGGCTAAAAAAAACCCACACCATACCCAACACAAATTTTACTGTCCAACCCCACTGGCGGTCAAATCATCCAGCGTTCAAAATGGGTGTAAAAGGTACAGTCTACACTGGGTCAATTTTAACTGGTAACCCAGGTATATCCCTAACATATCGGTGCACCTTTTGACACTTCTTTCATATAGGTCTGTCGTCGATTGTGACAGTCTAGGCTGGTTCCATTGCCCCTAATGTGCTGGACTTGGCTGGTTTGAGCATTACATTGGCATACAGCATTAAATAAGCCCTATCGATGAAGAAGTAATATATACAGTTTGGCATACCAGTCCTGACCCAAAGAAATGTACCCATTGTATACAGCAGCTACACAGCTATAGTTAGCTATTCTACAGTAGTAGGGTCGGGGCCCATTTTTCATTGTAAATCTTTTTGTTCTGCCTCAAACTAAATCGGTTCATTGAGAGTGAATTCTCACTTATTTTCCCTTATTTGAACAAAATAAGCAACTGTCAAAATGTAGCTCATCCCCATGTTATATTCTATATTGGAAAGGAGCAACACTTCCCTAAAAACCTACAGAAATTGTGATACCACAGAAACTGGAATACCACAAAAACTGGGTCATGGACTGGCCACAATTGATTGTAATATTGTACTTGTACATACCGTATTTCACGTATGTTTTCGGACACTGTATGTTTTCGGACACCCCCTCAAAGGCAGAAATAGGATAAATTTAATGTACTGTAAGTTTTTGGACACCCAACGCAGATAATTTTTCAAGTGTATGTATATTTTCGGACACTATCGGACCTAAATTAACAATGCGTCTAGGCTCCTTTGTTATTGCGTAGTGCCGGCCCCCATGATTGCACTTCACTGCTTGTGATTGCAGGCTTTCGGCGAGAGCGGCAAGTCCCTGTCTAGGGGGTTATTTGTGCCGTGTATCAGGTGTGAAAAAGCAACACCTAGCTTGGTTGCTAAGTAATGAGCTGGGCTTTGGTCTCCATTGTGCTGGCCGGCGGACGAGTCAGTCGGCCGAGGAGTTGTTTATAAACCGTGAAAGTAAACAAGCCTTAAATCACGGAATGCATGAAAGTATTTGATTAGTTTATTTTACCGAAGACTGCAGCGCGTCGGCTGCAGAATCAAAGTTTCTCAAGAATTGATCGATGCTCTATATCGTTTTCCGAACAACTGTCACAGGATCGAATGCGCAGCTATATATATGGCACCTCTCGGATGGGAATTAATCCCCTTTGTTCTTGTAACTGTGTTTTATCTCTCAGAAGTTACCGTTATATTTGGCACAATGATTGCAGTTCATTGTCACTGATTGCAATTCATAACCACTGTTTGCCTACAGCCATATCTTCATTGACATTAAAGTTATCGAGTATATTTTATCTCCTGTAACAGATGAGAGATCTGACGCTAGCAGATTGCACTCCGAGTATCTTCAAAACAATATTATACTCTTGATCACCTTACCCGCTGTTAAGGTGTGAAGCAGCAACACCTGGGTGTTAAGTGATATAATCGGCATCAGTCGACTCGTAATGTAGTAATTCTTAATCGATATTTTATGTATGTATGTTTTCGGACAGTGGATGCGGGAGTCCATTTTATTGACTGTAAATATTCGGACAGCCAGAAAAACAATTATTTTTAAGTGTCCGAAAACATACGTGAAATACGGTAACATTATAGTAATATCAATCAAAATGACATCCAAATAGAAGTTGGAAAAGTTGTGATGACATTTGTTCAATATTGGCATAAGAATTACTCAAAGAACTTTACAGCTATCATACATTTTCAGTAAACATAGAAACATGCATGGTGTCATTAATAATAAAATTATGAAAGTATTTGGTCATGGAACTGATTGACATCAAGAGCTTGTGGTAATGTACTCACTCTGATAAATTAAATCCACTTCACACAAAGTGTTTGTTCCCCATATTTCTTCAAGCACCTAATTCTTCAGAAAGAATCACTGGCTTCTTGCAAGCCCCAAAATACAGTTTTAGAAACTTGAGATAGTATGTTTATAAATGTTTACCAGATACCACTCTTGCTTTTTTGTGCAGGCCTTGCACTTACACCTTAATTTGTCTGAGCCTTTTTACATAAATTAAAGGTACTTTCATGACAATCTAGTTTGATTAGCTTGTAGAATTATATTTATGTTGTGTGTATTGTTTTTTTGGCTATCAACATGAATTAAGGATCAAATATTAGAGCAGAGGGCTTTACTCTTTGACCAAAGAGCCTGAGGGCCTGCCAAACTGAATATCTGTCCGCCAAAATTGAAACTGCCCGCATATCTCTCCATGGGATCTCTGGCTAATACCCGGCTTCAGCATCTGATCTCCTTTCTCTGTTTCAGAGGCTCACATGTTGTGCTGTTGCTTGTCAACCGATACCCGCAGTACTTCATCGTCAATCTAGACAAGGTGAGATTTATTCAGTCACTAGTGGTAATTTACCCATGATCTGAGCTGTGAAGTGGCTTTTCTGAGTCAAGTGTAGATCATTGTTGTATAAAGGCTTATATATTTATTCACAATCCCTTTCACATACCGGTATATTCGGCAAAATCCACCAATGGCTACCTTTGGTGTACTCCGATTGGCAATGCGATAATAATAGAATCAAAAGCAAGGTGATATAATGGTTACGACCTCACACTCCCATGCGGTGTAAGCTGATGTGGGGGTTATGACGGCATACATACTGGGCTAGCTATGCTGGAAAGCTGTTTCATTCAGTGTGAGGCCCTATATAATAGCTTGCTCAGCCGTTGCTAGAAATATACGTTTTATGTGATGAATGATGGGTATGCATTGTACCATACAGATCAGATATTGAGATCTCGAGCTATTAGGGGTCTGTATTGAGAACCTCTGGGGGTAAGGGGGTCGGGGCGGAGGTGCGCAAGTACCTGCAGTCGTATTGGTACAGGCTGCGTCTCTTAAAACTTGAAAACTACTCATCTAGCCGACTACACATTTATGGTGCAGTCTGGAAAGGTGTTCAGCGTGTGTTCGTTCGGAGGAGTAAACACATTTTTCTGTAAAGTTTAATGAAAATCGATTTCGACATTTGCCACTTATTAAAAACAGTGTGAGCAACTGAGCCACGCGCTAAGCTGAAATCCATAAAGGCAATTAGGCGTTCACTTTGCTGGCGGGAGGGATGGCATGACCGCTCGACCTCCGGGCACCAGGGATGTACTCTCCTCGGACGTATGTTAACGTGGGTTGGTAATTACCACTTGGGGGGGGGGGGGGGGTCAAGGGGGCGGGGGCCGTGGCCAAGAAATGAAATGGCAGTGTTTTAGGCCCCTTGTGTGTACACAAGGGCTACTTGCCTAGAAGAATATCTAAGGGCGATATTACGGATTAATGGATGGAACGTGTGCCAGATTAGGGGACCGGGCCTGAATTCGAACACAGAATCTGCGGTCTAGTGCGCTAACCACTGCACACCATGGAGCACCCCCTCCCCCCCCCCCCCCCCCACTCCCTCACCTTTGTGGCCAAGGTAGCGCGGTCGCGTGCTCTGAGAGGCCAGCCCAATCGGCCAGTTCATGGTTCGAATCCCACCTGTGTTAAACGATTTGCGCGGGACATATCTGTTTTCGAAAAGAGTAGGGAGTCACACCTAGACCCTTTATATTGTCGCGCTTGGAATTATACATGTTAAAGCGTCCTATTTATCTTTAACTGATTACGGCTCAGATGTCATTTTGAAAAACGTTCCCCACACCCAATGCCATCTCGCCCTTTGGTCGGAATTCGCCGCATTTGTTCAGGGCAAGGACCCCACCACATAGGGCACGGCGGGAAACTTGTATGTTTTGGTCGATATTTAGGACGCGGTATCCTTCCATTTTAATTTGTAGCGGCGATATTTGATTACGTCAACAAGCTGGCCGCGATATGGCTACGGTGGTAGTGCTTTCGGCTGCCAGGAAGTCTCTATGGCTACAGTGGTAGCGCAGTAGGCTGTCAGGAAGTCTTTGGCTACAATGGTAGCGGTTTCGGCTGTCAGAGGGTATGGCTACAGTGGTAGTGCGTTCGGAAGTCAGAGAGTCCGTGTGGCTACAGCAGTAGCGAGCTCGGCTGTCAGAGAGTCTATGGCTACAGTAGTAGCGCAGTAGGCTGTCATGAAGTCTCCATGGCTGCATCGGTAGTGCGCTCGGCTGCCAGCGAGTCTCTATGGCTACAGTGGTAGCGCAGTAGGCTCTGAGAGTCTCTATGGCTACAGTGGTAGCGCAGTAGGCTCTCAGGGAGTCTCTATGGCTACAGGGGTAGCGCGCTCGGTTGTCGGGCAGTCGCCATGGCTACAGTGATATCACGCCGTGTTCGGAACAGGTCGCGCGTTTACTTCCTGGCCATTGTAAGAGAGACATTTTACAGTTTATCGACTATTCCGTCTCTGGTGAATTTAATCTCGATATATTGGAATGTTAGCAGCCCTTAATGAAGGCGCAGAGGAGGATTTGATTTAACAGCTACTGAACTAACCCTTCAGACAATAAGCCCCCCTCCCTCCCCCCTCGACCCACCCCACTTCTGCTCCTGCGTTGTTTACCTCGCATCCATACTACCGTATTGACACCACTACCATCGACCTCGCCTGAATGGTCTTCCACATTGTATGCCTTTATTGAATCCATATGACAGTGTTATCGCCATTACACACCCGCGGTATAGCTTGGGAACTTGGACGGTAATTTTTGTCTTGATTGATCTGCTTGTTGACGACCTCCCAAGTTCTCCGGAGAATCTATACCCAGTCAGACTGTAGTGTGAACTACTGACGATACGAGGAGAAGGTTTGTTTCTCAGTGTATCCATGTCCGCCGGGAGACCGTTACCGCTCGATTGCTCTTGTTTTGTCGAGTACTCCCGGCCGTGTTATAAGTGTTTAATTTCGCGTTATGGGATTCGTGGTATCGGAGATCGATGCCCTATCCAACCTGTCATCGTATTAACTTCAGCGCAACAGGTGTTACGTCCAGGCATTGCAGCTCCCGTTGGTGGTTATGTGAATGTTAATTTAAAGCCGCTTTTTACCGTTCCGTCTCATTTTGGAGTTTCACCGGCTAACCTTTGGCCGTGTTTAGTTAATAGATTACTTGTGTCTACCCTTTCTTTTCCCCCTGGGATGGATGGAGTGGGATTTTTTTGTTGGTTGTTTGTATATTTAGGACGCTTTAACCAATTCTGGTCATATCGCGTCAATGGGAGAAGGAAGGGAGAGTGGAGCCATGTCCCCCGGGGGTAATCCCCTACTCTTGGCCAAGGAGGACATGGGATCTTTAACCTGCGACCACACATACATGGGCACAGCGGGGCTTGAACCACCGATCCACTTGTCGTTAGGCTCTCAGGTGGCCAGAGCACGCAGGGCGAGCGCCCTGTAGGCTTAATGCCGGCACAATTTCCATATTCGTAGTCATTTTGCGAAAAAACGAGGCAGAAGGCCTATATATTTATTCTTCTTATTTGAACATGCAGAGTTCAGAGTTCATTTCATTTATTTAACCAAAACAAATAAATCTGTTGTTACATGAATACATACGCATTACAGAGGTATTGCAGGTTAGGAGACACAGGCTAAGATTAATTAATCGCTAACGCCTGGCCACCTTGCAATGAGCAAGCTTTTCGTTTTTTCTGTTGAATATTTCGTATTAAAATTTCGAAAAGCAGGTAGAAAACATTATTTTAATATTATTTTATCATCTTACATTACACATTACTATAGGTTGAACAAAATCTATTCATATACTTTAACCCAAGTGAACGCGTTGCCAGGTTCCAATGCCACAATTGGCCTCATAGTTTTCCAGTAGGGAATTTTACGATTGATCGTAGCTATACGCAGTTTGTCGGCCTTATCTCTGACTCGACGGCGTTCCATTGGTATTTCTCTAATAATATCTCAGAGAAAAAGACCTGACTGTGGACATTTCATTTCCTGTGCCAAATCGAGGAATGGCAAGTTGATCCGTCCCGAATGCGGGTTTATATCCATATCATCCGTCTATCTGAGCTTTATGGGAGGACTGCGTGCCTCCAGATTTAGTAGGTTAAACTTCCGGCAGTGCGCTCAAAAGCTATGCTTATGGCAACTTCACCATAGCTGACATGGTATACATTACAATCTGACAATTAAGCAATTGTGATATAATGTAAGATGATACTTTTAGTGATCTGCCGTTATCTATTATTACGCCATATATTTCGTCCAGTGAGAAGTGTTTTGGTGTGGGTGTTGTATAAAAAGACGGGGTGTGGGTCTGACGTGTTTTATCGGCAGACGGGGTGTGGGTCTGATGTGTTGTATAAACAGACGGGGTGTGGGTCTGACGTGTTGTATAAACAGACGGGGTGTGGGTCTGACGTGTTGGATAAATAGACGGGGTGTGGGTCTGACGTGTTGTATAAACAGACGGGGTGTGGGTCTGATGTGTTGTATAAACAGACGGGGTGTGGGTCTGACATGTTGTATAAACAGACGGGGTGTGGGTCTGACGTGTTGTATAAACGGACGGGATGTGGTTCTGACCTGATTTATAAACATGCGAGGTGTGGGTCTGACGTTGTATAAACAGGCGGGGTGTGGGTCTGACGTTGTATAAACAGACGGGGTGTGGGTCTGACGTTGTATAAACATGCGGGGTGTGGGTCTGACGTGTTGTATGAACAGACGGGGTGTGGGTCTTATGTTGTATAAACAGACGGGGTGTGGATCTGACGTGTTTTTATAAACAGGCGGGGTGTGGGTCTGACGTGTTGTATAAACAGACGGGGTGTGGGTCTGACGTTGTATAAACAGACGGAGTGTGGGTCTGACGTTGTATAAACAGGCGGGGTGTGGGTCTGACGTTGTATAAACAGACGGGGTGTGGGTCTGACGTTGTATAAACAGGCGGGGTGTGGGTCTGACGTGTTGTATAAACAGACGGGGTGTGGGTCTGACGTTGTATAAACAGACGGGGTGTGGGTCTGACGTGTTGTGTAAACAGACGGGGTGTGGGTCTGACGTGTGTAAACAGACGGGCTGTGGGTCTGACGTCTTGTATAAACAGGCGGGGTGTGGGTCTGACGTGTTGTCTAAACAGACGGGGTGTGGGTCTGACGTGTTGTGTAAACAGACGGGGTGTGGGTCTGACCTTGTATAAACAGACGGGGTGTGGGTCTGACGTTGTATAAACAGACGGGGTGTGGGTCTGACGTGTTGTATAAACAGACGGGGTGTGGGTCTGACGTGTTGTATAAACAGACGGGGTGTGGGTCTGACGTTGTATAAACAGGCGGGGTGTGGGTCTGACGTTGTATAAACAGACGGGGTGTGGGTCTGACGTTGTATAAACAGACGGGGTGTGGGTCTGACGTTGTATAAACAGACGGGGTGTGGGTCTGACGTTGTATAAACAGGCGGGGTGTGGGTCTGACGTGTTGTGTAAACAGACGGGGCGTGGGTCTGACGTGTTGTATAAACAGACGGGGTGTGGGTCTGACGTGTTTTATAGGCAGACGGGGTGTGGGTCTGACGTTGTATAAACATACGGGGTGTGGGTCTGACGTATAAACAGGCGGGGTGTGGGTCTGACGTGTTGTATAAACAGACGGGGCGTGGGTCTGACGTGTTGTATAAACAGACGGGGTGTGGGTCTGACGTTGTATAAATAGGCGGGGTGTGGGTCTGACGTGGTATAAACAGACGGGGTGTGGGTCTGACGTGTTTTATAGGCAGACGATGTGTAGGTCTGATCTGTTGTACAAACAGGCGGGGTGTGGGTCTGACGTGTTGTATAAACAGGCGGGGTGTGGGTCTGACGTTGTAAAAACAGGCGGGGTGTGGGTCTGACGTGGTATAAACAGACGGGGTGTGGGTCTGACGTGTTTTATATGCAGACGAGGTGTGGGTCTGATGTGTTGTACAAACAGGCGGGGTGTTGGTCTGACGTGTTGTATAAACAGAGGGGTGTGGGTCTGACGTGTTGTATAAACAGACGGGGTGTGGGTCTGACGTTGCATAAACAGGCGGGGTGTGGGTCTGACGTGTTGTATAAACATACAGAGTGTGGGTCTGACGTCCCGTAGCGTAGGCCAGCGTCTCACTGACCTTCGTTTGGCGCCATTTATTTGTGAACCGCCTGGGCCGCGGACGTATAAAATCCACTTTTTAGTTTGCTTTGATCGGTTGTTTATTGATTTTGAAGCCGCAGGTCATTCGATATTCGGGCTGATTCCTGTGAACGATCTATGGCGTTCTGTGAATCCATCATACAACAGGGAGCGGTGATATACTGTGGAGCGCTCTGTGAATCCGTTATGTACCACATCTAATGGTGTACACCATGTATACCGTTTTGTTTATATGCCACAGGAAGCGGTTAAAGCCGAAGAAAACGTTCTGTTAGAGACGATGGATTTGCAACGTTGTAATTTATTATAAGTATTCCTATTTATTTAGTGGTATATGTATTAATGTCCTGCTATGGCTTATACCGCACCATCCAGTTGATTATCAAAGGCGAACCGAGAATAATCCAACCATATCATTTATATTCCTGGTTGGTTGGTTGGTTGGTTGAATATTTAGGACGCTTTAACCACTTTTGGTCATATCCCCTCAATAGAAAAAGGAAGGGAGTGTGGAGCCATGTCCCCGGTGGTAACCCCCCACTCTTCGCGAAAAAGGACATAGGATCTGTATCCTGCGACCTCACAAACATGGCCACATCAGGGCTCGAACCACCGACCCACGTGCCGTTAGGCTCTCAGGTGACCAGAGCAGTCAATGCGAGCGCTCTAGCCCACTGAGCTATCGAGGCGGCCCCAGTTCAGTGCAGTACAGTCACAGACGTCGGACTGATCCCTGGATCCAAGGCGTTGTGCTCTCCCCACCCCCACCTTTTGTTAGGTTCACCCCCCTCCCCTCTGGTCGCATAATGCCCTCCTAAATCCGCGCCTATATATCCACCTTGACCTAAGAGGTGCTAGATTCTATCGCCTGATGGGACGTTCCGATGGCATGAGAGCTCCAAAAATTCCGGGGTCTTTAATATTATTCGGCAGAGGGTGGGGGGGGGGGATGTAGGGTCTACACCAAAGATGGAGTGTAATTTGCGCTGCACGCTCCAAAAACAGGGGGGGGGGGGTATTCCTAGGTCAGACGGTCTGCAGTATTTGAGTTTCACGTTGGAATGATGAATGATGAATTAACGTAGATTTCTGGACCCGTGTTCATAAACTGTCTGCCAGGTGCTGGCATAAGGGCGCGAACCCGTGATCTGCTTGCTAACTGGCTTGGCTATAGGCACCCCCAATGATGAAGGGAATGGATAGCAGCAGTGGCTGGGGCGGACTCTCTCACGGGAGGGGCGGGGGTGCAGGGAGTGTTTCTTCCGACTGGAGATAAAAACACTCATAGCAAATGGTCCATACACGTTTAGCCGCGTTCACGATTGAGTGTTTCATGGATAACGCTCACATTGAGGGATGTTGTTCCGTTAGATAGTAACCGCCGGGTGGCCTCCAGCTATTACGTCAATCCGAAAACAATGACTTCTCATTTCTACATTTTACAAAGATTATGCGCAAACACAGTTTTTGGGCGTTTCGCTCCTGATGATGCATTGGCCTCAGGTTTGGCTGAATGCTTGGTTAGGCCGTTCGCGTCGTATCGCCTCAGAGGGAAGGGTCTCGTTAGAAGGAGCCATATCCCAGTATTAACCCCCTCCCTCTGAGTTAAAAGTTTTTTTTCTTTAAATCAAACAAGGGATCTTGTGTCTGTATGGACAAATTTAGGCTCTCGCACAGTGGTTGGTTTTATATTCAAGACGCTTTAACCACTTTTGATCATATCGCGTCAATGGGAGAAGGAAGGGAGAGTGGAGCCATCTCCCCGGGGGTAACCCCTATTCTTTACGAAGAAAGACATGGGATCTTTATACTGCGACCATACAGACATGGCCACAGCGGGGCTCGAACCACCGATCCACGTGGCCAGAGTGGCCAGAGCACTCAAGACGAGCGCTCTAACCCACCTTTTGCACAGTGGGGCGCTGACCCCCAAACTCCGGCACCATAGCTGATCTCACAGTGCCCACTCTGCAAAGCCATACGCGCTAACCACCAGACCTGTGGAGCGGTTTCGATTGACCTCCTAGGGTGATAATCTGGGGCCGTATTCATAATCTCCTCGTAACTTACGCGCGAAAAGTGTATTTTCGTCTTAGCCTCACCATGTTCCTGATTAAGAAATCTTCTTCAATATAATTTTAGCACTTTCTTAATTCAGAAACTCCACTTCCTGGGTGACTACTTATGTATTTTGAATCCGATAATCGCTCGACAAATCTTCTACTTAGCGGCGCTAGGTCTGGTGTCGTAGCCTAAGTGTCGATTATGAATACAGCCCCTCCAGTGCAATAAAGGAGCAAATTGGACTGCTGAAAGATCGATTTAGCCGGTTAGTTTTGCGGTTGAATGGGATGATTCAAATATTTAAGTTTTTATTTTAAACATTTATTCACCCGACTTCTCAAAGCTGTGGTATGTTAGTAATTATCGATTATGGCAGTAAATGTCAGAGTGATACGGCAGCGTTGGCCACATAGTTTTGCTCTGACATCTCATCGGTTTCTATGGCTCAGTTGGTGAGCCCATAAACTGGAACATTGTAGTACATGCCAGGTGTGAGCGATACGTGACCTATGCTTAAACCATTGTGCGCGCAAACCTGGATGACCGCTGAGGGTTGGTTGGTTGTATAGTCAGGACGCTTTAACCACTTTTGGTCAGGGAGAGTGGAGCCATGTCCCCAGGGGTAACCGCCTGCTCTTTGCGAAGAAGGACATGGGATCTTTATCCTGCGACCACACAGACATGTGCTCGAACCACCGGTCCACGTGCCGTTGGGCTCTCAGGTGGCCAGATCACTCAATGCGAGGGCTCTAACCCACTGAGCTACCGGGCCGGCCCCGCTGACCTTCAGATCAACAGGCCATGCGTTCGCACCCTAGCACCAGGCATTTGGGGCAGGTTTCGTCCAACCCGCTTTCATTGTCCCATGTTTTGGCACACTATTTAGCCGTCATATGCCCAACAGTGATGTAAACATCTGGTTGGTTGGTTGGTTATTCAGGACGCTTTAACCACTTTTGGTCAGATCGCGTCAATGGGAGAAGGAATGGAGAGTGGAGCCATGTCCCCGGGGGTAACCCTCTACCCTTTGCGAAGAAAAGACATGGGATCTTTATCCTGCGACCACAGAGACGTGACCACAGCGGGGCGCGAACCACCGATCCACGTGCTGTAAACATCTGGGACTCCCGTACGAAAAAAAGATACGAAGTTCAACTGTATAACTGGAGTTAGTTTTCAGTTGAAATCTAGTTAGGATTCAGTTATTCCGCAGCTAAAGAATTTGTCCTGAAAAGTGGTTATGGATGGGCAGTCTTATGAAATTGATGTTTAATCGTCTTCTATTATATTGGATTAAATATTATAATTTATGATAATGTTATATAACGCGAACTCATCTTGTTTAGTTTTCCTCATCACATTCACCTCTCAATCACTTTTATCGACAACTTGTCATTTACTCCGAGCTATAGGTATGGCTGATGGGTCACTCATAAGTAGAACTTTAACGTCAAACTGATACCGGCACAAGTCCGTGGTTGCAGTTTTCCAACTATTTTATATTGTGCTAATGTCATGTCATGTTAAGGTCCGCAAAATGGATCTTGTTGGTAGTAAATGCTAGCTTTGAGTGGTATTTGAGATATACTGCAGTCGGCAGAGGGCATTCCGCTTACGCTATATAGGCCCTCTGTCCCACGTCAAAGTTAACCCTCAGAATTATCCTTCATACGCGAAAATTGAATATGAAGCTAATGGAAGATATTTTCGCAGTTTGGCATCACAGACGCCACTGTTTAGCATTTACTGTGCTACTGGTACCGTACCGGACGAATTCATTCGTATAAAACCCATGTTAAAATGAAACTATGCTTTATGTTTTTGAGTTAGATCGAGATCAATTGTGATGGTTTGCAAATTCTGCACCGAAATACAAAATTGAACCTAAACAACCCTCTGAAACTATTTGTGACCAGAGAACCGTTGAAGTCAACCATGAGGTTGGCGGTTTCGTGGGGCAGAGGTGATGTGAGGAACGAGCTTCCTCTGCTGGCAGAGTGAGAGCCACACGCACAGCCTTTGCACACTTGAAATTATCGCATTATTGTATAATATTTCCACATTAACCAAACTATCCCAAAGTTATTCGTTGGTTTAAGTCTTAGCACCTTTCGGTCATATACCTATTTCCAATGCGTCACTTATTGGTCCATCTTCCAACTTACAACTACCCGATGGATTATTATATTGGGCGTGAGTCATACGTAAGCTGCACTGTGCTGAAACAATGGTTCGCCTTAACGTGGAATAAGTAAAACATACAACAATTGCCTTGTTGACTGTGTACGAGTCCAGTGATTCGAATACAAGGTGTAGTTGCGATGGGATACTCACCAATTTCGGTCACGCACTAACTGTATCCGTAACGACAAAAGTTTAAGTAAGTAATCCTAGCGCGGGCAATGGTCGCTTCACTGCTGTCAGATTCAGCAATCGTGTATTCAACGTTCAGCTCAGCTCAATTTATAAAGCCGTAATGTACCACGATTCAGGTGGATTCATCGCAAATTCACAACTATCAATATTATTGATATTAAACTTGCACTATTTGATCCGAACTGCTCACGTGCCACATGCGGGTACTCACTTTTTACTCACGTGGTGAGTGAGTTGAAATCGACATCATGCACACGTTTGCTATGCGCGCGTCACAGCTGTTGAGACAATGTTTATCTGGGGTGACTTTTGTCGATTTCAATGCCTGGGTGATGGTCGACCGGTCGAGCCATCGCCCCCGCCAGGCTGACGACAGTGTGTTTGACATTTCACGGATTCGATTGATTGCCCGCAAGTGTCGACTGACGTTTCCGTCGGGAGTGAGGCTTGCTTATGGACTGTATTGTGACCTTTATATTGTAGATTCGAGGGGCTGGTTTTCATTTTTTTCATTATGTATGAAAATAATTCTTGACTTGTCTGGTTGACATTGGTATATAATAAACGCGGAACGTTCGTGGTGCGTGGAATTTTTCCTCATATTTCAGTGGTTATGAGCCGGAAAATGTCAATTTACGATTAAAAAGGATAAGTGGATAATTCTCGTGATAAATTCATCCCATCCATTCGCTCGAAAGGGGGTGGGGTGGGAGGGGCTGCAGGAAAATGGCCATACCATCCCCAAGTCTCGTGAATATTTGCTCGTAACATCGCAAGCTCTATTTTGGCTTAAGACAATTGTAGAAACAAAAATATAAATTTTGTGTTAGCGTATATATCTCGCACACACTCATTGACACAGTATTGTCCGCAACAAAATGGTTAAGATGATATTCGCTATATATACGTTTTAGTCCTTAGTTAAATAAAACTTTATCTCACCTTTTCTTATCCGCGATAGTCCTCGTAAATTTGCGAACTGTTGTAAAAATGATAGATAACCGATACTGTTACAAGCTCGTAATTCGTCAGCTATCCCCAGCTATGATAACGCTCGGGACAGATGAATGGTTCCTCTTATCCTTAATTGCAGGCTTCGCTAAGTAGTTAGACGTATGATTGGCAGCCAGCGTGCCCTTAACCCTAGATACCGATCAAGAGAAATCGATGGTTGCGGCAGGCGGCCCACATTGTAGTTGCATTCCTGTAAGCTGTGAGTGTATTTGTCATTAGATCAAACTCGCATGCGAATATTGACATTTGAGTGACGAAAAAAGGGCATGAATCCAGTTAATATTTGAAAATTACGATTTGCATTCGATTGAGAAGGCGATTAATGGTATTGAATTTGAAGTCCTGTTTTTGTCACATTTGGCTTATTTGAGCCAAGAAACCTCATTTGGGAATGACAAATTATATACCGAATGACAGGTGAATGCACGGACCTTTGTGAGTTACCTACATTCGGAGAACCATATAGCCTAACCGTTATTCTTCTGCGACACCCGGGCATAACAATGGTTGTTAATATATTATTGAAAATGTATGCCGTGGTTCCTGGCTTTTCATTTATCACACTATATATACTATACATATATATGTGATCCGCTGACCTCAGTGGGGGCACTACTTTACTGCAGTGGTGGGGGTGTGCCGCTCATGACATAAGGGTATATAGAGAGTAAGAGAAAAGTGCGCGCGTGTTTTTGTGATCATCGAGAGAGAATATTTTGGTGAAAAAAATTATATACAAATTAGACACTAACAGTTATACAACGTATAAAGGGGCTGATTGACATTTCAATATATAGTGTGATACGAATCACGGGAATAACTGCGAAAATATGAAGCATTGGGCGCATTTATTTGGGCCAGGTTCGGTATCCCGCCCCGGGCCCGCAACACGTGACAGGGAACTTCCGAGTATGCCGATAGGGATATGCCTATTCCAATGAAATGCACACACCGTTCACCTACACGACTTCGCAATTATACGCCATCTTGGAAAAATCGAGACCGGCGCAAAGAGTTATGGGAAATATTTTGGTGTTATCTTGACTTTTTCTATGGAGATAAATACCATATTTCCACGTTATTGGCAAGGCATGTATAAAATGAATGGGCTTATCTAATTTACATTCAGATTACGTAACTTTTCCGTTACATAGATGACACTATTTCATGTTAAAATGTCTACAAAATACGTTATCATGCGATGACGCCATCTTGACATCTCGCAAAGACCAAAATAATACCCAGAATGCATCGCACATGCAGTGGCGCCTCACGGTGACACAATTGGAACTACGATTAGCGAAGTGGTCTACCCGGGGCACATTAAGGCACTGGAACCAACCTACTCTCATCACCTTTCAATCAGCCGACATCTTCTCCCGAATGCCCCGTGCTGTTTAGAACGGGGCACATCGGCATGGATGCGCGCGCATCCATACCCGAGTGAAAGAAGTGTCGGGCGGTGAACCGATGCGTAATGTGCGTATTCGGTCCACCGTAGGGATACACCCGGATTACCAAAGAAATGCGCCCATTGTCTCAGATGGGCAAAATGGGAGAAACAGTATGTTTCTGCCCAGAAAAAAGAAAGCTGACCAAAAAATAAGTCATTTGAGAGGCACCTAAGTGTATACCTAACTGTATGTAGTGGCCCCCCTCCCCCCTCACTAGGGGCCGGCCCGATAGCTCAGTGGGATAGAGCGCTCGCATTGAGTGTTCTGGCCGTCTGAAAGCCTAACGGCACGTGGATCGGTGGTTCGCGCCCCGCTGTGGCCATGTCTGTGGTCGCAGGATAAAGATCCCATGTCCTTCGCAAAGAGTAGGGGGTTAACCCGGGGACATGGCTCCACGCTCCCTTCCTTGCCACATTAACGCGATATGACCAAAAGTGGTTAAAGCGTCCTGAACATACAGCCCCCCCCCCCCCACCTCCCTAGACCGCTGACAGCGGATATAGCTATATGTCGTTCCAGCTCCAGCATAATATAATAAAACTATGTAAAAAAAACTTGGGAAGTAGCACGAAGCTTATGAAAATTTATATTTATTTTTATAATTTTATAAAGTGATCATTGGAACAAGAAAAGAGTCGTTAAGCTGGACTTGAGGGCGCTCTCAACAAAGTGTTGTGGTTGCTTCTGGAAATTATTTTTTACGAGGACACTCCCTTCATGAATTTGCAGTGTCTCTCATAGTTGAGGCCTCACTAAGTGGCTCTGTGTATGATTGGCAGTCTAGCCTTTAACCTTTAACCTGTAAGTACCTGGTGTTATCGTGATAAATCAACGGTTTGCAGAGACCGCCCACAAGTTAATTGCACTGATATTTTTATAAGCTCGCAGTTTGTTTGTCATTATTGATATATACGAGAGCGAAAAAACCAGGCAGCCAGTTTATAATTGAAATTTACGATTTGAATTCGATTGGCATGATGATTAATGCTTTAATAGCGTTTGGTGCCACGTGTTTGCCACATCTGGCTAATGCGAGAAAAGGAACCTCGGAGGCAATATCAGAGCCGTTAAAGCTGCTCATAAAACAACCTCCCACCTACATTATTATGATGTGTACAATCCTGTTTGAGAAATGCCGTTGACAGATTATTTGACTGTGTGAATATTACTTGTACGAAATAGCTTTCCTAATTAAAAAGGCAAAATATGGCGGCGATGACCGAATTTTGTTGACGTAGTACACAAGAAAGCCTCAGTTTCCCATACGAACACGTTTCTTAACAACATGCGTGCAATAAGTGTATTCTTATACACTAAAAACCTACGTATATATTTCCATTTCAAAATATTTATCTGATAGAAAATATTGCTGTTTTGAGTTACTTTAATTATGCAAGGAACAGGGGTAGTATTCATCTATGTACTTTCGTATACTTACCGAAGTGCCTCTCCGTCATCGCTTCCCAAGCTTGTAGCGGTACTATTCATAGTACATACATGATGAATTTTGGCAGTTTCCTCATTAATAAAATTGTATTTGCCGAGTGAATATTTTATGTTTCTCATCAGGAAACACTCAAATCTAAGGGATTATGTGTACGGGCCCAGGTGCTAACTGGAACTTAATCCACGGAGCTTTGTAACCTTAGATGACCCAGACATCCACACTGAAAGTACAATACAGGGGCGGATCCAGGGGGGTGGGGGAAGGGGCGACCCGACCCCCCCCCCCCCCCTGCTAGAGCCGAAATTCATACCATTTAACATATGGAAACCGAAACCGCCCCCCCCCCCCTATCCAGCCTATCTGGATCCGACCCTGAAACCGCCCCCCCCTCCTATCCAGCATATCTGGATCCGACCCTGAACCCCCCCCCCTCCACTATCCAGCATATCTGGATCCGACCCTGAAACTCGCCCCCCCCCCACTATCCAGCATATCTGGGTCCGACCCTGAAACCGGCCCCCCTATTCAATTTATCTGGATCCGACCCTTGAATATGCGTCCATCGCACCACCACCAGTACCAGTTTGATAAAACATCCGTAAGAGCATCCATCTTACTTCTTTTGCATATAATAAAACTAATTGATTTGTGCAAGAAGGGGATATCGGCATACGATTGCACTTGAAGGGTTTTGAAAAAGTGCGTGCGTCTGTATAAATATCTGTAAAAACTCGACCCGCACGGCCGACAGACAAGGGGATTGCTTGACCCTTGACCCCTGTGGGTGGTTGGCTAACGCTGTCCCGTGCTCCTGTTGTTCGCGAACGGCTTGCACTGCGTGCTAGAACGACTGGGCTTTCTGAGCCCACGCGCAAGTTTAACGTTTAAAGAACCGTCAAATGTTGGCGCTTATGTTTGTTATTGTGCTTCTGCAAGCTCGTATAACTCGGGCCCTGAGATGATGACCTGTACACAATACTTGATAACACCATAATAACAGGCACATATATGTAAAAAGTATTGTTGATCGCGCAGCTGGGTGTGTGTGTGTACATCCGGGTCTTTCCCTGCCGTGCCACTCGCTAGGTGGCGCCCAAGTGCGTAAGTTAGCCCGAACCCCAACCATAATCTTGCGAGTTGTGAGTTCGATGAGGCAGATAAGATGAGAACAGATAAGACACGGGTTACGTGACACCTACTATTATGGGCCGTAGTTCTTGGCGATGGACATTTGAGGTTACGTTCAGTAGAAGCAGACTTTTCACCCGCTCTCCCGCTAATCCGACTGGCCAACAATCCAGCTCCGTTTAGTTTGCACCAAACGTTATCACAACGTCTGAGCCCCCACCCCCACCATCGTCAGGGTCCTTCTCAGAGACCAAGGCGTCGCGTCACCTGTGCCACTCAAGAAAATTTAAATCGTATATTTTGTCGAGAATGAAATACTGTAACTATCTGTTTCGTTATTGTTAGTACTTTTATTGAGCAGAGGTCTTCTTGAGCTGCGCCAAAATATTTGGCTTCTGTCTGTCGTGGATCGTGGACAAACACATAAATATATATACAGCATTCGGTGTAAAGATACAGATTGCATTTCCCGCTTCTGTCTGTATTTTTACAGATATATATATAACTACATACACAAATACCTACGTTCGAGCGACTCCGCCCTGTAACTATGGTATAGTTGAAATAAGCCCCAGAGTCATACAGCAGGCTTCACGACAGAAGTAACTTCACTGGTACAGCTGCCGCGATTTGTGCTTCATCGTTATAGGTAGAGAGGGTTGGATCTCCCCAACTGGGGTGTATACATATAGCATGATTATTAAAAGTGCCGAGCCTCATAGATGCGGATTCAAATGCATACATGTACATATATAATACAGGGTGACATGAAATAAATAGCTGACAATAAAAGCTGATGAACTTCCCTCTACAAGGCCGTCTTGGAGGGGTGGAGACACGTTAATCCGTCAGATAATCTCTGGGATAATCCGCCAGATAATCCCGTGAAAGCACGTGAGTCCGGAAGGACAACATGCGGTTTAGCGTTTGTATGGACGCGTCATCTTGCGTCATACCATCACGTAGTCAAGCTCCCCCCCCCCCCCACCCCCCCCCCCTTCTGGCTTGTTCGAGATCCTCCATCCTGGGAGAGCCAGATCAGAGTCACTGGTGGGTTAATCCAGACGGATCAGTGCTTGGCACGGATGAGCTGCTCCACATTCATGTCATCGTCTGGATCCCACTCCTCGTCTGTCCGGTGATCCAGATTGTACTCCTCCCACAGCGTGGCCACCACGTCGAAGCGTCCAGTCTCGCGAGAAAGCGCGAGATCGGCGCCGTGGCGCTGCTTCCCGATGGTTTCCTTGGCGACGAGACGCTGTCCCTGAGTGATAGCGCTGAGCAGGGGGCTGCGCGAGGGCTGGGCTGCCGATGGAGCGGCTCCCACCTTGCCACGTGAGTGTATCACAGAGTTGCTGTCGGCCGCAGACAAATCGGGGTCGATCCGGAGATAACGCGTGGGTTGCGTTTGCGACGCGATCACGTCACCATTCCCCGCGAGGTGTCGCTTCGGCCTGTCGTGCGACAAGCTCTGGAAGTACTTTAGGAAGTCGGCGTTGGACGGCGGTGGCGATGGCGATGGCTCCTTCTGGCGGGAGGCTCGCTTGGCCTTACGGAGCTGGTTCAGCCGCCGCCGCTCCCGGCGCATTTCCCGCTCCGAGGCGTCGGTCGGCGCGATGTAGATGGCTCCGGTGCCGGTCACCTCCGAGGAGGACGGCGCGCCGATTATGATGGCATCTTCGTACTGCTTAGCGGCGGCGGCGGAGTTCTCCTTCAGCCGCTCGCGGCGCTGCGAGTCGACGTAATCTGCTATGAGCGGATGTTGCGTCACGACATTACTTCCGGACGCCGAGTCTCTGGACAAGACGGCGGCGGCGGCGTCACCGCTCGGGACGTATTTACCGACCTGCTTGCGGTTGCTGCCCTGGGCGCTGAGCAGGATGGCGGGGCCCTGATCCGCCCAGCGACGGGCGTCATCGGCTTCGGCGCCGCCCGGGTCGCCGGCCCGACTGCGCCCTCGTGACGTCATTTCCTGGCCGATGAAGAAGGCGAGGACGGCGAGGTGGATGACCAGCGCCCCCGCCAGGAAGACGATGAGCGAGAGGAAGATTGGTCCGCGCACCATGCATAAACATCGAGGGCCCTGCTTCCGGCTACACGCACAGTGGAGCATTCTACAGTAGTCCAGGGGGCGCTCCGACCAAACCGCACCGGCAGTCCGATGGCTTGGTATCACCTTATGGAAGACCTATGAAGAGAACAAAAGAACAAAATCGTTACAAGAATGCATTTCTTGACATGCCATAGCAAAACTAAATGTTACAGAGCAAATTGCCTTGATGTCCTTTCGATTGACAAGTGACCTGGTACATAATCCACGGGAAGAACAGGGAAGTCATTATACATCCGTATGATTTAGCGATTTAGCTACAACACCCAGGGCACCCACCCAGGGGCGGTGGCAGGATTGTCCGGGCACGAGCACTATAGGGTCGTGGTGAGGGCTCAGGCTGGCAGTGTATCACCAACGGCTGCCCTATCGCCAATGCCTCTCCCAGTAGGGGCCGCTCTGTATCACTGTATCACTTTACAACCCCCGCTTGAGCCCCAGACGATCGCACTCTTCAAAACTACGACAAAACCTCGGTTCGGTCCTATCATGCCCAGTTTTTGTGTGCTAAGTCTAACCTAGCTGTTAAGTGGCGAGTTTATGGCGGGTGGTGGGGGAGGGGGCGGGGCGTGGAGATAAGCGACTGGGGCTCGTGAAGTGGACACTGGTCACTCCCTTCCCACCATATCGACCATGCTGGCTTAATATCTCGTGAGTGTAACGGCCGCGAAATGCACACGTGACAAATCACGTGGCGAGGCAGTGTATGAATAAGGGGTGAGGGGATGGTGCATTTCATTTCATTGTCAACAAATGGACGTGCGTCCTCAGCATTTTACAATGCGGTAATACGGGGAGAGATGTCGCCAACCTTCCAGTGTAAAAGCCACTTCACTTATCTGTCATAGACGGGTACAACATTCGTTGTCCCATTCATAGTTCGCACCCCCGCACCTTCCTTCCACTTCCACTACCTTGCACGGGACCTCAAGCCGACCCGCCCTCCGCCCCCACACATGCCATAGAACGATAAAATAAAAAGGCCCCATGTGCACAAAAGCGGCCTAAAACACCGAACACTTCATTTCGCTGTATTTCCTTCCTGAGGATCGGGGCGATCTAAAATCTCTCGGCTTCCTTCCTACGTTTTATCCGAACTTAGGATAATCCTACTCACTGAACCCGGTCCCTTGCTCTCCAGTCATAAACATTGGAGCCGGACGACCAAGGCAATACTTTACTGGACCGTTTTTCCTCTGTGTTTCTGCGCAAGGCGTAAGTTGTAGACATGCCCCAGGGGCGCCGAGGACCATCCTGAGACGGGGGCGACGTCATGGATAGTCTGAGGACAGTCGCTTCAACAACTGGCTCCAGGGGGTGCGTGAGGGGGTGGTGGTGGGTGGGGCTGGTGGGAGTGGTAGTGGCTCGGGTGGTAAGGGCGGGCGGTGGTTCATGTGTAGTTGTGGCTTATCCAGGGAGCCGAGCCGGACAACGCAACGGTATCCTGTTGGTTGAACTTCTCGATGCTGTAATTCTCCTAATTGATGAGTTCCCGTATTTTCTCATTCCAGAAGAGCTCCTCCACACAAGTGGTGTCTAATAGGTCCTTCAAATCACTCGGTCGTTTCACTCGCCAGACGCGATTTATTACGGCAGTTTGTTTTCATGTGTCCATGGGTTTGTACCTGTGTGCAGTTACGTAAAAATAAGCTAACATTTTGAATGGCTTTTACCAGGTTAGAGATGGGCATACGAGGTACACGAGTTTTACACACCAGAGCCGAACGGTTGGACTGAGTGAGAGAGCTTATCGTGGACAGGGCGGGGCTAAAGGGGCGGGATGGGCAGGGCTAAATGGCCGGTGTGGGCGGGGCTAAAGTGCCGGGATGGGCGGTGGAAAAAGGGCAAGTGTGGGCGGGGCTACAGAGCCGGGGTGGGCGGACGTTTGGACATTTGCGCAGTCACGTGAAATTCGAACCTATACTGTCATTCGAAACGCAGGCGCAGGGTCTCTGATATAGCCTGTCACATGGGCGATATTGCAGGATGGGGGCGAGTTTGTAAAGGGAAGGCAAAGGAGAAAGCGAATGTGTATCTGGAGATAAATCCTTAAGTTTTGCGTACAGTTGCCGTTAAGGTATCAAGTATCAGTAGGGACATGGATCTGGTCGCTCAGCCACGTTTGCCTTTTCTTTTCATCTCCCAGTCCTGGTAACGACCATGCACCGACGATTTAATCTGAAGGTAGCTGGTCAGATTACAGATCCCCCCTCCCTCCCCCCGCCCACGCTATAGGCCTACCCACACACACCTTCCAGACTTGCCAGACGGCTGCTGACACGGCCAAGTATATCAGCTGTCCAGTCGGCAAGGTGGCGATACGTTCGATCTGAACATGACCGCCCAGACTGGGTAGGTGGGGGGGGGGGGCTGAGAGGGTAGGGGTGGAGAGTGAGGGGGCAGGGTGGGTTGGGGGGCATGTTTTGAATTGTTTCAGGACACACGGTGGTCAGTCAGTAACAATATTCATCGTTCTATTATATAAGTAACATACAGTCACAATGGTATTTGCACACACTGAGTTCGAACACAATGGTTAGCCATCCAGACTGCCGTAAATGGGTCCAAACCGCCCACGTTCCAGGAGACCACAGCATCACGCTCAATTTGTCTTAACCGCGAATAATGAGTAACACCCCGAAAACATGTAGTCATACGTCAGCCGTCAGACAAGCCTATGCGTACCACTCAGTATCCGTCATATGTAGGTCTCGTTGTTTACTGTTTTTTGTGCCGGGTCGGAGTTCAAGGGGCATTTAATAGGTTGAATCCTGTTGAACTGTTGATTACGGCCCCCACGCGGGGAATTACATCTCCTATTACACCAGTTATATGTTTGCCAAGCGGCTGTCTCGGCGCGATGAGTGCCACTTATGAAGAAAAGGGCAAAACACGTGGCCATGACTCGCATGCGGCCGGGTGCAGCCGTGCAAACGACTGATATGCCATGCAGCCATCTTTCATTACACACGGCTTCGCACGCACTGCATTGTCTGTACTGTTTTCTGATATTATTTCATAATTACATTTATCACATAATAACATTCCCTTAAATGTC